>CM030369.1:71810649-72259142 GCA_003604175.2 Clonorchis sinensis | reverse complement strand
AAAAACTCACCATTTCTGCGCTAAAAATTGGTGGTTTTCCACTTTTAGCTAACCACATCCACAGGTGGCAAAAGTTACATGAGAACTTAGCCACTGGTGGGGTGTTTACTGCTTCGCTGATAAAGCAGAACATATAAAAGTATGGGTTCTCATATCTAATAACAATAGTTTGCAGCTTACTAAACCTTGTTGGGATATATTTTAGGTAGCCCACTGACTTAAAAATATCCACTATGTCTATCATCCAACGAAAAAGACATGTACAATGTATCGCAGGAGACTGAAACGAGCCAAAGCTGGAGCAAGTCTCACTATTTTTGCCGCACTAGAATTACCACTTTTTATTATTTGCAAGATCACGCCATCTAATCCTTAAATTTCCGTGTGGATGGTGGCACGCCTAAAGCAGGCTATGGCATGCCGCTGCTTATGACGAAGGTACCCCATACTCATACCAGGTGATTAGTTATTCAGTAACTGTCCCTCAGAAACTAAACAATAACGAATGGCCGATGCCTTGTGGAGGGTCAATTGTAAACACGCATTCAGTCGGACCACATTTGGAATATTAACTTTGGGGCCAATGGGGATAAGGCTACAAGAAACGCGCTCACCTTAAAAACCGAACAACCAGGTTCTGAATTTGAATCTTGCACCCGATCAGGACGTGGGATACGAGCGGTCATTCCCGCAGAGAGTAATTTTTTCCGGATGCGTGGGATGATACAAGGGATTGTGCTTGGCCAAACGCTTCTTGATCTTTCTAATTATGATGGGCAGGATGCGAACTATTACATTATTAATCGATAAGTAAAACGTTACAGTAAAATCGCTGGAGTCTTTTATATAACATTTACAAATTGTCTTGGCAAACTTAACAATTTCAACCGCTGGTCGTCAAACTCTAGAACAGCGTTGTTGCGTCATTTTAAAATAACATATTTCTTTATAAAGGGTAAAATTTTACCGCTGTGCTCATCCAAGAGTGGCAAAAGTCCGATATACTGTCTTTGTAGTGTCGGTCATAGGCGCTGACGCTTTAGCTCGACGAGATATTCCCCAGCGTACCTGTGATCCTTTGGTGCTATCCCATTAGAAGTGAGCTTACTCACAAACGCAAATATTTTAACCTTCAGAAGAGCGATAATGTCCTCTCGTGAATGGTTGTTTTGCAGAATTTTGATGTCATGTCTATCATTCCGATCGGCACTAATTCTAAACATAAAATGAACAAAGTACGGCCACAAAATGGGCACGTCCCAGAGATCTCGAATAAAGTGACTTAACCAAATTACGACTTCTAGAATGCAGGCCTCCTGCCATCTATGCAATTATGTCAACTTCTTATGGTGACACGGCGCATGCTGTTGCTACAACGGATGGTGATGTCAATAATGTGCAATTTCTTACCCCAGTTTTTCGTTTTTGGTGAAACCAAAAAATCATGGTTGGTAGTTGATAAGCCAAATAATAACCGCTGTGTTGGAACACAAGTTAAATTTACGACGAAGCCGCTGTAGTTTGCTAACCGCAGCAATTGCCATTCCAAGCTGGTAGGAACGAATGTAAGACCAGTACGTCATACCATGTGGGGGTCATTCCGACTTTCCCGAGAGTTCTTTTTACTCTCGCTTGCGCGCGGTAACCGCAGCACTAGTGCACGCATTACGTGCATCAGTTTGACAACCTAAAATCTTTAGGGCGTGGTGTTATGGCCAGTGCGCTCGATAAGATTCTCAATGTGCAACCGTTTTATCCTGCAACACCCTAGTCTGGCCCTCGTAGTTTTCCTATACATCGATAGGTTACCAAGAACTATTGTCACAAACCACTGAGTAAAAAATACATGCAACTGGTGATTTCTATAACGACATGTGGAAGACGGTCTGTTTTGCAAGTAAGGAGCATGCACCCAGTCATTGTTTCACATTGCCCCAAAGTATTTCGCCTGCGCCCATTTCAGCTTAGTGTATGTATCGCACACAAAAAGGTAGGACCAAGAAAATAATTGATCTAAAATTGTACAAAAGTTGCAGGCTGCAATGAGCCAGTTTCTCAAGAGCCACTATCATGCTCACCGCGTTGCAGGACAAAGGTCATTAGGACAATTTGAGTACCCTCATGTATCTTAATTAGGATGCTAAAATCATTGCCTGACCATAAATACGCCTAAAAGTTTAAAGGCTTGCTTGTCAGAGTAAGAGCGAGCAAATGAACCGATATGTTGTTTTACGGCTGTGGAAGACGATCCGATTCGCGTGACGGTGTGGTTTGCCACCTCACCGTGAAAACCACATACAATAACTAGCTGATCAGTGGTCACTGACACGTGGACTTTAACTTTGCGGCCACAAAAGCTTAATAAGCACTTCGCTAACCCGCAGTTTTAGTGTGGCTGTGTATTTACAATGCAAGTCCCCAAAATCGGCAAATTTGTAGTGGGAAGACTTGACCAAATAACCGATAAATGATGAACTTATTGATTAGGTTTTCGCGCTGCGGAGTGAATATATTTGGTGCGGCAGGTTGATAAAAATTATCACGTAATGTTATTATTGTACACAGATTAAGCGTGATACAGCAAAACCACATTCACAGGACAATGAAACGCCGAATGCTGGCTAGGGTCAACCAAAAAGTGAAATTTCTATTTTGTTGATCAGAAAAACTATGAGAGGCGCAAAAATTAGTGACTCTGGTTACTACAGCTGCCGCCGAAACGGGCCACCGAGGGCTAACCCGTTTTGGCAGACGCAATGATAAACAATGCTGAAAAACTTCCGAACGGTGCACTCAAGTATCAAAATTATTACTATCAAATTGGAAGTATCAACATCTTTCATGCTGACATATCTGCAACCCAAAGCTTAGTAATAAACTTCACTCTGAAACTAAGTTGCTTTTGCATATTAGTCAAAGTATATGCACAACTAGCACCGATAACCGACAATTAGCTTACAACTGTCCCAGAGGCATTGAAAAATTCACCGAAGACTGATTTAACATCCTGTTAAATTTTTGCCAGGGAACCTCAGGCTAAGCTTGTGCGAGGTATGAACAGATACTATCGAAACGTTGACTGAAGCTGTGGTAAGCCCTAAATCTGTGCACAAGCCTACCTGAGCACCCGACAGTCGACGAAGCTTTGCAAAATTTGAGTAACCACAGCACCGTAGTCTTACGCACCAGAACGTACCGCCAACACACTATGCGCCGATGGGGTTACCCGGGGCTACTTGGCCGCATGGTGCTCTTAGCTGCAAAACATTTGCGAGTGAAAAAAACCTTCTACGTCAAGATGTTGCATTTTGTTGCGCATATGAGTGAATCAAAAATCACCCAAATCTACGTTCACATTTTGGTAACTCACCGAACTACATTGTTCACCGAAGCAACCATACATGTGGAAGGAAAAACTCTGGTGGGACAGTTTCTTAGCGTCACTGGGACCCCGTGATGCCTAGATGGGGCTCAAAATTTTGGAATGTTATCCTGGATTCAGTCGGTTGTCTGTTTTAGTCCATCAGAGGCGCACGACAGCTTTGGAAATTTCAATTTCATTGTGCGAATACTGACCTCCCAGCATTAGTCCACAATTTTCTCAGCTTTTAATTAGCCGCGCAGTGTGCGGTGATTCGTTGGGCACCTGTCAGCTTGGCGCGCTCCCCTCCATAAAAAGAGTTTCTCTCAACCCATCTAACAACCGGCCGCTGTTCTTCAAGATTTCGTCTAAAGCCTCGGGCTCTTAACATTTCCAGGACAAAGTGTATCCTACTCATCTCCCTCCGTGGACAAAGTCACAATCGTCCACAACTTAAGTGGTAGGCCATTTTGCTACCATGGGCCCTGTCATGCTAATTATGAGATTTTATATCGAACTAGTGCTCTGTATTCAACCACCGTTCTGTCCTTCCCGCAGAGTTCATGCTACCCCCTGCTCCATTTAGTGCTTCACTGACACTGACTCTTGCCTGCTGTTGCTGATCCGCAAAGTGCTCTCTGCTGCAAAACTTTTGAGGATGACAAACATTTTCATGAAAAGATGTTGCATTTTTGTATATATGCCTAACCCGAAATCACTCTAATCTACCGTACTTTTGCAGCGACTTGTTTTATTTACTCTCACTTCTAAATTGTTGCTGCAAATTCGACTTCTAAATTGCCATGCTATGGCCTCAGATATGCTTTTTGACAATCTGGGGGCTTTATTCCTTTTCACTGTTCACGGTATTTGATACAGCGTTAAAGGACCACATGGCACATAAATCACAAATAGGTATTTGTGCGTGTAGGCAGTAATAGAGAAACTAACGCTAGTGCGTTGAGCGCATTTATTATTAACAAACAGTACGCGAAACATCGGCTGTTTGGTGTGTCATTGTCTTAAGAGGCACGAGAACCATCTTTCCATCACCTCTTATTATCTTGAACAAAACCATAAGGTTCCCACGTTTTTGTACAATTGAATTCCGACAAATTGGTATCTAGCTGAAGAAAAGTTGGGCACTTGCACGGCCCAGCTGAAGTTTGGAAACACCGTTGTGTGGAGTTCGGAAGTTTGAGGCCGATGAATTTGGCAAGGTCCTTACTACTAAGGGCATATAACAATGTGGGCCAGCAGTGCTGAGTAGCTGACGCATAGCTGGGATTCACTGTGACGGATGATATGCCTGTGGTCCTGGCAAAACTGCGTATTTGGGGTGCAGTGATCAATCAGCCACATATGCATTTCTAAATGGCAGCAGATGGCGCTGTTTCGGCGCTTCCCGGGTGTAGTAGATTTCGATGGAACACATGCAACCAATATCTGGCCTGTATGTACAAGTGCCGCACCTTCCTGATCACGGATGGCATGGTTACCAGACGTTTGGTTATGTACATTTTCGTTGAAAGGGAACCGTTCGCTCTCATGTGTGAACTGTTTGGCTTGTTCGGAGGAATGGTGGGCGAACAGTATTTCGTGAAAACCTTTGTTATGGACAAACTGGCTGCACAAGTGCGGGAAGCGAGCCTATTGTTCGGCTGCGAGGTCATGTTGTGCTACTTTCATATTGGAAAATCTATCAGGAAGCACGTATGTATCATATAACACCCATGTAATTGGGCTCACAAGCACGCTCTGCAAACAGCCGGGACAGTCCACAGCATGGCTCGCCTGAACAAAGCCGTACAGTAGGTTTTCTTGTTTATCACAATACTAGCACACAGATACGATAAGATCTGCAACTGCTTCGGTGAACGGACCCATGATTTGTCTCCCACGTTGCGGCCCACTGGCTGTACATCGCCTGCAAATGGGCAGCGCGCACAATCCGGGATGGTTTATTTTAGTAATGTGACCAACAATTGTCTGGATTACGCGAGTAGACGCCCGAAAAAACGGGTTTACCACTCAGCCACACTGAAGCATTTCTTACAGTAGGTGTTCCGGCATGCCGGATGGATCATGCAGTAATACGAGATGCATGCGTCATACCACTGCAACCGACGGGAACTCCGGGAGAGCGACGGCTGCGTTCTGAATGTTGTCTCTCGAATGACTACCATTGCGCCCTCGCTTGTTTCGAAGCACTTAGGACTTCGACCCCCAAAGTTGCACTATCATAGTGTTGGGACAACCAAGGTGGGGTCAATCACCGGTACCTAACTTATGGCTCGCGGTGTAAACACCCAGATGCTCTTAGAGGTCTAACGCATGTGCTGCCAAATCCACATGCCCCTTCTGCAAGGAAACAGGGCTCCCTGCATTCATTTAATTTCCAAGCAGTAAGAAGCATTCCTCATGGATGTTTTCTTATGTTGCTTCCCTATCCACCGTCGGTGGCTGTTGGATTACAACCTAACGGAACAAAGGATACCCTCAAAACGTTTTCGTATTCCACCGTCAACAGCTTTTGATGGCCTGCCCAAAAAACTAAACAGGATGGGGGATAAGCTTCAGGGGCTAAAACCCTGGAATGACACAGCCGTCAGTAAGCAGTTGACTGTGCAGGGGCAAACTCTGCTCTGCTGCGGCTCGACGTCTGCAACTGACGATTTGCTGTCGGTGGTCGAAAATACCACACAAACCAGGTGGCCTTCTAGGGACACGAAGTTGGGCTTTGTGCGCGTTGTGACCGACCGACTAGTACCAGTGACCATTGATCTGCGCAAAATATCACGTCAAATTTCGTGCTGGTGAGCCATGCCCACCCCGCAGTGGTGCTCTTCAGGCTTGCACCAAAGTTGAGTCCACAGATGATTAATTCAGTTTTGATGTCTAATCCCCGGCCGATCCAGAAAACACCAAGATATGCTTGCTAATTGGCCCGCAAATAAGGCATCGATTGATGTTGACTTGGACCGAGGCACAGGTTCCCAGAAAAATGTGTCCCAGAATTTGCTGTGCTTCCGTGTCTTCAGCTTCAAGGACGGGCTAGTCGACTACCATGATTTAACTAACGTTGCAGAGCGCCAGCTAGTGGAAAGGGAAGACGACAGTCTTGTGTGACTCATAATTTTCACCGGCTATAGACTGAACGCCGATCAATAATACTTCATGCACTTCATGTAACTCTCGTACACCTTGGGGCCTTGTGGTCAGTGGGCGCCAAGCTGCGAGAACCCACCCAATTCGAATCAGCCTTTGAAGATGGCGTTGCGTAAACAAGCCTGTACGAGGGTGTCGCCTCTGAAGTTCTCCCGTTATAGAATAGCTGTTGCTCCCATTTTTTGAGCCACCTGCCTCATAAAGATATTTTGGTAACCTAACTACTATCTTCCTTTCATTTCAGGAAGTCAGTAGCTCAGTGGGCACTGCACATCTAAAACGCAATACGCTTCCCGGCAGGACATATGTATCAATCAAAATGACTAGAAAAATTCGACTCTTAATTTCGTACAGTTTGGGCCTTCGGCTTTTCCCTGTAGAGGTGGATGGGGGCGTGTTGGCCAGCTGATTAGGTATCGTTGACACTTGGCCGCATATTGGCCGTGTGCGTCAGGTAAGCTCGTTCAGCTGTCCGCTATGATCGACGACATGATTGTCCTGAAAGGTTTTGTCAGTTAAAATGGAGGACTTTGCTGCACTTCACCACCAAAATTGACGTACATGCACATGTCAGCGACATCTGCAATCCTTGCTTTCTTCAAACTTCTCACGAGGTATCCGAATATAAGGGGGGTATCCACAACGATGATGATTCGAGATAGCTACTATAGAGTCCAGTGAAGCAGATACAAATAGAAAAAAGTATTTACAAGAGTGTCACTCCCACATTTTTGCGTCCACGAGCACAACGTTGATTGTAGAAGGCTCGGTAAATTATTTTAGCTGCAGGACCACCTGCAACTTTCGTCCATTGTGAGCGATTAGCGTTTTGCCGCAATTAGCGATATTTTATAACCTTAGGCGCAGTATTCACATTCGGTGGTGGTTAATGACCTTGAGGATTCCCTCACTTGAACAAATCACCTATGCAGTTAATTTACACTATTCTTAGGCATAGATACTCCTCACTATGTAGTGGTAACCTTAAAAAAGTCGTAGTTTTGGAGGATTCAGTTCCATGTTGCGAATACTGAGCGGCCATGCTGTTAGCTCTCTGTTTGCCCAACTAACAGACCCACTCTTATCACCAGAAGATATAAAGTTAACCTGGACCTAATGCATCGTAATCCGGCGTCATTCCTCATCTTCAAGAGAGTTCACCCGATTTCCGTGTCTCGCAACACTCGCGAAATGCTCAGTTCCTCTATGAATTATTGGTTAACACCAGTGCATCAACCAATGCACTTAACCAAATGGCCTCAACCAAGGCATTATAGTATCGTCACTTCCAGTCTATCTTTGAGCGCTCATTCGTGGTTCCTCACCGTGCACATCCTCAACCATCTCACCTCAGCCCGTCACCTAGATAGCCAGTTAGATATCGAGTTAACCCTTCACATTGCCGCAGATACATTCATTTTACCGTCGGTTCCTCCCACACGTACATTCCATTCTATCTGAACCTCACCACCCCTCGTTCCTTTTATGCAACAGCTAACTCTCCTTCTCCACTTTTCCACACCGAAAGGCTCCAGAGCCAAGCTGGATTCCAAGAAGGTCACTGGTCCGCATTATCCTGAGCCTACTTTCTCGTCACACCGGGCCAAATCATTATGCCCACCATCACGGAACAGTCTCAAGAGACGAACTGCCCATCATATCCGCTTATGAAATCTGTCGAGGATAAAGAAGTCGGCCACTAAGGTCTAATCGGTGGCAGTAGGACGGATAGGTACTTTACGAAAAAGAAGATCCTCAGCCTAGCTGGCACTCTATTCGAGGCCAAGGCTACCTGGTTTTCCTCTACCTTGCTGAACCTTAACACCGCATCTGCCGGATAGCCTCTGTTGCGATTTGTTTCAAAAGGACTTAAGCGCGCAATCCGATTAAGCACGTGACACGGGCTGCTGCATTGCTCCGTAAGCCATATTCGGTTCCTTACCTCCCGAACGCACTGACCGTTTCCTGTACCGTTATCTCTGTATACGGCTACTTTACACTGACTGACTATCCGTATCTGTACGTTTGTACATCGTCCGGGACTCACTTTCTGTTGCCTCCAGAAAGCCCTGCTGCCTAACTGAATATTTTTCTGCTCCTAAAGATCATTATTATTATTGATTATTGTTATTATTGATTGCACGTTTTGCTTAACTCACGATGCTTTTTAACCCCCTTGTGCACATAGTCCGATAGCTGCATTCATCCCGCGAGACCCTTAGCTACCTGGATCTTATGGTCTTAAGTTTAAGTCTTAAGTTTTGGCTCTGCCTGAGGACAACGGACCGCATGGTCACTACCACGAACTGGTGATGATTCCTACTTGACTCGTTTACGCACATAACAACGCTCCACCTTCCATGGCGGTTTCTCGTAGTGAAAACGTTTTGCTCTCTGAGTTGGTGGTCTAGAGACCGGGCCCTGATTCTCCTTACTTACGGCTTCAGCACATCCGTTTTCGTCTCTTCTAATTTTTTTCTAACTCCCACCCCGAACCACCCCCTTTGTGGCGACACTTTTGCCGCAGGAATCATTCGACGACGGTTAGCACTCCTCCATTCTGGATTTGTTTCCCTCCTTCCAAAAATTATATCAAGTGTCAAATGGCACCAACACGGTTGCTGCTCAAGAGTTCATTGGCGGTCACCTTATCGATATCCTAAACTTGAATTTTGTCAGCATGTGTCTCGTGGTTGGTAGGGCCACTTCCAGATCTCTGCCGGAATGAAGTGATCACGGCGTGTCGTTGTGGGAAGTAAAGTAGGTCAGCCAGTGCTGTTTTCCCGGGAAATCGCCCAAACAACCTAATCACTGCATTTTATTGTCAGTTTAACTTCTCGGACTGGGCGCAGCACTCCGAGCTTTGCTCTGGCTGTACACAGTAAGCAGCAATCACTCTTAAATTTATTATGAATGCCCCAGTTCATTTCATTTCATGTTGTGGAAAAACTGCTTTCAGTTTGCGGCTTGATTGGTTTTCACAGATCCGGCATCACACACCCTGGGCTCCTCATGCAATGCGCGTTCGCTCTTTCTCTTCCAAACTTTATCCAGTATTTGCCTTCGTTTTTCACGAGTGAATTTGCCGTTGGGAGCAAGCTATGATACGCCACTAGTGATAGCAAACACGTGCGCGCCGCACCAAAAAAACAAGTGGTCTTTTGCTGGACTTCCGTTGATCGTTGAGAAGGCCCAGGTATTCTGAGATCATAAACTCGCTGGATGACCTCACTCATGCTATTTACTGTAGGTGAAATTTGTGGTGGGAAAATTCCACTGAGTTTCCCCGCTGGCAATGATCCAAGGATCTCTCCTTGGGCTCACCCTCCCTATTATTTCATTTGCATGCTACGTCCGTCCTATGTGTGGTCCAGAAATTCACAATCCCTCCAAAAAGCGACTGATACCCACTGCCGTTAGTCCAGAACAACCATCTCCGACTCGGCCTCCGGAAAAGGGCCTGTGTGGCTTTGCAAACAGCCGAAATGACCTTGGGGTCTGAGACACTTCCTTGATGTGTCTTCATTCCTCGGAAAAGGCGGGCTGAATGGTCATTTTCCTTCGGCATGCTTTATCCGATGGGGATAAGGGCATGTATATTACTCTGCGATTTTGTTTACCAGTTCAACCTGCAACACTTCAACCTTGTCTTTAGTTCGCATTTGGGTCTCCCAGACCAAATATCCCCATCTTCTCCCAATTCCAAACTGCGTGACCACGCGCGTGAACACTTTCTTCCGTATGTGACGTCTCAGTCGCGTGGAAATTTTCTCCTTCATAATGTTACCAATCTGGAACAGGCTTCCAGTGTCTCTGCGTCCGTATCCTAGTCCCAGGCTTTTAAAGAGAGAGGCCGATAAATTCCCTTCCTCTCTGCTCTATCTACCTGCCAGTTGGACATTACATGCTTTACCAGCTGGCCCGTTTGGTATTCACACTACAGTACGCATCATTTTTGGACATAAATATACATAGCGTTTGTACGCACCACTGTAGGCATGCATGCCGTTTGCCTCAGCACCTTTCTACCTACCGCCTGCGGTGCTGAGGTGCCGCCTTCAGTCTTCTGCGAATTTTAGTTCAGAAGGGCTGCCTGTGTCTACAAGCTTTTGGCCTCTTCCGCCTATATCTATCAATTATACCTTTACAGACACACTGACCAATCATTCAGGAGTGTCCTTTGGGTTCGTCGCTGGTTACGCGAGACTTGACGTTCTTGCTTGTTTCATTTCAGTCAACCCGTCATTCCAAGGTAAAGTGTAAATGAGAGATCCATTCCACCTCCTTCGCTTTCCTTCGCATGTGGGGAGACGTGATGATCCGGGCAGCCTTAGGAAAAATCTTCCAAACTCCCAGGAGAATTGTTGTCATACCTCTCTTGTGACGGACCCCGTGAGAAAGGAACAGGACGTCAATAACTTTTTCGGAAGTTCGTTATAGTCATTTTCGGCGCGGATCAATAACGCCGGAGGAGTCCATTGTCTCCTAGATTTGAACTTTATGCTACCGTGTAGTTGCTGTTCCGACAGCCGTTCCTCTCCTAAGCTACCGGTCAGAATCCTACGGCTGTGGATCAGATACACCCGGAGATGCATGTCTATTATGGAGAATGTGTTTTACCCTTTCAGACTTTTATAGGAGTTAAAACATCTTAGGAATCCCTGTTTTGGGCTTTCCCTTTCACGCCTTTCTGCGTGTAGCGTTGTCCACCTCGCGGTTTGCGCCATTCTGAAGGATGGACGGAGAACAATACTTGTCTTGGTAGACGGTGTTTCGGCACGCTCAACACATGACCGAGCCATCGTAGTCGCTAATGCTGGATGTTCTCCCCGATTGGAGTACTTGTCACATAACCGAATACCCGTTTCCTAATCACCGCGTTACTAACACGCTGATGCCATTCAAAACCGGCACGCTTCTGAGGCATCGGTGGTCAAAAACCTGAAGACGTCTCACATCATCTGTCCGTCCGCACCCATACAACACAGCCCTTACTGTAGCCTGGTACACACGACCCTTAAGATCTAGTGAGATGCCTTTTTGACGCCACAAGTGACGCAAATTAGCAAACGTGATTCGAGCCTTTGAGATTCTTGCACTGACTTCATCAGACACACCCGTCAGAGCTAATACAACTACCGAGGTATGTAAAGTTTTCCACAATCTCCAGTGATTCTCCTTGAATTTTAAGGGATATGTCCGGAGACTGCACGTTCTGAAGCATGACTTTGCACTTTGAAGGTGCAAGGCGCATGCCAAAAGATGGTATGATGGTGGTCAGTCTATTCAACAGGGCTTGTGCTTCACTTTCGTCTTCAAAGATGAGGGCGATGTCATCTGCGTACTCCAGATCGACAAGGCTCTCACCAGCAACAACAATTTGAAGACCTTCCAGCGTTCGCCTCATTATTTCATCAATGACGAAGTTGAACAAGAATGGAGAGAGTGGACATCCTTGTCTGACACCACTTTTTGTAGGGAAGCTTTTGGAGAGCTCACCATACACTCTCACCCGCCCAGAAGTATGTGAATATAGGGATCGGATTATGTTTACAAACTTCTGGGGCATACCTGTTGAGCAAGTATATTTAACAGCACTGACCGATCGACAGAATCAAACGCACCCTTGAAGTCAAGGAACACCAAGATTGTGGGTCGTCTGTACATGTGGCGTTGCTCTAACACCTGACGGAGTGTGAAGATGTGGTCAATGCAGCCTCTACCCGGTCGAAATCCCGCTTGATTCTCACGAGTCAAGGTTTCGCGTGCCATCGTAATCGTGAAGAATCAGTGACGCCAGAAGCTCTTACACAACAGAGTCAAACTAACACACATCCTTGAAAAGAGCAGGTGGAAGGTCGTCAGGACCAGCAGCACGGTGACGCTTGAGTAGGGAAATACACTCGGACACTTCTGAGTCCGTCTTTCTGTTGAAGGCCAGGTTCTGGATTGGAGGTAGCAGGTGGCCAGCTGAATTGCTGTTCAAAGTACTGTGCCCAGCGGTCCAGACGTTCTGCTTTATTGCATATCAGGGAGCCATTTTGGTCTCTGATTATTTCGCTGACAAGAGGTTTTCGAGGACCAGTCGAACGAATCAAATGGAACAGCCTGCGCACATTTCCAGCATTCTTTGCATCTTCCATTTCTTCGGCCTTTCGGGTCCACCAAGCTTCTCGGTCTGCACGGACACTCAGTTTCACTTGGATGCGTCGGGTGGAGTTGTGGTGGCGGCCAGGGGGAATCTGTCGCCGGGTCTCCAGCAAAGACACGGTCCTATCAGAGATCCAGTGTTTGAATGAGGTTGGCTGGGTTGTACCGCAAACAGACGTTCCGACCTTGAGTAGCGCTTTGGATATCTTTTCCCAGTGGCCGTTTATATCCGACACCGTACCGTCCGGCAGGCATTCGACGAGCTGGTTTTGATAGTTTCGTTTGACTTCTGGATCCACTAGCTTCTCAATGGCTAAGCGAGGTGTGCGCGTTTTGCGTACACCTGAAAAGCGCAATGAAAAGCAGCAGCGTACAAGTGCATGGTCGGAGTCCACGCTGGTGTTCCAGAAGGAGCGGCAAGCGGTGATCGACCCTGACGGCGATGTGGTCTATTTGGGTTCGTCGCTGGTTTGTTGGTGGGCACCACGTTGTCAAGCGATTTCCGCTGTTCCGGAAATTCGTACTGCAAAGGAACAGTCTGTGATCGGCACACATCTGAAGTAAGCGGTCTCCGTTGTCCGTGCGTCTCGTGTCCAAACCAAGACGACCACCCAATCGGGCCTCAGCAGCGCTCAGTCTACCTACCTGGGCGTTCATATCACCAGCAACCACAACGATATCTGAGGTTTTAACCTGCTGTAGAAGGGCACCTAGAGCGTCATAGAAACTGTCCTTGGCAGATTCAGAGCTACAGTCAGTTGGGGCGTAAGCAGACACAATAAACAAGGTGCGATGGACCTCACTTCCTCTAGATTCTCTCACAGATGTTGCCAAACGAACCGCACAGAGGCGACTATCAACGGGTATCCAATCAAGCAGAGACGCTTCCGCTCGTTCGCTCAATACAATACCCACCCCAGCATATCCAGCTGCAGCGGCCTCTGCATCACCAGAGGTGCGCAGCCGGAACCTGGAAGAGAGCGAGGGGGCAGTCAGTTCGATCACGGTACTTGCGTCCTGCGTCCTTGTTTCTGACAGACAACATACATCAATGCTGAGGGAATCCAGCGTACGAGCAAGAGCCACCTGTTGACCTGCTTGCTTCAGTGAACGAACATTAAAGGTGGCTAAGTAGACAGGCTTTCGGGGTTTGAAAACAGACTTCGAAGTGTTTAGGGATGTAACTGAACTCGGACGTACACAATCTGCAGCTAAAGTGATGTGCAGGGCGGGCAAACCGATCAGTCCTAGAGCTGGGACCTGCGGAGAAAGTATTAAAATTGGGGCGGGGAGGGTGGAAGACGGAAGAAAGCGTAAGAAGGGAGGCTTCAGCAGTAGCATGTTTTCGCTTACCTGCCCTACTGTATGCACCAGGTAAGGCGACCCCGCTGATGGCACCAAGCGACGGCCGATGTGGCACGAGAGTACTGTTATTTGTAAATGTCATGGTTGGGATACGAGGGCTGGGATACTGCCAGGGTGCCCACACCTAAACAGGAGGACGATTAGGGTCCTCAAGCAAAGCCTTTGGCTCAAAAGCCTAACCTCAAGGCAGCGGTGTTGGGCTGGAAATGCAAGTGCATTACCATTTTTACGGAACACGTCACCACACATGTTTCAACCCCTAACCTGGAGGACCAGGAGACTGTGTTCGTCAGACTTCTACCCATGGACCAAACTGGTATGAGAGACTCTATGAGTGTCACGCGGACCCTCCCCAGTATAGCTCAATGGGTTAATTATAATTAACTGTGACCTATAGGTCACTATGTCCACTCTTCGCTGATGTTCTCAAGTTATGGTGATTGGTTGTTACACAGGTTGACACCACTCAGCTTCAACAGGGTCTAAACACTATCCAACAGGAAGGTGACGAACTTCACAATGAACCAGAAGGGATGTCAAAATATTTATAGTGACACTGAAAGCTACTCTTTGTATTGACACCGAAAGCCAATATGTTTACACAGTTAGTAGACTTCAAGAGACGGGAGAAGAGGTGATACGAAATATTGGAATATGGACTCGAGGAGACTCATGACCATACTACAAGTCTGATCGCGAAAAAATACTGCATGTTATGGACACAGGTGAGTAGCTTTACATACTGGACAACCGATAATATGCGGATATTCATTTTGCACTTCAAACGGCCACTTCTGTGACATGGCCACCAGCGCTGTCTAAAACGATAAATTCACGGTTGTAGCTTATACACGAGTCAGCCACCAGGATGATACCAGATGATGCCAACCGCAGCTAAATCGACTGATTTTTAGCTTGAAGACTTGAAAATCGTTCAGCGGTAACATCGCAGCTACATCGACTGATTTTTATCTTCAAGACTTGAAAATCGTTCAGCGGTAACACCCTTTCGATGCCTAGCTGCCATGATGCCCGAAGGAGGCACAGAGGTTGGGCTACTTCCAGGTTGTCCAAGCCTAAACAGGAAAAGTCGATGTGCAGCGGCCAGGTCCGAACCACGGACTTTACGGTCAGTAAATTCGCGCTCCAATCACTGAGCCATCTGGTTCTCAAAATGGTCTGCTCAGCCTGACAGTTGAAGTGAGTCGCGTAAAAGGCGGAATCGAACTGCTCCGGTTTCAACCGGTTACAGGTTTGAAGTTTGCACCCCGGTCACCGAAGTTCGTCCCGGTTCAAGACTACCAATATTTGGAGATTCCTACCCTCGATTTTTGAGTCCAATTAATCTTAAACGGTAACTTTGGTGAACTCAAGGTATAGTTGACAGTCCAAGTCGTATTCCGCTCTCATCAACCTGAAACAGGACTGCTGATTGGAAGATGGAGATATTTTTACCTGTGCCAAAGCACTGAATGTTGTGGGCTCTATTTCGCATACATGGTTGCTGTAATTTGAATGAAACACCAAGGATACGCTATTGGGGAAGGAAGCAATAAAGTTGGGTAGTTATGTGATTTGTGTTCACGTGTCAATACAGATGAACTCTTTTAAACAAGGTTAAAATGGGTGCAACTATTTCGGGAGGATGAATTCGGGGAGGAGACGGTCGATATTTTTCGCATGGTGATTAGACTGCACAAACTGTTGACTTAATGGGAGGTTCAAAAAGGGGTAATGCCACTAAAGTCACATCAGGAGTAAGTAGGATAACTTTATTGGAAGACAGCACGATCTTTGAGCTCTTTGAGCTTTTAAGCGAACTGTGTGGGAGAAGTAGTTTAAAATGATGATTAGGTTGACCACAGAATCGAGATGGGTTGAATCATGTTGGATGGTGTGCATAAAGTCACTTAAAAAGAGAAACTGGAGGATGGACTTTTTGGTATTTTTCTCCACGGACTTAGGTTGTCCACCAATGTGGGTGGTTTGCCACACAGAGACTGGACCTTACCACGGTGTGGCGGTTTCTGTCCCTCCGTGACCCAGTGAGCTATACTGGGTAGTGTCCGTGCGACATTCACAGTCTTCCTACCAGATTCTTCAATAGATAGAGGTCGGACTAACACAGGCACCTGGTTCTCAATGTGAGTGGTTGGAACGTGCATGGCAACATGTTCCGTAAAGCTGCGCTATTCTGATTGTTCCTGGTCACAAAGAGACTGGGTCTTACCACGGTCTTACAGTTTGTGCACCTCTATAACCCAGTGAGCTTTTATGTGGAGTGTACGTGTGACACTCACCTAGCCTTTCACACTTGGCTGGTCAGTAGTTAGAGGTCTGGTTAACACGGTCTCCTGGTTCTGATTTTGTGAGTTGAAACATATGGCAGCTTGTTCCCTAAAATGTAGACTGATCTGGTGATCTAACGCTTTGTTCATCATCATCGACAGCATGACATCAGTGTTCAACACTGATGCTTCGCTGCCGTACAACCATGATTTATTTGCTGGCGTTATTATAAGGAAAAGAATGAAAGTGAATGGGGAAGGGACTTAGTGCTAGCTTACTACAATCGCTCCGAGGTGCCTACACCTCCAGACGCTCATTCAGGAAGTTGGGATAGAGACTGACAACAAGAACGCTATTGACATCGATTAGCAGCCATACTTTGCAGCGTTTACGAGTCTAGTGTGAGAGCAAGAGCAGCTTGTTGTCCTTGTTGCGGACATTGAAAGCAATGAAAGTGGCCAGATAGACTGGGCGTCGAGGCTTGAAGATTGATTTTGAGAAGCCTGAGGATGTCGGTGCCGGATGACGCAAATGCTACTACGCTTTGGTTGAGGATGATAATCGTCCTCTTGTGTAGGCATGGCAGTATCCAAGCTCACATACAACCATGAGTGGCACATCTGCAAAGGACCCCATACCTCGGATTTCTGGTGTCATCAGCCGGGCCGCCTTGCTGCACACAGCAGACCTGTAGGCGGAACCAGGCCACTGGTAATGCCTCTTTTTCATGTTCTAAATATTCGTTCTCTTCGTCTTCACCCCGCTGCTAACACCAGCTTCACGACGTTAACTGCAACGCCCATGCCTAATTCTGCCACAACGACTGTAGACACTTCGAAATTATTCTTCGAATCTCGTCGCTCAGTTCACTTGGCGGTCTTTAATTAACGTCCATGCTCTGAAACAAGCTAGGCAACGTGCTGCTACACAGTTAGGTAGATTTAATGCTGCTGAGGCTATTTGAGTGATCACGCTGGAGTGGACTGAATACGCAGGGACATCGCGAACGCCTTTTGCAGTTACGTGCCGACGATACCGTTTCTGTGCAGCACTAGCCTCCGAAAAAAACAGGAGCTTTTTGGCAGCATGGTAAGCTGCGCATGCGGCCTACCTCTAATACGAGCAGACCACATTACCGTTAGCTACTGATTGTCGGTCGTTCTGGAACACCTATATGGATCTTGATTACGCGCTTGTTGGTTGCTGCTTCTAGTTGAGCTTCTTGAAATGCGTCATATGCGCACACCCGGCCCTCGGACCCTAATGTGAAGCAAACCTGCCATAACCGCTTACTTAAATTTCTTTCGGACAACACTTTTTCAACTTTGACTTTGTCTGAAAGCGCTGTGCGCAACCCTGGATGATTCCGGGCGCCCTGATTATGAAACGGTGCAACCAATTATACCCAAGCCCTGGATCTCGGTCAACCCTCCAAGATTATTTGAAGCCCGGACATGTTTTACTCCAAGTCAAGTGTATAATAATGTTATACAATGTTAGCTGATCATGGAAACCTCTGGGATAGTTTTGTTGAGGGACCTGCGCAATTATTTCATGTAAACTTCGATACAATCCGTTTCGATGAATCGGGATGACACAACGGTTTTTCTAAAACTGGTTTAGGTCAGGTTCTGTAGGCGGCAACGACAAAGTACCTTGTGAACCGAAGCTAGCTATGCAAGACAACACTTCTTACGGGGTTTCGGCCCTGCGCGCTTTCAAAGTCGAACACAAGGGCGATCGTGGCACATTTGGCCACTGCAGTCGACGACCGTTTTTAAACACGAACTATATCCGTTACTATTATACCATCCACGCTACAGGATATGGCAGGCAACCACAAGGCCTACCAGGGTTATGTCCCGAGGAAATAGTTCAGTGAGTCTCCAAGATTACTTACCTGAAAGCATTGCCCATCTGGTAATGCCCTTTAGTTCCACTTTCTGGAGCTTCGTATGCAACTCTGCCGAAACACGTCAGATAAACAGGTGGCGCAAAATTCGGCATCAATGACTTCCAGTGTTCGAAAGTCGAAGCAAGAAATGCAACGACACATCGGTCTTTAAAATCTTAGCTGCGCTGCTCGCGTTGCGTACCAACCTATAAAGGTGACGAGAGATGCAACACAACCGAAGACTGGTCACTTAATCGCTTTGCTATTTTCGGGAAAGTTGTGGAATCTGTTGGGGTATTAGGGATGGAGTCTAGACCCTGATTGAGCGCGCGAACAAGTGAATTGCATAGAATGTATAGCGCTTTACTTGTCTAAGAATCGACATACATAAGCTGAAAGTGAAAGCGAAAGAATGGTTAATACAAAGCGATAATGTGAACACAAAGGATAGCCATGACACATGGCCGACGGGCCTCAACATGGCTTTAGGCAGATGATCTCACCTAACGACTTCTTTCGAGGCTTAGGCAACCTGACAGTATCCCAGCCCTCGTGCCTCCTTCAGGTGGCATGACAAATAGGCACCGAAAGGGTGTCACAGCCGGGAATTGTTATTATTTATTGTTAATGCTTGGAGGATGAAAGAGGAGCCAGAATTGCCCTAGACATTCATTGTCATTATTGTCTTCGGAAAGATGTTTGATCTGAATGTGAGACTCACCAAGATCATCTTCACTTTCTAGTCGCGAACTGCTGTTATCCTACAAGGACTTATCAGCACTCTCGAGAAGCAAACTCACGGAAATCAAGAAGGGTTTCGTTTCTGTAATGGATATATTGGTCACACATTCAGCTTACTAGAGCTTCTCCAGCGCTGCCACACACAGAAGAAGCCGGGAGTTAGTGTCTTTCTAGGTCTAAGAACGGCTCTAAACTCAGTTGTTCATACTGCTTTGTGGTGACGGTTTTCCAAACATCACGGAGGAGCGGCAAAAGTCCCCCGGAGTACTTTTATAGGTTCGTCGCTAAAAATGTTGCTCAAGGCTCCGCCGCCATTTTCCCTCTTCAACTCCGCAACTTACTTATCGAAAGAACTTTGACTTGTGTGCTAAGTTTCAATCAGTTTGCTGTCACAATTTTAGTTGTTGACGATTGTATAGGAGAATGAGGTCAGCTGCCGGTTCAAGGTGTGAACACACAAAAATTCTGTGAAAACCGGTACTGACCTACAAACCTTTCGTATCTCTTGCCATTTTAGCTGTTTTGTCTGCTCTGACCGCCGTTCAAAGATAGCTGGACCTCGACTCATCTGTGGTTATACTGATTACTCACCAGTCATATATTCCATCCTTTGTCGTATCAACGCCGTCGCGACTGTTTGGAACGCTTTGTCGCCTGGAGGTCCCGTGAAATGGCAGATATAGACACAGGTGCCTACGATCAATTAGATTTTGAGGATGATGACGATGCATTGGCTCATCATACAAAGGTTTGTGGCTTTTGTGCCTTCGTTCAACTGTACAGGATGCCCAGGAAAGTCAAGCCGTACCACGCACACGTGTGTTGGCTGGATCAAAAGAAAAATGGGATTCACTCAAGGACGTACGTACTTCTGACTTTGAAGAAAGTATGGAAGATGATGGAGAGCTGAAAAGTGGGGATGAGAGTGATTTAAACGCCAGTCATAGCTCGGAAGAGGGCGAGGTCCTTTCGGAATTTGAAGAGGTTTGTTCGCGTGTTCTGTTATGCAGTTTTTTGTCGTAAGCGTGACGTGAGTGATTTCTTTATAGCATATGGCTTGACCGAACAAACAAAACGCATTAAAAATAAACAGAAGGAGTCATTTTCGAACTTGCTTAACACATTACTGAGAAAGTGTAGCCACCTTCTTGTCGATTTCTAGACTTGAACCTGGCGACTCCGCTTGTGCTTTGGTACCTGTAATCAGTATCACGCCTTAAAATTCTAGTAACATGGATGGCGGGTTATCTGGGCACATTTTTTGGTCAACTTGATGGTTCACCATCAGCTCTCGAGCTTTGAGATAACCAGCTTGATTCCAGCTGCCGTCCATATCATTAAAATGGCTTTTCCTCAAATTATCCTTGGTTTGCGGACAGGTAGAGTGGCTTCCGTGAAACCCCTTGCTTATTATGGGCGTAACACCTCTATTAGTATAAGAAAATCTTTGCAACTGTTATTCCACCGAAAAAAATTACCTTTGGGAGGGTATTTATTTTACAAACCACCTATGTCGGTTTCAACTGCTGTGGTTTTGCCCGAGAAAGGTTCACTGCACAGCTACAGCTTGGGACCTGTCCGACAGCATCTCCAAATCTAACAGTGAGATTGAAGGCTAAAACCGTTTGCTTTCTTTAGCGTTTTCATATTGATCTTAGCCGACCATAACTTTATATGCTGTGCACCTTTGGCGGAAGTTCTTGGGGAGGTGTTCCAAGTGACATGTGTCTGTTTGCCGGTGGGCTACTGGAACGATGAGAAGGCTCCGGAATTGTGGATAAATGTTCATATGTGAAACCTACGCAATGTCTGTTGTGCTTGCTTCTGTTGTTGTTTGAGATTTTTGGGTGATCACAGGACTTCTGCTTTCTACTTTATCGGTACTTATTATCCCATAGATGGAAGTTACGGTCGAACAGTCTCCACCGAAAGAAGAAACTCCTTGGGAGCGTGGGGTGCGGCTGGCGCGTGAGGTAAGTCTACGATCAGCGTTGCCTATTGTTGACTTCTTTCTCTTAGTGTTGTAGTTTTTTCACTGCTCTCTATTGAGAACGCCCATACGTGGCAGTGGTTAATTGGAAGAAGTTCAGAGTATTTTCTGTTTCCCATGAATAAGAGTTTAATTCTGTCTTCCTCCTTAACTTCGATGATATGAGCTTGCACTTGTTTTGGGAACATTTTGGAAGGAAGGAATGCCAGACTGGAATGCTTGGCCGTAGTATAACCATCATCTGATGACTGTCCCCTGTTTTGAATGGTTCTGTTCGCTGTTGGCTATATCCCGTACTAAGGGTCCAGATAGATGATGATGGAGAAGTGTTACCTCAAACTACATTACATTTACTTAGGTTCTGCCTAACATAGTTCGAATCGAAAGCCATGTAAGCTTCTTAAGATCATGTTTATTGACTGTTCTTGCGTTTTCCAGCCTCCGACATTTGTGGGACAGACGTGACATCGGATCGACTGTTAGAGGTAGAGTGTGCAATGCTGCCGTCCGATCCGTTCTTTGTGGATTAGAGACCTGAGCGCTGCGTGCGGAGCATCTCCGGAGACTCTGTGTTTGGCCGTTGGTTCTTTAGAAGCGTTGCACGGTTCTGGTGGGAAGATCATATTAGTAATACTGAAGTTGGGGAATTTTCACTCTCCCCCGATAGATCAGCTTGTCACACTCCACAGGTTACGCTGGTTAGGCCATGTACATCGTATGCTAGAGGACCGTTTGGCTCTCCAGTCGACAAGGCTGGAAACGATCCAGGGACAGGCAATCCCTTACTTGGCAACGAAGCATGAAAGTCCTTGCTAGTCAATTCACTCGCGTTGGTAACTGCCATCTCCTCAGTTGGGGACCTCGAGAAGAGACAAACCAATGGTCAGTAACCTTTACAGACATGGTTGTGTGACGCAGCCGGTGGCGCTACTGCATCAAAGCTCTCACCTTCAATACGTAGACCTCACTCCCTGCCGTACTGGACAAACAGATCCATTTATCTCCAGTGGAGTGATTGAGCCATCACTTTCAACACGTGGCTATCATTCCCTTATTCCCCTTATCCTAGTTGAATTGAGCTGTACCAGCTGGAACCAATGCATTTCGGTGCACGCTTTGCCATCTGAAAAAAAACTGAGCTGAACCTGAGTAGATACATCCTTTGGCTTCTGAAGTTTGAAGTGTATGTCTGTGCATTGTTAGACAGAACATAGAATGCCAAGCTCATCAAGTACGGGTCGCGGAATTTGAACTGTTTTGCTGCACTGATTTTGCCCCTACTCACTTTTGATATCTGCTTCACACAAAAGGCGAGGTTAGGCCGCAGTTGTGGAAATACTCAACCCATAGATGTACGGTGAATTGGATTAGCTGAGGGATTTAGATGCGAGCTCGACTGATCTGCGCTTTTAACCCATAAGGGCAATTTTGGCAGTACATCCTTCCCTGACGCTTATTCCGGACTGAGTTTTAGCGGCATGCCCGGAGGATACTAAAACCGAATGTCAGTACAAGAGACTCAGCATCTGCCATTGATACAGTCCTACCTACAGCAATGTTCGCGAACGCATTTACTACGTTTTTGTTTTCCATATCAGTGTTCTCGTTCGCTCCCACACTATCCAAACTCTAGACGGGATCTATAGTTGCCTCTGTGTTTCACCGCTTTTCACACCACCCATGTAGTACTCCCCGTTTCTAACGACCCTTCCCATTTTTAAGAAGCCTATATTACCGTACACGGCTCTCAATTTCAGATCACACAGCCTTCCATAATACTGTCATCATGGCTTTCTTCATATAAGTTGGCACAGTTGTACGGTACTGAAGCGCTAAGATGTTGCCAATGGTTAATACGATCACCTCTCTGGTACGATGTGGCTTCCCTAGTTTTCTGAGATTGCGTTAGAGACGAGGCACCGTATAATTGCTTTTAGCAGTAATCCTAGGTTGTTTCGTCGAGCCTTTCCGTTGAGAAGTCGCAGGCGCTGCGATGGCTTAACTTGTTTTAGGTGGCGCTGGCATGTATAACGTATGAGGGTTCGCCATTCGCTGAGAAGAGCGTTGTTTTCCATGCTTAATTTGGAGTGGCGAAAATCCAGATAGAATATGACATGGTGGAATTAGTGCTACGAAAAATTTGGGTTCTGTAGGTGCTGTTCACCTTCCAGGCATATGTGACCCCTTCTGTTTTTGGCTGGAAACATTGAAAGATACGGTGCCTCGGGTGTTTGTGAAAGGCCAGCCCTAGGTCTCCCTCCCTGTCCCATTTTCTCCGTTGTAGGACTTGTAGGGCAGTGAAGCACCACAGTTCTCCTCCGATGTTACCGTCAGTGATGGTGATGATGACTAGATTTATTCATCTGGTCTGTTTCACGGAAGTAATACAAATATTTCTGTGGTATGGACCTTCTTTTCAGCAACAAACTGCCACATAGATTTGTGAAGACCTTGTAATCGAGGGTCTAGTTGTCGACATTTCTTTCGGCTTCCGGTAATCATTTGATTCCGCCTTTTAGGATGTAATTTTAACCCCAGTTGTGCGTTTAGAAGCTGCATTTTTCATGTGGTGTGTTTCTTGGTTTCAGCGCCTTCAAAAGGTGAAGATATTAAAGGCTACGGAAAAAGATCTAGCCGAGAAACGTATGACTTTGGAAGTCCCCACTTCTGCTGTGAATGAGGAATTGGATCAGGTTTCGAAGGAGGAAATACTGTAAGTGTCCAGATTGATGTTGAATACATCCTGATATCTTTTATAAACTTGTTTGATCTTATTCAGATTGGGTTAAAGAACAAATGCTGTAGAACAAGGTCGGGGTGCCAGAATTTCCAGACATGTTAAATTGGATATGGCACGGAAAGTTGATATGTTTACCTGTAGACGTGCGTTGCTTTATTTTTTCTTCACTAAGCCTGCCTCCCTTGGGGGTGATAAGCCGAATCCGTGAAAGGGATTTTACACGATGATTTCGCTGTCCTGCATTATCAGTTCACCTGGGCCTGTTGAATGCAGCGGGCGAACGCGCACTCAAGTCGCGACTTTCTCCAATAGTCCATTCTATCGTTTGTTCGCTTACGCTGGACGTCAAAATCACATCACTGTGGGGCAAAGGGTGAGGCGCGTCATGTGTACCGTTCAGTTTACACGAACGAACATCGAACATTCTGCGTTCCTCTGGTTCTTTTATCGGTTGGTACATCTTGCCTTCACGCATGATTCATACTTTCGTATTCAAACTTTCGTTCGACCTTGCAGGCAGGTTTTTTCACCCATTGGATCAGTTGGACAAGAAGGATCATTGAAAATTTAGTCTGTTCTTAGTCAGGTTCATTCCCTCTCTGTTCTGCTTAAATCTTTGACAGCTGATATGGCTTCCTCTAAGGATCAGTGGGAAGATTCGAAAACGCTTGAATCATTTTGTCTATGACCCAATAAGTGTAGGCTTCGGTTAGTATGATCGTAACATTCCCCCTGTTGCAACGGCTGAATAATTATGTGTGCATGTTCACTATGAACAGTGCACTAGTCGTCGCTTGTGGAGGAGTTTGGCAAAATGATGAAGAACTTTCCACCTGTAACACTTTCAGTACAGTTACCGTGCAACCCGAAGGGAATAGAATAGTTGAGATATTGAGTGTTGTGGAGAATAAACTGAAAGACGAAGGCGTTTTTGAACCACTGGCCTTCCAGGCAGATTCGCGCCCCAACTGACGTGCTATCTTCATTTCTGGAGAATTTGCAAGTGGGAAAGCTCAGAGGAGATAACCGTCTGTTTGGGCTTTGTATTAAACTCGTTCTGGTAAACAGGATGATGGATTTCTTTCACGTCGCAAAAACTGCAACAAGGTAGATGTGAAGTAGAGACGAAGCGAACCCTGTGTATTCATGAGGCCGATGTTGGGACCCCGACAAAGTTGAGCTCTCCTTAGCGGTGTACATTTTTCAGAGAATGAGTTTAAGTTGATCCCTCGCTTGTCGCCCGATGAATCCTACATAATTTTTCTACCGGTGGTGCAACAGCACCTCTCCGTATGTAACTCGTTTTAATCGTTTGCGTAACAGCAACACTAGCTGATGTTTCGGCTGTCAGAAACAGATTTACGGTTGCAACCTCTCACTGGCACTGCAGCGCATAAGTGAACGACTACCGCATTTATTTGATTGTTATATCGGCCTGTTTTATTCTTCTCTCATACTTTTTTTATACTTCAGCTGGCCTTGCTATTATCAGGTCGCGATCGTGGGGCGCACGGAGCTTACCGGCCTTCGTTTCCTGCCGGAAGACCTCCAGCCGCCAACAGCCACCGAAATAGCTGAATGGCGTTTGGGCCTATCTGATACCCGTCGGGGTCGTCAGCGTCGCCGACGTGATCGTAGATCACACACTGGTTCTTCTTCGGCGTCGAGTTCGTCAGGAACGTCTTCGCGGTCCTCGTCAACCGACTCTATATCTGTTGCCTCTTCTCTGGCTTCAGTTGCTGCTTCTTGGAAGGCCACGTGTGCCCAAGCAATGAAAGACTACTTGAGTTCTCCTATCCGAAACAAGGACCGCCGTGGAGGAAGAGGTCACGGTGCTCGACATAGCCGCAGCTTATCATCCGAATCGAACAGTCAATCTTCAGATTCCCGTTCCGCCTCCGATCGATCAGAGGGTCGTGCGGGTCGTCGTGGTTACCGGTCTACTCATGGTGTTGCAGTTGGATCAGAGCTATCTGGAAGAGACAATAGACGATATTGGACGGAGACTAAACATGCGTCTAGACCGTCGCTTTCCGGTTCAGAACGCTCTTCAAAGTCCCGTTCTGGTTCTCACTCGTCGGGTGCTTCAAGACAAAATCGTCATTCGCGAGCTTGGAACTATGGTGAGTTTATTCGGTCACTATGCTGTCCTTGTTAGCTCGTAACTTCAATTGTAAGGTTATTTATGATCAAGGCTAACCATTCTTATTTCTTTTATTTTGTATATTGTTAGGTAACCACCGTGAACAGGGAGACGAAGACTGGCAGGAATCACCTAATCACTCCGGTTCACCGTCATCTCCAGTCCGGTAAACGAATTTTTGTTTTGTAGCGGTGGTTTTGTAGTTGCATGACAGTGCACTCCTGTATAACCTCAGATACGTTTGCATTGGAATCGGAGTGAATATTGCTGACATCCTGAATTGCCTTGATACTTTCGCATGCTATACTTACTTTGAGGCACAATATCCACTGGAGAATCCTCTCAGCAATAGATCCTGTTAAGCTGAATTGCCAAAGAAAGGAATTATTTCTTCTGCCTACCTTCTGGCTAGTAGCTTGACCGTATACTTCTTCTGGGGAGACCGAATGCCAGAAGAACACGCAGCCTGAGGAATTGTAGAGGTCACCCATTTTTACACCGTGGCACGTTTTCTTATCAGTTATGTACTAGATAGCCAAACTTCAACAGGAGTTGCAGTTGGAAATGAAGGTTAACCGGAAGATTTAAATTACGGTCTGTCTGAATCGAGAAAGAGTATCCGTAGCCGGGGGTCCCCGGCAAATAAAATATGAAGAGCCATCGAGCCTTAAATCATTTATGCTTGGGATTGTCGAAGAAAGCATATCAAATCCGGCAGTTAAGTGTTTTAGCTCGCTTGTCCAGAACAGTAGAAGCAGACATAGAACAGATTAATCCCCTTGACTGATAACAGAAAATACCGTTGTATGAAATTTACTCCAGACAAGTCACCACAATCAAGGTTATAAGTGTTCTTGCATAATCGTCACGGACCCTAAGATAATCTTTCGTGCTGAGGAGCAGCATCGTCAAACCTGAGTTGCTTGTAGGAGATAAGAAAGAGCCGAACCTCGCGAAACTCCTTTGTTTGTGTAGTAGGGACTTGTCACAACAAACGAATATTATTTGGCTACAAAATAAACTTATGATTTAGTAGTTTCCAAAGATGCCCCTAAACATTCGAGTGTGGGGCACCGGAAGGTGCATTAGATGGTAATATGACAGGTCAAATAAAATCAAAAATATCAAAGCTCAGAGTTACGTTCACCGATTCGCACTCTGTTGTGGCATCAGAAATTTGTATCATTAGGTCTCGAAAAATGCATTTATCATCCTTCCTCGCTTCCAGCCTTTCTTTTGTCTACGGGGCTTTATTTACGTAAATCGACATTGAACATCACTGTTCGACGGTGTTATTGCTGGTAGTGATACTGAGGATGCGCCCCATTGGAATGTTCGTGGTTATAAGTCACGTATACTCTATCTAGATTATTTCGAAATTTGCCTCATTCTCAGGCTCTTGATTGACCTCCAGATTCACTAGATCTAACTGAAATGAGTGGTCAGGTGAGCAAACTTTAACCAATGGCTCATATGATTGTTGCTTTTGAACAGCCATCAGTGGTGGGTCAAGAGCACAGTGCCTTAATGAGGAAACTGCAAGGCTATGAGGAATGCGAACACTGTGGATCATCAGTGGTGGGTCAAGAACACAGTGCCTTAATGAGGAAACTGCTTGGCCGGCAAGGCTATGAGGAATGCGAACACTGTGGGGTCAGTGGAAATTTGTCTACACACTTTGGCCTAGAACAACCTGCTTCGGAATTGGACATTGTATTGTGCCCTGTTTGAGGTTAGATGTACTTAGAAGGTGATAATGGAATAATTGGCGAGTTTTGATTGAGTTATGGAACACATCGTTGAACAAAATAAGAATAACAGCATGCAAGCAAGCAGAATTTGGAACCTGAAGCCACAAAACCTAATTACAGTCGCTCAAGTGTTGTCAGCTAAAGAAAAGAGAGTAATATACGTTAAATTTCACGGCCGTTGAAGGGCTTGGATACAGTGCTTTAGCAGCATTTTCTACATTCATTACAAGGGATCCAGAGACAGCTCAAAGCCTGTGGACTGAAAAGAACCCTGAAGAATGGCAAGTGCATGGGTAGTGAGGAGCATCAGCTCAATTTTCCAATTCGCATAGTTATCGGACTATCACGAAGCCTTCTTGCCTTAATGATCTTTTAGTCGATAGGTCACAAAGCAACCCGGTGCTTTGAGTGGACAGTCATAAATGCTTCCGTAGAACGGATACTCACGCCTTCTGGTGCCCTGTAATCTATCAGCCGTCTAACCACAGAATGAGCTCATAACTATCGTCCTATCTGACTCTATAGACGTCGGTCTGATGTACCGCCGCTTCCTCATGAGAGACCGGTGAAGCGCCCATGGGTTGCCGCGCCAAGTCTTGCGACCGGATTGGTGTCAAACAGAACGGGAAAAGGTATGTTATCCTGTAGTATTCGGCCCTTACGTTTCTTGCAATAACCCAAACAATTACACTTTTACGGCCTGCTCCAGTACTTCAATAATTTTCATGTGTATCTTACGAATGATTTTCCTTTGTCTAGGCGCACAAAGTGCATTTCCGCTGCCCTCGTTTTAGTGTCTCTCCTGACAGGGGCCGAAGGGACGTTTACATATAATGTTTGTGTTGAGGTTTTTTAGTTCGTTCGTCCCGCAAATGGCACCTACAAAGGCACAATATGGATTAAGCACATTCCGCCCTTATAACTAGCATATTCGAATCCAGTTCTCATGGACTTGACGTTTATCTGATCCTTCACGGAGACCGCTTGACTGTTATCTCATGGTCAGATTTTTTTGAACCAAGGAATGACACTAGAAACGAAATTACCTATGAAATTGCTGGAAACTCTCAAACAACATACTACCCCCTTAGTGGCCCATCATTGGAATTTCCACCTTGTAGTTGAATACTGAATTGAGTGTATGTTGAGGTGAAAATTCCTCTGCGAATTATGACAAGGTTAAGGGAAGATTCAAATGAACTCCTTTTCTATAATATTCCCCCGTGTAATGTACCACCTCATGTTTCAGTTGGAACGACATTCAAGATATCTTAGTATTTTCCTCGTAATGATTCTTTCAAGTTCGATGGAAGCTCTTATATAGTTCACTGTAGGTTTTATTCTTTCCGAAATTCATTAGGTGTCTAATCTCCTGATTTACCCTAAAGCCTATCTTGTGCCATATTCAATGCATGTGGAGGGAAACACATTTCCAAACTAAGATGGTGTTAACAGGAGGCTCGACCAAATATTATTGACGAGAGATTCAGTTGAGTCTTTCATGGGTCTTTATCTATATCTACGTCTAATTGGATGTTCAGCTATGGAATAAAATGGGCGAAAATTCGGGGCCCAGGCCCACCGAATGAGTCTCAAGAAGAGCGGAACTGGTAGTTAACTGTCCGGGAGCTTTTGCCAACCTACTTGATAGTATTATATCAGGAAAAGTAGTTGGATATCTTGAACACTGTTTCAGCTAAAATATGAGGTGATCTTTGTACAGCAATTTCAGTTGGGGAATCCACCTGACCATCCGATTTTCCAAGTGTTTGTTTCTCTCACAAGGAACGATACAGTTTCGGGCACGTAAGGTAGCATTTTCATGAATAAGTGTGGAAAACAACGCACTTGAGCTGCATTGTTCACGTTGTCTGCCCACTTTACTCATCCGATCAGATGAGCTGCAGTACCGCCAAATTGTTTCGCAGTGAAAAGTTCAGTGAAGGAATTGTTAGCCGATCGACTAGTGTTGCTCCAGAATGGATTCTTTCGTCAGCTAGCTATCTGCTTGGAATAGCGCATTTACTGTGCTTCTGTGTTTCTTTGTTGTTTCTTATGTAACTATCTATCCTCCCATTCTCATGTGGGTAATAAACACGCATCACCAGGATAGTAAAAAGTGATAGAGTTGAGCTGTTTAACAACGTAGTACGGCCGAGTTACGCGTCTCGTTCTCCTTCACCATTCATTTTGTGCATTTTGTTTCATTCACTGAACTGTCGTCGCTTCTGTTTGCAGCCACCCGACGTCGCTCGGGCGATCAAACAGGATCAAGTTCCCGATCTGGTTCACGGTCGTCACAAGCGGGTGAGGAAAGACAGTTCATCACGTGAGTTGACCAATAAAAATCCATTCGCTGGTTGATTGGCTCACTCTCCTTTCACATGTCCGGGCTGCGATGTAGGTAATGCTTTTCCCCTAGTGCACTCTTCTGCACGCCGATTTGGTTCTCACGGGATACTTAACTGAATCTCCCGTTCATAACAGGCCATACTTTTCCCTTTTGGTGATGATTTGGATTCCGCGCACTCCTTGGAGTATGCTAGTTATCCGAGGGATCCATCAGTTCTAGTCGAATGGATACACCAGACTACATGATGACTAACAACAAACTGGGACGTCGTTTCGTAGTCGGGATGAGGTAGTCAAACCAGTTGGGTCTCTAGTGAATCACCACAATGTTATTAAGATTAAGCCATGGGCCTGAGAACAACCAAGTAACTACTCTCGTATGAATGTGACTCAGCGTAGCGGATTGCTTTGTCCCCATCTGCACAGCAACATTCACCCATGATAAACATGAGATCTAGCAGTTGTTTTTTGTTGATTCAGCTGGTCATCAGAGTAGCACCGGTATTGATTGGTTTGTCTGGGGTTTGACAGAGCGGTCGTTCATCAGTCCTCGTGTCACTTTGGTAACCGACTCAAGCTCGTACGTACATTTACTGTTATGCAAAACGGAAAACATCCGTTTTCCCTTTCTGTCTTGATTTTCTTCGCTTCTGAACTTAGAACTTTCGATTTTTCAAAGGTTATCTTCCGAGGATTTGTCATCAGTTTTGATTAGATATGCATTGAGCTCTTTAAATATGTTGCGTTAGATTAGTGTGAAACGCTGTTTAGCCCAATCCAAACTAAATGCAGAAAGCAACACGTTCTTGGGTATGCAACGTTCTTTAGTATCATTCACCAAATGATGACATTTTTGAATAGTTCTCACTAAACCATGCAGAAGTTTGTCGTCGATTCTTCGCCTCAGTATAAAACAGCCCATTTCGGCGATATACAGGCCTTATTACTATATATACATGCTTTCCGATGTGTTTCTGTTCATATTGGTGTCCAGAACAGCTTACCAACCCGATAGACACAGATTGAAATTAAGTGTCCTCATGAAAAAGTTAGTTATGCTTTTTCCCGTCTGACTCAGCCATATGATGTTTGTCTAACGCATAACTGAAAAGCCAAGATATAGAGAACTCTTCACTCACTACTGGGAATTCTTTTCTTCACAACGTACCAATAGCAAACCAGTCCATTTGAACCGTCCAGGTGGCACCTCTTTTAATCAATTAAATCACTTCCTTTAGATCGTAGTTGCTTGTGGTGTGGTGAGTGGTGTTACTTTATGTCCCTTCTGGTCAGCCGACGTGGCTTCCCCATGTCTGCTTGTTTCAAACGCGAAGGACTTTGGGGCAATTGTTGGGCACTCTTCACCGCTGAACGTGAATTGAGGGAATGGGTTTATATTAGAGGTATGTATTTATTACCTAGTTGTTTACGGTCTTCAGGAGCTTGCGCTTCGCACCACCTTACAGGGTTTGCAGTAATCTCCTAGTTTCATCGTGACGTGCTCAACGAACTTGGTTGGGAAATTGTTCAACGTAGTTTCTATCAAGAAAATTTTGCTCCAGGACTTACACAGCTTATTCCAACATCCTTGTCGACACGACTATTCTCTTTATTTTTCAACGATAACTAGAGTTTGCACGCTATTCGTCAGTTGTCTCAATCTGACTGCTAGGTTGCTCACCTCGAGAACTTAGCTCATCGGTCAATACCACTTCCAGACCACTTATAGTGTTCTGAAAACGTGAGTGTTCTAAAGTAAACAGGAGAGGAGGACACCAAGACTTAAGTAGGTTTCTGCACACCATATGATGCGGTAACTACTTTGTCACAGTTTTTTCGGGGAGGAAATCGATTTCACCGAAGTGCATATTCACAGTTAGAAAAAGCCCTTCTAATCCTTGAAGAATCAAGTGGGAACTGCCTACTAGTCATTGAGTGAGGATGGGCGATACAATTAAGCACAGGCTCATTGAGGGAGAAAGTGAGACTTCCTTGTGTGCGTTGCGAAGTTTCCCGGAATCGCGGCTAGCACCCAGCACTCAATCGTGCAGGAGCAATACTACCGTGTATGGACTGTGGTTGCTTATTGCTTTTGTGTCACCTAAAGTGCAAAAACAGCTGCCCTTCTTGTGAGCCTTGGAACACTCAATGATCTTGAACTGGCTTGCGCGTCAATTTTCTGTTGTAGAAGACAAACAATCTTCGAGAAGCTTAACAGAAGCTACTCAATGCATTCATGAATCGACGGAGTTTCCCTCATTCTCTATTATTTTTCTTCAGTTCATGGTCCCGAAGTCCCTCTTCTGGAACGGAGGGGAGGCTGGCTAGGGAGGCTGTTCGTCGAGAGCGCTTGCCGGATGTTGTACCTGGAAGTCATGCTACTCGTCTACGTCGTGCAGGTAAGTATACTGAACTAATTACTTCCACCGAAATGGCACATACAAGCACATCGTTAGAACAGTTGATTTGGTTAATGAGATGCCTGTTGGTCACATGACGTGGTTGTTTTCACCTTATTATCGGTTTTTTTCATTCAACTGTATCAAAAGAATTCTCGTTCGCAAGAACTGAGCATGTCGATTCACTGTAGCCCGACTAATAGATTTGATGACATATCGACATCGTTGGTTTGGGGGACTAACCGACAATTGATGGTCGAATGGTGCACATTTGTTAGTACTATTGCTTACATAATCACCCCTTATTTACCTAGCTTCCCCGAGTGTCAGGCGGAGAAAGAGTCGAAGTCCGTTTGCGGAAGATAAAGGTGGAGCTGCTCAGGGGGATTCGGAGCGTCATGTTCCAGAAAGCGCAGCTACCTACAATGAATTACCAGTTCTTCGGCGTACACCACAGATTCAACAATATGAGGAAAGCGTAGCTTACGCTGTTCAACATGCTGCCTCTACACAACATCAAAGACAAGAAGTTGAACACGATGCCATGGTCGAGACAAACAATCAACCACCACCTACTGTTGGCGAATTACCTTCAGCCTCAAGTCGTCCCGGTGTTAAAATTACACTGGCCCCACGACTCAAGGTGAGCTTGATTTTTCCCTGCTTCATCCTTTACCTCACTACTGTCCCCTTGCAATCCCGCGCCGTAGTTGGAGGAAACACCAGTGCATTCACTGAACCTTTTTTCTTCAGTGGTTCATCCATTTGTTTTGTTATGGTTGGGGTACTTTCTTTATGATCCGCTGCAAAAACCTATTTTCTCCTTTAGGTGGCCAATCTTTTTGGCGGTTGGTTGACTTAGTCTTGTCAAATCAGTGGTTTTCCACTCTTATCCGCCCAGTCACCCGCGTCGATGACAAGCTCTGAATCATTTTTATACCGAGTTCTCTGACCACGTGATGCTGTGGCCAAAACATTGCCCACCATCCTCTGATAAAATATAAAAAATTGTTCAGCTGTAGCACCCTTCCGGTGCCAAACTGCCATGCCACCCGAAGGAAGCACGAGGGCTAGGATACTGCCAGGTTGCCCAAGCCTAGACAGGGGAAGTCGAGAGGCAGAGGCCGGGTTTGAACCACGGACCTTCCGGTCAATAGATTCGCGCTCTAACCACTTGAGCCATCTTGCCCCCACAACAGCGATGGTAATAGCACCCGACCGTCATTCCGTTGGTTTCACTTTTTGTTGTCAATTATGTAGAGTTTGAAAACACTTTATATTGAGGATAGACATAGGCTACACCAGCCTTCAGCAATTGGCCTTATCTTTGACGGGTTGACATTTAATAGGTACGTAATTCTGAAAATAAGGTCAATCTATACCGGGCAGCCACCGAACACTGTACAGCTGCCTAATTCTTGCTGAAATAATCTACATTTTTTGTCTCTAGAGATTTAAATCCGCGACCTTTCGATTAGCGGTTGATCCGTTTGGTCACAAATAGGTGATGAAGCAGCCGTAGCTTCCGTGTAGCAGAGTGTGAATTGCAAGTCAGCAAGATGAGTAAGAAGCTGTTTTAGACAAAATCCTCAACATATCTGTCCAACCTAGTGACCGGTGTCATCCATTCGTTCTTCCGCATTTGTTTCTGCCTGCTCACTCGTACACTTGTTTTTTGGCTACTACTGTTCAATTGAACAATAGATCGATCAGCGAATTTAATTATGACCTGCTGCTTTAAAGCAGCCGTCTGAAGCCAAAATCAGGCGCTAGTTGTCAGGCCTTAATTAACGATAATGAGGAGCATCATGCCCCTGTTCTCACAGCATCCTCTTCATCCCGCCGGGCTGTTGGTGAAAGAACTATTGAATATAAGCAGGTAATAGTAACATTTAGAAGTGTAGTGCTCTAAGGCTGATCGCATCAAGTTGTCTAATTAGGCATTGCCATATGGAGTTGCCAGGTAGGGAATTTTATTTTAGTTCACTTCGGATGTTTTTTGTTCGCTGAGTTTGTTTTCCGTTTCCCAGGGCGTCATATTTTCTAAGGCTTGAAGTATACTGTTTCCGTGAAATTGAGTGTTCGCTGAGTTTGTCTTTCGTTTCCCAGGGCTTCATATTTTCTAAGACTTGAAGTATACTGTTTCCGTGAAATTGAGTGCTTCCTAGTGCTTCCTGTATTTACCTTTCCCTTAGTCGTCTGCCGTTGACATGACCAATTTAGCAGGAGGCGTCACTCGCCCGTCGGGAAGTCGGACAAACCAGCCATCACCTCCGCCGCGCTTGCCCCGTTTGCCATTCCCTATACCGATCTCCAATCGGGGGAACTCCCCGAACTCCGCGGGTCCCACCGAAACTCCAACTGTGATTGATCAGGAGGAGATAAGGAGACAGGCAGAAGCTGCTGCCGCGATCGTAGAGGCACGCGAACGTCGCCGCGCTGCTGCTGAGGCCGCTCGTCGTCGTCGAAACCCCAAAAAGAAACGCGACGATCTGTCAAAAATACCCATTCGTGGACGCCCTACTTATAGACGGAGGTCTTTTACGGATTCATCATTAGAATCTGGCAGTTCGAGGTCATCCAGATCAACCTCACGCTCCACTTCGACACCTAGGTCGGTATCACCCGAATCATCTCGCGCTGTTGAGCAACAGATTATCCAACAGAACATTGAATTTCCTTCTCAGCGACACCGTGGGTCTCGCAAGAAGCACCGAGCCGAAGTTCCTCCAGTACCGGGCATCTATGGTGAGTCTGAAGAAATGGTGGTGCACCGTGTGCGTCACGCACCGCGTGGAATGCCAGGCGAATTTAAGCCCCCGCGCGATGAGATCTCCGAGCGACATCAACATCGCTCCAAGGCGAACCATGGGGGAGCTCAGCGACATCGTGGTGAGCGCATCGTGGAATCCGAATTGCCGTACAAGACAAACACCAATGTTCAGATGAAAGGCCTATACATGGACTACGATTTTGGCAACAATCCAGGTAAGTTATCCGTCCATTTGACTCAGTTACTCTTGACACGAACCGGCCTATTTCTAACGTTTTGCCCCCAACGCATCGGGGTATTCTTTTGCTTGTGGATTTTGCGCGTTAAAATCGACACACGTCAGACTTCACGAATGTCATTCGTGTTGGGACATTCAGGGGAATGTGCTGCGTTCCAAGTATTAGTGGAGACTTAGAAAACTTGTAATCCGGGCTAATTCCTGGTTTGGTGTCAGACGTTCTTCCTCGGAATACTGATTGATAATTTTCATCTGTAGGTCACATACTGAGCGTATGTTGAAAAAGTTCCAAAAACACTTATATTTGTCTCTGTGTCAATGGAACTGAATGGTGAAGATTCTAGAGGAATCGCCTACCTGATGATGACCATATCGGCATCGGACTGTTTGCAGAATTGGCACACTCTTTACATGCTACTCCGGATTGTACAATATACAAACGTTAAACAGCTTCATTTACCTTTGGGATAGCATCTAAGCTGTCTCTATAGGACGGTCCCCCTACGAGCATCATAATGTGTATCATCATATCATAATGTATATGTCACACCTGCAGTAAAGGTTTAGATTCTCAGTGAGGCAAACATTTACCACAGGTCATATGGAAGCTTGATGATGATTGTTGGTCAGTCACCTGTCACCCCATATTGTTTTTCAGTATTTTGCCTGACGGTCTGTCGTACAATAAATTATGCTTCCGAATAATCGCACCCCACTTCTCGTTTTGTTCGACATTGTGTGCCCGACTGCGGAGGTATTTTCGCACGGTGACACGCATTAGGATTTTCTTTTTACTTGCAATAGACTGATTTTTCCCTGCAATTATGCTGAAAACAATCCCAGAAACTGTGAGGCATGCTGTCCTTCGTTTACGTTCACAGTTTTTGTTAGCCGTATACGTACAGCCGTGTGAGTGAAGCTGCGATGGTCATCTTGTTTATAAACGGGGAGAAGCGGACATTATCATCATCATCATGAGACAACATCAGTGTTGACACTGATGCTTCATTGCCGTACAATCATGACGTTCGTCGAATTATTTCTAAAGCCTTCAAGTGAAGAGAAAAATTGTGTGAGGGAGGGGACCTAGTGCTGGCCTATGTCAAACCTATACCTCCAAGCACTCAATCAGACAATCTGGAAGGAAACTGACAGCACGAACGCCACTGACGTCGATTAGCCGCCATTTCTTGCAATGTCTCCAGCCAAGCACAGGTGGGGTCACGGGGGGCCCATCCTGGAAGGCGTACAACGTCCAAACTCTTCGTGATCTCTTTCTTGCCCTTCTGCCAAGTCACACGTTGTCTACCTCGCGGTTTGCGCCATTCTGAAGGAGGCACGGAGAACAATACTTGTCTCGGTAGACGGTGTTTCGGCATGCGTAGCACATGCCCGAGCCATCGTAGCCGATTGAAATACCCGCCGCACAACCAAATACTCGTTTTCTAATCACCTCGTTACTAACACGTTGACGCCATCCAAAACCAGCAACGCTTCTGAGGCATTGGCGGTCAAAACTCCACATCATCTGTCCTCGGAGGCCACGTCTAGCACTCATACAACAACACAGCCCTTACTGTAGCGTGGTACGCGCGACCCTTGAGATCTAGTGATATGCCTTTTCGGCGCCACAAGCGACGCAAATTGGCAAACGTGATTCGAGCCTTTGGGATTCTTGCACTGACTTCATCAGACACATTTCCGTCAGAGTTATGTAAAGTTTTCCACAATCTCCAGTGATTCTCCCTGAATTGTAAGGTATACGTTCGGAGACTGCACGTTCTGAAGCATGATTTTGCACTTTGAAGGCACAAGGCGGATGCCAGAAATGTTATGATGGTGATCAGTCTATTCAACAGGGCTTGTGCTTCTATTTGGTCTTCAAAGACGAGGGCGATGTCATCTGCGTACTCCAGATCGACAGGGCTCTCACCAGCAACAATTTGAACACCGGGGTTTTGAAGACCTTCCAGCGTTCGCCCCATTGTTTTATCAATGACGAAGTTGAACAAGAATGGAGAGAGTGGACGTCCTTTTCGGGCACCACTTTTTGTAGGGAAGCTTTTGGAGAGCTCACCATACACTCTGACCCGCCCAGAAGTATGTGAATATAGGGATAGGAGAAGCGGACGAAGTTAAATGACAGCCGGAGGTAGTTTTGATATTTCAAACAAAGCAGTTTGATGTGGGACATAGATATTCCCCACTGTCACAGAGTCTGAATACCGACAAAGAAGTCAGTACAAGGGTTTGTAAACTCTTTCAATCAGATTAGGGTTTCTATACCTCGGAGCTAAAATTTACGCCCCATCTGCGTTGTTCAGCCATATTTAGGTCCAAAGAAACCCACATTGTGAGTGAAGCAAATGTATTTTCTGGCTAATCTTCGAAGTGCGTTGCGTTTCCCACACAATCGGTTTTCTTTGGCGTATGGATGATCTTGGTGGCCACACTGTACAGCAAAGTACTTGCTGTACCTGCCGTGAATCTGAGATGGGGACTGTGTGACTCGGCAGTTCCGTGATTTAACATTGGCGTCAATACCCTTGATTTACATCAGCATTTATAAAACCGCGTGGGTTAAAATCATCGGCATCTCACTGAAAAACGACAGTTGCTGTGAGTAACACCTTGCAGTTGATGGATTAATCAGTGGACACGTGTTCTCAGCGCTTGCTGCTGTCAATGATGGTGGTGATAGTGCAACATATGCTTTCCATTCATAGGACAGTTTTTTCCTCTTCTGATGCAAAATTGTGCGCGGACCTATGTTTGTAATATCTCTGAGAAGACTAGCCCCATCAAACAATCATCAGTTGTAGGTTTGCATGCTTATAACTCTCGTTTGAACAATCCTAGATGCAGCTCTGGTGAATCCACATCGAGGAGATAATGCACTGGACTCAAGTTTCGCTCTCATCAGGGATTATCGATAGTACATATCGTTAGTCGTGCCGTGATTTAGACCTCGGACAATACAAATCCTACAAATGTCACAACCAATTACAAGTACTCAAAATTTGTCCAGCAAGTTTTCAGCCTCCGTCTGTCTGACTGGTACGTCCTGGTCGGCAAGTCGTTCGATCGATGAAACGAGGACAGATACTGTATTGTCTTTGGAGAAGTTCAGCAAACTAATCTTATTGCTCAAGCGTGAACAGGTGATCTGCTCGAGTATGATAATGCAGATGCTTTCAGCTTGCGTCGATGAGGCTATGATAACATGTTTGTCTCGCGTTTAATTTATCCGAGGTTCAACTCACGGCATGACGAAGGATGAACACTTCTGATGAGCTCCAATAAGGGCGAAACTCGAACTCAGTTCTCTCTCTTTGATGTGGACTCACCAGGACAGGAGAACTGTTCAAACGCGAGTGCTGTGAATGCATTGATCATCATATGTAGGGTCTGTAGATTTTGGGAGGATTTGAAAGCCTTACTTGAAGTGATTCCATCTACGCCCGAGTTAACCACACTGCTAATCAGCCACTTGCGGCCGAATACTACTAACCAGAAGGGCACGAGTGCGAATTTCCTCAGATGGTTCCCAATAAAGATGAAGTGGCCATTCAGTGCTTTTCGGATTTTTAGCATTAATTGACTTCATTCACTGGATAACATTTCAGTTGGTGTCGTTTAGTGGTCATGTTTCATTCTTGTGTGGGGTTCGTAAAAATCGTTCAGCTGTAACATCCTTTCGGTGTCTAGCTGCCATGCCACCCGAAGGATGCACGAGGGCTGAGATACTGCCAGGTTGCCCAAGCCTAGACAGGGGAAGTCGAGAGGCAGAGGCCGGGTTTGAACCACGAACCTTGCGGTCAGTAAATTCGCGCTCTAACCACTTGTGTTTGAGTAATGAGAACTACTGTCGTGAAGAAGGCGGATAGCGGATGCTCGGTGATTATTTCGATTGCATTTCACTTGAATGATTTAGTCAACCTTCAAAGCAAACTAAGTTGTGGTGCTAACGCATTGGACTATGTTCAGCCAGTGTTTATTATATCGCATTGTTTGAGGCGCCCAGCCATGCGGTAGCACACTTTCTACTCACAAGGAATTCGACTGTTTTCGCGGTGGACTTAAACTTTGCAGGTAGTCATCTCGGTCTGATGGAAATTTACTAGATCTACTGACTCCGAAAGTTTACGGGTCAGCTATCTTGAATCACGAATGGAGCATATAATTTATCGGTGGTTTTTTGGGACTTGATGATAGTTAAGTAACTGCGCTTGACCATCACTCTAATAAATGAGGGTCTTTCTAATTTTGTAACCTCCTCAGCCTAACGTAGAGCTAACTAAATGAACAGGGTATCTTTTTCCCTGTCTTCACTGAAGGCATAACAAAAAGATCCATCGGTCAGAGCTTCATTCATATGAGTTCGAAAATGTTTTTGAGTTGTTTCGGTTTATCCGTTTTTCAGCATATCCACACGGGGTAGCTCGTCATCGAGTATCGAAATCAGGTATGATAAATGTTGCACGCCAAAGAAACGCAAATGATGAATTCGTGCAAACTTATCAAGACACATCACGTGGGATGGTCCGACGTTCCGGTGCAGCCCCTCCTCAACCAATGGAGCGTATCACGAGGCCTCGAACACCTCATGCAGATATAGGATCTGAGGATTTTGATATACGTCCTACACATACCACTGGTTTATTGCGACTGGGCAAACACGAGAGGAAGCGCAACGAGGAGCGTGAGTTTGACGATGCGCCGGTTCGCAAACGCGCGATGATTGCTGAGCCGGTGGTCGAGCCCGTGACCAACCCTGAGCTTCGTCGAGCACGCAGCCGTCACCGTAGCCGTGGACCAGGTGGACAAATTGATCGTTCCGAACCATTTGAATCCGATGCTGGGAGTTTTGCAGCGGAACAGCGTCTCAGAGAGCTTCGTGAACGACTCAATTTCGTCGATGGTGCGATTGCCGAACTGCGGGCTGGATCCAATGCAGGCTTTTCAGACCTGAGGCGTTAATGATTAGAATCCACTCTTTTTCGACTTATAAGTTGTACAATCGTTTTGGGCAGATAAATTGTATCATATTCCGTTGCCTGATTTCCATAGTATTGGTACATATAATACTGCATCGTCGAGAGCATTAATCGGTGTTGCACTGGTCGTTTATTCAGATGACCATATGAAGTCACCATTTGTCCGATGGGCTGGATCTGCTTTGAGTCTAGTCTAGCCGCATACCGAATTCAAGGAAGCCGTCGTTTCTTTCAGCAGTAAGTTCTAAGGCCGGCGGTGCCAGTAGTGCGATTGTTCACCTACACCATGCAGGCGACCACTAGTGGCATGGTGAACGGGGGCAATAGCAAACGTGCGGGTCAACTCAAGTTTCTATGTTGGTATATAACCTCGCAAAGCCTCGGTTCCATTTTCGAGCTGTAAATCCGTGTAGAAAGCACAACCTGAAGGAGCCTGATTAACCTTAAAAATGGGAGTATTTTGTGATACAGAATAATCTGGAGAATAAGTCTGTGGCGCTGTTCGAAATGACTCGCCTTTGGATTCATGCTTTTTCGTCAGTATATTTGTGTGAAGATAAAGCGTAGTGTTAAGCTCAACTGACAAAAGCGAGAGCAGAAGTGAGGCAGTAATAAAACGTAGTGTTAAGCTCAAGTGACAAAAGCGAGAGCAGAAGTGAGGCAGTTCAAAGGCGGTGACTTTGGAGTATCCCGATCCATTTAAGAGCCAAATATCCCACCAAACTCGAGGACCGCATTAGACCCAACTGACCACTTAAGATCTTCTTCAAACTCAATCGGAAACTTGTGCTCTAACAAAAATCATACTGACATCATTGACTCCCAATGCTTGGAAAGCCCCTGAGAAGTCATGGCAAACAGGGCTGGAAACTCTGGCATTAATGGGTTCTGTATGCTCGCCGTTCTAGCAAGAGGGCAACAGTAGTGTACTTCTGAGAATTGGTTATTCTGAAAATGCGCTTCGCTGTTATCCTTCAAACTCATGTGTGTCATATTTCCGTATTTATCGGTTTCCTGTACTCCTCGTTGGTTCACAGACATTCCGTTCCATTGTATATAATCTTGATTAGAGTCATCGCCATAATGTGGCGCCCTATCACACTAGGCACATTTGTTCGAACCGACTGTATGTATCACTGAAATCCAGTTCGATAAGTCTGCATTTATGTGGTGATCGGAGGCACTCATGGTAATGTCATAGAACGGCACGAGCACAGAAACTGGTTGCATCATCCTAGACGTTAAACATCTGCTGCACGCAGGCATGTTTTGTACTCATTTCGTGTTGCGTAACTTTTTGAATAGAAACTTTTGCAGTCCAAGTACTGTAATCTTTCTAGACGAACAAATCTCACCACACAGAGGGAATTACTCCTTGTAGATTTACTGTATTTCTGCTTTGGGTTGAGAAAGAAACCCTCAAACATTCAAATATTCCACGCGGAACATTTGCTCTCCTTTCCACCGGCTGGATGTGTGAGCTCCGCTTGACTTTTTACTTTTGATCTGGCTGCTAAAACAAGATAAGTTTTATTTGACTTTCGTGAGCCGTGAGGCAATTTCCCAGGGAAGTTTGGCAAATTCTGACCCTAATACACAGGTCTAGTTTGTTTTGCTTGGATGGAAAAATGAAGCAGCGTACCAGCTTAGTCAAACAACTTCAGGTATAAGCTTAAACAGACCAAGGGATAATGTGTTCTTTCAAGTGCATTTGTGCGGCATGCGCATACATTCTTCTCCTATAGCTCTGACTAACAAGTCCTATAGCAACATCTATTTTAAATCTAAAGTACTTAACTGCATTACAAACGATATTTAATATACGTATATTTTCGAAGGACATGTTTAGTTCGCAACATCGGTTAGATGGGTGTGTTGCTGAGTGTTACCCTGTTGCATTACTTCAGTTTGTGGAGAGTGTTACTTGCTCAGTTACTTTAAGACACTCGCCCAATTATTTATCATCAGGTGCAATCAGGTCTGCGGACTGCCTTTTGCTGAGACCAACACACCCTTAGGGGCTAACGGGCACCTGATTTCACCTTCCGCTGAGACCAACATACCCTTAGGGGCTAACGGGCGCCTGATTTCCCAAAACGTTCTTGGTGTGTGGTATCATCAACAAGTACTGAAACAGGTGACCCCGAAGGATATTCCAAGTAGACGTGTTTCAGAAGTTTACATTTGGAAGGGTTGCACGGAATGCTCTGAACTTCATCAGAAGCGATTGAAATTCGGTAAATGAGCTCAGTGATGCATACCAATATACTGGGCGTTATTGTGAGTGAACCGGTGTTTGATTTCGGTCGCCATGTTACTCTTGCCTGCTGAACACTTCCCTGGATATTTGTGAAAGTGCCTGGTATAAAGGCCCACCAATCGGATTACAACATGCAGGTTCCAACGGTTTCCCACTACTTTGCGCCATAAGACCAGATGCAAATTCTTATTAGCCATATTTCTTCACAGCTTAGGAGAAGTCCAAACCGCTTGACCGAATTAACGTTGGCCACCTGGAAGAACAAGAATCGAACATTGGGTATGAACGATCTATTTATATATCCGCCCACCTAGCTGTATATCATGGGTTATTTTCAAAGCAATTCAGTTAATTAGGATTATTTTCGTCGTTTATTTTAGAGATTGCTGTTTGTGAGAAGAAAAACCTTAGTTGACATCAGTCGATTATGTGTCAGAGTTCTTTGTCCCTTGAAAAGTGCCTAGTTCTTTGGTTAACCAGTGATTTTACGTATCAAGGGTTTGTCGAAACTTATGATGCATAATTCGTGATCGATTTGTCTTCTATCCTGACCACTGTATGTCACACTCCGATGGTCGATGTCTACCCACAAATGAGGACGTTCGCTTTCGAGTGCTGATAGGCCAGTTGGCTGTGCATTTAACTGGCACAGTTGTCTTGTCCATCTCAAACCAAAAATTTCAGTGGCCAAAACATCCATATTACTGCTTGCCCTAAAGATGGCAGAAAATAACTACACAAATGTGAATTCGTTACACGAGCGGATATGCTTTCCATTAGATATGCCATAAAAGTAATGTCAGTTTTTGGTGGGCCAAACAGTCCAAGAACGAAGTGTGCAATTTTCTGCAGTTCATCACTACCCAAAGTTTTCATGTGGTGACTTCCTTCTTAGTTCCAAAAGCACCGAGGTTACGAGCTCACTTGAGGTAGCCCTTGCTTATTTTTTGCGTACTCATGAGTAGTTGATAATTTACTAATGACATTTGTCCGCTTTTGCTTGATCAGCCATTCATTCGAAGTTGAGTGGAATCTAAAACTCAGTAAACAGTTATCGGTTACTGAAATTCTGGATGCCTGCGCATGGTTGGCAAACCGCAGATGGTTTGCACAGAACCGAGTATGCGACTGCGTGCAGGCCGCATATATATGTATATATAATAATTAGTAATAAGTACTATAATTTGGTGCCGCTAGGCATTTGTAACAAGCCGCTCAGAAGGAATGGACGTGTTTACTGTCAGAAAAGCGCCGGTGCTAACCTCCGACTAGAGGTCGCCTTCTAGAAGCGACTCTGAATCTTTCTTTTTTGAATGTGCTTACTCTGTGCACATATAGATGTGTGCGCACATGTGTATAGCTGTGCAGATGTGGTTATTGGACAAAGTAAAGAAACAACCAGGCAGTGCAAGTAAAGTGGATGCAGTGATCCTTCAAGAAAGATCCCATCGAAAAAGGCTTTTACCCAAATAGAGGTTACGCGACTTGGTGCTTGATCCTACCGAATAAAGCCACACGAGACACCAGATGTCTCTTCACAAGTTGTCTACTCTGGTGACTTGCTGTAGTTGCCTGTTATGTTGTCCCAGTCAAGGTCTCTGTGTATATGTACGTATGTATATGTGTGCATATGAAGTTCTTTTCACTGTATTGCGCCTGGACAAATGATAAAGGTAGCTCCTCAGCTAGTTGATTTCCAGTAACATGAAGACGTATGATAGATACACTCCAGGTGCTCAGTTTATGGGGAGCTGCCGCTGTTGGAGGTTAAGCAAAGCTTGAATTTATGAGTTACTGGGTACAGAGAACGCACGTCACTCTTTACAATGTGTCGGAATCTCTCCCCCCCCACATAGATGAGTTGTAATGTGTAATCTATGTTAGAACTATTGGTCTCTCATGAGGACTTCAAAGTTTTACGGGAAAATAGGATGTCCTTGATTTTGAACTAGTTAAATGGACTAACTGGTGAAATTGGGTCAACCAGTAGCACTCGTTTTTGTCTTCACGGGTGTTTGCATTCTTTGGATGGATCCAGTTCGATGGCATCAATCAGGACTTCATCAGAATCCCAGGAAAATATGATTGGTTATCAGGTCAATACTTCTGACTGAAATCCATGGTAGTGTAGCGTACCGCAGTCGGTTTTCTACTAACAATAATATGAATAGAAGGTAGACAGCCTGTTTTGTTTTTGTTTCGCCTCAGGTGGTGAGCTGCATTCATGCACAAAACCTCTTTACTTGGAAATGCATAGGACTTGATGGGAAATGCACAAACACAGACATTGAAGAGTCATTATATCTAGCGGTTTATTTACTGTGAGAGAGTGGCTTCGCGCATGATGAGACCCTCTATGAAAAAGCAAAGGAGAAACAATATCTATGGTGCAGGTGAGTGCGCGTTGACTCTCGAACTCGCCGGCCAAGCCTCGAGGGGAAAACATCACATCGGAAGTCCCCTGTGCTAATAGCTCAGGTGAATTTATGAGTCTAAAGTGATGCATAAGCTGCTGGTATCACTAGGACTATTACTAAGCTACGCTAAAATCCACTTCAAGTTGCATAAAACTCATCACGTCGATGTTAGCAAAATGGTGTTGAGTCTCCGCGGCCTTAGCGATAGTTTAGCTTTGTGGCAGTTTGTAGCCTGCGGTAAGTCACAATGCGGTTTAGGGGTAATAGTGATGTATACTGGAATCAAGTGACGTGCGGTAACCCGGTTGTTGATCGTTGGTGATACGTATTCGAATGTTACATCAGGTCTTCCCCGTAAGATGGTTTTTGTCCTCATCTGAGTGCGACCAGTTAGCGCATACATTTATTCCCAGTTCAAAATCACAGCAACTGATGACTTAATGCACAGCTTTGTTGTGCTCTGTTGTTCTATTTCTCATTTGTATAAACGTGTGGCCCTTTACATCTGTATCGTTAAAGCTAGTGAGGCAAAACACGTTGAAAATATCCGCAGACAACTGGATTGTTGATGAGCAAGTGTTGGTGACCCCAGAGGGGCAAACTAACTTGGGAATTTCGGTATCTCCTCTAAGGAATTACACAACAGTAATATATTTACATGAGATTAGGAGTGATTATTTTGTTTTAAGTATGGTTTTGAATGCATCCATGTGGGTTATTTCACGGGATATCGATTAGCTTGTTGAATCTCTAATCGTATGGATAGCAGATATGAACTGTTTGTCCTCATGCATCTCATGGCGAGAAGGCTGGTTTCTATTACTCACGTTCATAGGTGAACGTTTTTCTTGCCTTACTATGTGAGGACAAATGATGACATGAATCCTGGGGGACAGTCCTCCCATTTTCCTGCTTTCCGAACGACCATGTTAATTGACAGACGATGGTACGAATTCCAAAGTAGTTATTTCACTACCCCTTTCGATGTTATTATCGACACACCGATCCAACGTACTGTTTCGCATCTGTTTGAGTAATTCTTAGCAAAGCAGCTTTTTCGAGCCTTTCTCTGTGGAGCCCTAGCGGATGCGTAATTCAGGCAATTGAGTTCACTCAAGTGTTTATAGGCAGATTCGTTTATATTTCACCTCTGTGACCAAGACAACAGAAAAATGCTCTGAGGACCAGCACATCCACAAGCGGTATTGTTACTTAGCCCAACTAATTTGTCTTACTATACTGGAAGTTCAGGTTCACTCAAAGATTAACGAATGAAGAAATTACAACGAATAACCTGTCGACACAAATTCTCTGTGTCAATGTTGAGAGTTTTCACACCCAGTGGAAGCATGTGTCATTCGTCTCAGTGGAACCCGCTCTTATCTGCGAAGCTACTGCTAACGTACCTCATTTAGACTTTAACCAATGACCACAGTCCGAATGTGGGTTGATACTGTCGTCTGAGTCCGTCTCCGTAAGTATGCACAAAACGGGTTTGCATCACAGAGTGTCATGAGTGCAACGGCTATCCGAATGAGGTAATCGGGTCCTTTTGTTTTATTGTGCCAGTCACCTTGCATGGTTTTTCCTGCTAAAATTGCCCACTTATTTGTCTGTATTTAACAAGAAGACCGTCTTTTCACTGGAAGCTTCCGCGGTATACCTTGCAGAATTTTACACGTCAGAAAATATATGTCGATCAGGATGCTGACCCTAGTGGCTGAAAGACGGCTTTCTCTGCATGGTATCCACTTGCGCTCTCGAGTTTCAGGAGACTGTTCAACTGGACAGGCTCCAAATTTGCAGGAAGTAGGGCTTACTACATAGACGGCTATGACGTCCAAATGTTCAACGTAAACTCAATTAAGCTAAATGCCCAGTAAGACAAGGAGAATAAAGGGGACAAATCACGCTGATACAACATTTGAATTTCGTCAGTTTTTAAACTTTGAGTGGGAGCAATTTTCATAATAATGTTATTAAACTAATTTGGGGCCATTTGCGGTACATTTCGGGCTGGATGGTGGAATTCAAGATAAAAACTCCGTCGATGCGACTTTGTCTCACGTAATTGTTCATCTGGTATGTGTACGCAAAGTGTCATTGTGTGCATGTCAACTGTTCGCAAAGATCCAACGGTGTGGATACATATACTGGTGAATAAAAGCCTTCAACGCGTGTGTTGCGATTCTGAATGCTGAACCTGTCTACTAACGGAGACAGGAACAAAAACAAAACTGGCAAGAGGTGTGGGAGCGTACACCGTGAAAGCGAAGCGATGTGCCTATTGGGCAAACTCATTTGCTGACCGCTGGTGTGGGATGTCGAAATACGTCACCAGACATGGACGCATGCAATCTGATCACATGAGAGAGAGGGTGGATTTAGCCTACTGCTTCATCACAGATAAGATAAATTTTGCCCCACTGGAGTGGACAAGTGGTAAGACGTTCCGCGATCTCTGGAGAGATTACAAATGATACCGCCACACGCCTCGTTATAAACTGTGTCGTATCGAATAAGCACTGGCAGATGTCACTTTGTTACCTTGTTGCCTTAAAAATTTGCTTTCCATTTGATTAACAGTGTGCATTATTAGTTTTCATTCTGCTTACACAGACAAGTTAAAGGCTAGTTCAGGAAACCAGAGCAATATATAGTATAGTATAGGTATATGGTATAGCATAAGTATAAGGAGACATAAGAGGATTTTGTGTGTGCCGAAACGTCGACGGCAATGATGTAACAACCGTACCCAACAGTCAGACATGTGGTGTCCAGTGGTGGTCATTGCAATATGAGACAGAGGCATTTATCACATGCATATGTACATTGTTCACAATCTGGCGGGTATATGTTAATGTCATCCAGCCTGATGTTGTCTGCTATCCCTTGTGCATCTGTACCAGTTTTGGTCCGAAATGTTGATTTGCATTTCACCCATCAATACGTAAGGTGGCTGGGGCATAGCTTCACACATGTGTAGTACGCAGTCACCAGAAGACAAAACTTAGCTTTGCGAGAATCAGTAGAATACTGAGTAGACAACTTTTCACTGACAGACTTGTCTGACTTTAGATACCACTAGTCATTTGTAGCTCGGGTTTACCGCTCAGGTAAAATATTGAATGCGATGCTGTCTGCGTCGAGCTATCCAATTGTGGTCCCAATCAACTGAGTGTATGGACGTAGTCTCTCCTCGTCTCCGTGAATCTGAAAAAAATAAGCGTCTCACTTACTACACAAAACTCGAGAAGCAGCGTTCACGAACTAGCGGTCAGTCCGAATGCAGGTGAACGTGGAAATGATGGGAACAAATGAGCAAATGAGAAGTCAACATTTTACGGGCGACGTGGATGAACTGGAAGACCATTACGGAGATTAGTATTTTATGGTTATATATATATATATATATGGGACATTTAAGGTGGTGTGATAAGAATAACTCAGCTACTGTTCACGAATAAGGAGGCTGGTTCATGCCACATTGGCGCAGCAATACTGGTTGGATCTCCTGGATCCCAGCAACTTCACTTTGTCGGACTTTGCGTGTGATTTCCGGCTATCCGTTGCTGCTAGCCACCGTTTCAACCATTTCAGAAAACTAGTTGCCGAGTCTACGCCACTAGTGATCATTTTTCAGACATTTTTGTTTCTAAAATGAATACAAATGACCCATGAATTGTAAAATTAGTCGTGTCATTGATGATGTTCACAGCCTTAAATGATTTAGACACATATCCGGGTCCAGAAAATTGAACATACAGATGACAAGGAGCTTTGGGCATCATACAGTGCATTAGAGAGTGTATCATAAGATTCCCTTACCTATAGAGCAAGAGTAAACCACTTCGCATCCGATGAAGCTAACACATAAACAGGACTGGAAGGCGGGAGAGGGAAGTGAGATCAATGTAAAACCAAGCATCCGAATTACCTAGACTGAGCTCAATAAACGGAGATACCACTGCTAGTGTGTGCTAGTAATGCTCTGTAGGGTGATTTGTTGTCCAGTTTTCGAAAAAAACATTTTCGGTTCATACGGATAGTGAAATGTCTTCTAAACAAAAAAAGTGCATGTAGGATGTAGCTTCATATTCAGTGTTTCATTCAGCACTATAAATACGGGTCGTACAGAGTTAATACACCAGCAAAAAGCAGAGTATCTTACGAGTAGGTAGCGTGATATAATCGACTTTTCCCACAACACCGGCTTGTGATTGTCCACAAACTGGGTAATTCGGGTCACGTGATGTTAATGCGGCATTTTTCCAGGTTTAGCCGGCGGCTTGACGGATGTTTTTGTGATAAATTAGGTGTTTTTTTAGAAACAATACCTATTTTGTTGATTTCCTGTGCATCACACTACCGTAGATTTAAATGCCGGAAAGTTCATTGTTTCCCTAGTTTCGATGTATGATTTCGATTCATTTATCACAGATGTTGAAACTGCTGTTGAATCGGCACCCCGCAGTTACCATAATTGGAGAAAACAAGTCGTTAAAAAGTGTCAGATTTTTGCAATACTCGAAGCCACAGAGAACATTTCCTGTTTACTGTTGACGTTCATGTTTCCCTGATTTTGTTATCAAAACAACTTGAACGGAAATAACAGGTTCATTGGGGACTATCGAAAGGTGGCAAATCATAACAACAAAAACGCCTTTTTTCATTAAAATGAATGAAACTTTCTGTTGCCTAATATTCAGTATCTTAGTTAATAACCAAAACAACGAGTTGAAACCCCATGATATTTTCTTGTCCGGGTGACTGGAATGTGAAAATATCATAAGGTTTCAATAGTATAGTCGATTTGCATGCTTTGACTACCTAGTTCTGGACAAGGGACTAGATCGGACGATGATGATGACCAAATACTCACGCAGTTGTTGTTGTGGGAGGCGGTTAGTGTGCCTGTTCTTCACGAATTGTTCTATTTAAGGTGGAAGACTCCCATCCTTGGATGTTGAAATAAACTAGGCGGCCATGGTCATGTATGGAAGTCTTTTAATGGGAAATTCGGATAGATTTACGAAACATCTGCTGCTGTGACGTTAAACTGTCACTGCCATTTGTGACTGTTTTGGCGACATTCAAGTTTAGAATAAGTGGAGATGAAATGTCTGCAGTCTATATAATCGATACAAAAAAGATACCATGAATAAAAATGGAGTTTTATAACGTAAGTCAACAATTTGTCCTTGAGGTGAATGCGAATAATTTGGAAATGGTTGGAAGTTGCGAATCATTAGTTTGTGGCAAAAACCAAGTTTCATGGCGAGTCTGTTCCCTTGATTACTTCAAGTTTCCGATCCCCAAGCGAGGTTATGTTAAGGATAATGCGGGCCGTGAACTGACGTAAGCAATTTGCCATGATGCTACGGCGACCTTGATCAGTGGGATTTGTTATCTGCTGTTGGTTTCATGTTCAGACAAGAACGGGTGACACCATTTGATCATGTGATTGGACTGCAGCGTCAAGTTTCATGTTTCATGTTGATCCCCATTTGTGTGGCGAAGCGAGTCAGAGGCATTGGCTGATAAATTGACCTTCTCGTACCAGTTCACGAATTATTGGGCTGTTTGGGTTGCTATGGGTGGACACTGCAGCGCCGTGCAACCACACCAATACTTTACCGCAAGGTTTGCACACTGTTTAAGTTAATCTCATAGTTTGTAATCACGTGCATCAATGGGTCCAATGATGTTTGCTGAAGAGTTTTGGTCCACCTTATAAGTAGTACCATAGCCAAGCATGAGACTGCCTTATGCGTAGCTGGTCACACCACACAAATGTGAATTACTCACAGTAGTTACCAACCTCCCGAACGCCATATCCGAGGTACGTCATTCTGAAAACGAACCCGTCTCTTGACGCGAGGATATGGTGATTTTATCTCTAAACCACCGTCAAAAGTAGACGAATAATGTTGGAAAAATAACGTTCCATAAAACATGTGGTTAAACACTGAAATGTTGGTCTCTCTTCCTTATTGGGAAATATCGGACATATCGGGACATATCGGATAAGAAATCAAGACTAAATATGAGGCCATAAAACTGATTGCATTTTTTGTTAGAGGATTTGCGAAAACATGGGATGAAAGTCAAGCCTGCAGCTGGATCTTAAACGCGGGCCTTCTGTATGACTTACGAATGATCTATCGTTTGAGCTACCCTCCAAACACTTTTGTAGCTGAATTTCAAACGTGATATGCCGTGCATCTACTTAGTGAATCAAGAGCCGAAGACTGAGACGCCGGTAAACCTCTGGCTTTGATAGCAAAATAGCGCAGACCTTGCTATTGCATGGAAAGGTGAATAGGAGTGGTTGGGTAGCTTAAAGCTTTTTCCTTGGTAGCTCACTTGGGATAGCATCTATATGGCAATTTGCAAGTACATGTTTCTTTTCCATCTTCAGGCTTGCATTTGTGGTCACGTTACGTAAACTTGTAATTATTAGTTTAAGATCTACCTTTAAACTGAGGAGCGTTTTTTTATTCCTGTTCCATTTTCTGTGTACTAGCTGTGTGTCGATCAACATCTGATATCTGGGGGAATCACACGAGAATTTCTGTTCGCGTGCTTTTGCTCTGACGGGGACAAAATATCCAAAAAAGAAACAGTTCGTGCAATTGACAGAGAGAGATCTAAGCCCTAAAAGACGCACCAAGTGAACCTCAACCAACCACTGTTTGATCAAAACCTACATAAACAATTGATAAAATAAAGGTCGGGTCTAATCATGCAGAAGGCTGATAACCTAACCAAGGTATCAACATACCGCATAAGATCGGCTCAGTTACTTGGACAAAATAAGCGGTTATTTTGGAGCGTCATTAACGATGAGTATACGGGGTTCCTCAAGAATGACGGATGAGGATTTAGTATACATTTTTAAAAGCTAATAATGAATTTAGCTGACATCGTTTGCACAGCAGCAACAGAACGATCTGTGGTATTTAGCTATTCGCTCGGCTTATTAGATTCTTCTGGTAATGTTTGGTGGGCCAATCGAACATTGCTGGCTCAAATAGCGCTAAGGAATAACTCAATGATTTCTACAACGTTAGGATAATCGAAGCTGGAGATGTTTTCTGTTCTATACTTGTCTTTCTGAGCTTGAACCAATCTCTGTCAACTCACAAGAAACTATTTTCTGGCGAACTTAAGGGGCCTTAGGCAATTTGCACCAAACCAATAGGGAGCAAAACCATTAGTATGTGTTTTCGAATTAAAAGTGCCTCAGATTCGCGTAATACACTCATTTGCAAACACATCTGGTTTTACGGGAAGCTCACCTGGAACCTAGCTGATTCTCTAGTTTATGATGTTTCTAAGCAACTGAGTGTGCTGCCCTAGGCCGCCTCAGGTTTCAGATGGTATGACACTCGAGATATCGCGATACATGCATAGACACAATACACTACTCATAAGGTCGAGGAATTTTCAGCAACCTTATGAGTAGTGTAGCGCTTCAGATTCACTATGACTTAGGTGATGTGCCGCATGAACTAAGCCAACAGTTTTTAGAGGATGTGCCGCATGAACTAAGCCAACAGTTTGAGGCACATGTGCCTAAGTTGGATAACGCACGGTAAGAAACAATAAATTGGAGTAACCAAATTCGTGACTAAGAAGCATTCACAAACAAACTTCGAAAAACAGATTTAACTTTCTAACTTCGGGGTTTTCGTGGTGTTACTTGGAATTTTATCAGTGGGCAGTAAATTTCCGTCCTTCTTTCAGTCACAACCAGTCAGGTATAAAACACTACTGTATACACAAAAACAGGATACTGTCGTTTGGTTAGGTACAGATATAGAGACATTCAAATTACAGTTTGGTATTATCAGACAGCGCCACTGGTCATTCAAACCAACTAAACAGACTTTTGTCAATCAGACGTATCAAGGGACATTCAGGCATCTTAAAAAAAACAAAAAGAACAAAAGAACAAAGATATAGTCTTATTAGATTCCACGAAACTCCACTATTTGTCAAATGAAAAAGATGATAATCGTAGTGGTAAAAACCGGTTACTGCACGCAAAAGTCTATCTGAAAGAGTGGAATGAGGCAGATTCAGATGTGTGAAGCATACTGACACAATGCGGCCACTCCGCATGGCATGCTGTGGATTAACAAACCCGGATTCCTCTTGCCCCATTCTTGATCTTCACAGTTCTCTCATGATCATAGTCTTGCTCAATGATTGTTTGGGATTCAAATGTCGGTGTATGAATAGTTTTCCTGATAAATATTCTTCTGAGCGCACTTGGCTCCATTGAAGTTATAAGAGAGCACTGACTATCCGACAAATTTAGTCTTCAATTTTTACGCACGTGAAACCATCGGCAATATTTGCAATGGTGTGCAGTTTACTAGCGTTTACACACGACACTCAGAACCAAGATTTATCCCATTATCTCTCCTAGGTGTGTGAAGAATCCACCTAAAGTGTGTGGTGTGAATATGGGTCGCATATCTATTCTCAAAGTATTCATTATCGGGTTCTCCTCGGTAACTTCTAAATGCAGAAGGAATCTAAATGCTATATGGGTATTCCTAAATGTATCGCTGAAAAAACGGTGGTACAGTAGTAGGCGTTTATAATGACCAAAATGTACCGGGTAGCACACCAGTTCTTCCAGCTTTCACCTCTGAAAACCAAACTACTGAGTCGTCTGTTAAGCAGAGCAATCAAACTGCTCACATTGGACACACTGAGAAATGTGGACCTGCATAGCATGCTTCGAAGTGCTGGCCTAGTTGGGTTTTTCAAGGCCAACTGCTGTTTGCACCATAAGCGCACAGACTTTCCGGACCAAACAAGCCAGTATAGCTAAATGGACAACGAGGGTTGATGTAACCTAAGCAGCTTGCATATTTTAACACTTGTATAATATACCTTTAGGAACGGTGGAGGTAAAGTGTACATTTACCCAAGTTCCCCAGACGTATTTCATAGGTTTACTAAAATTCGAAGCTCCTTGCCCCCTTAAACTAACTTCCAGAGGGCTTTATTTTGGACGCAAGTGTCCAAAGAAATTAAGTTAAATTTATCGGCACCGCGGGGGATATCGAGGTAGTTATTGAATCTTTGCAAGCTGGTAGACGTGCAGTGCGCAAGTCGTTTTGTTAAATTTAAAAATTAAAACTTTATAGTTGAGCCCAAATTAGCAAGTTTGTTTGCAAGCACTGGTTACACTGTGCACCCTGAAACAAAACGTTGTAACTCATCTCTTCATTTAAGACTAGTGAGACGTAGTACGCAGTTTTTATTAGCAAGGCTACAGTGAAAATAGGTTAGTTTGAGCGTAAAACCTCGACATTCTGAGTAGCTTAGACTTGACTAGGTTATATGAATATTCAATACATATATATGTGACGTGTTAATTAACTTCTGCTAAAAGCCACATGTTAGCCAAATGGGTGTAAATCGCCTGCTCCTCTATGATCAACTGAAGTCCGTCGCTGAAGTTCTTCGTTGTTATCAGGTTTGCCTTTAAGTACTCGGTGTTTGCCAAGGGTGACTTCCTGATAGGTGGTCATTCAGCTTGTGATCTAAAGAAAACGATAACTGGTGGTTTCTTGAACTCATATTCAGCATACAGAAACATCGTTTACAAAGGATTACATATAGTTACTTTTGACAATGTGACGTAGTTCCACCTAGAATTTCAACAAAGAAAGTCTTAGTTGTGAAGCAAAACCTTACTAAACTTCAGATTTTGTTTAGAATGAAACAAATTAATTAGACACTAGGAGCCAGCGGACAATATGGGTATAAAATTTTATTTCTCACTTTTATTATGTTGCAAATCTCGACCGAAAATCCTGCATGGAAAGACTTATCCGGAGTAGGGACCATAGGCTACACCTTGTGGAACAAATCCAAGCTGAAGCCAGTCCATAATTGTACTTTTTGCCCTCTCTTCTAATCCATATTTCGTGTCGAATGATAGCAAGCAGAAAAGTTTGCTTGGGCAGATAATCAGATAATTGCACACAGAAATGTTTCATAAGGAGAGGAAACAATGTGGATTTACTCGAGACATCGAGTGGCGTTGTCTGTGCTGTCACTCAAACCATTTGGTCTTGTAGTCTATTGGTTTGTCATGCTTTGGTGTACCCGAAATACCAGCTAGTAGCTTGTAGTTATGAATTATGTGTGGAGTAAAATTCAGTCAACATATTCTCTTTCGTTGTTGCTGATTGTTGCTGGCATGTACCGGGGACTTATGTCACTAGGCAAGGAGGTCAAAAACCAACCAAACCAAACCAACCAAAGAGGCATATTAAAGGACTCGGTAGACTAGTATTATGGTGGAATCAAACAAACAGGACTCTATCAAAAGATATTTCTGTTTGGAGTGTCACTCGTGAGACTGATCATCAGAAGAGGTGTCATTTTTTAGGTCAAAGATAACCATCTAAATGCTTAAATCATTTTTTGAGTAGACAAACACTATGACGAACAATACTATGCGTTTTCTGCTTTGCAGATAATGACAATTTTGGGTCGCATATACCCCGTCATCTTTAAAACTGCAATGAGAAGAAACTTTTTACCAACCCTTCCATTAGAGCAGACTTAATTATTTTAATTTTACAAAACATTCCGGTCAATTTCAGTCTGCAAATCACAACTGACTGTCTTTCTAGAGGGTGGGTTACTCACTGAATTTTGATTTTCGGTGGTAGTTCAGCGGCTAAGACGCAAGGGCAGGCAACCGAAAGAGGACCAAGGACTACCACAATCTAGGGGAAATCAGAGGAATCAGTTGAGTACAAATACACCCGGACTACCACTTTCATGCGTTAAGCATATTCTCTAGGGCGTTATCAAACCACTTTTTAACAATTCAGCTATGGCCAAGACAGTATCAATCTCTGCAACTTCGTGTAAAATATCAAAATGATCGTTTCGTTTCGGCTCTTTTTCCAAGAGGAATTTGTAGTTTCAATTAACACGCAACGTTTCAGTGCTTTTTAACCCACTTTATTTTACATTTTGCCAATTTCCTCGTTTCTTGTATTCAGAAACTTTACTTTATAGGAGAACAGTGCAAGTCAAATCTGGTGTAACATCCTTGTTTAAGCGCTTCCGGAACATCAGCTGATGAGATCTGTCAAAAGGCACCTCAAGAAAAGCTGATCTGTTTCAGATCACTGTTATATATGACAGCCATTTAATGTGAAGACATATCTAGTCTTCAACAGAAATTACTATAAAGATTTTCGTCTAGGTTTCCGGCAAAATTTCATGAAATTCTCAAGCAGCATTTAGGCTTTCCTATTGGCGTTACACAAATCATCTAAATTAATGTAAATTAGTTAGATATATTATTTCTACGGGCTAGATATGTGCATCGAACTCGGATATGACTGGAGCCCTTCTATGGGCTCTGGGTTGGATTTGAAAATAACGTAACAAATTAGTTGATGTTGGTCCGTTTGTCGGGCTCGGAAAATCACTCCCAAACATTTCGCTACCAACTCAGGAAAACTCGAGAGTGCGCGGCTAGACAGACATTGTTTTACTTCGTGTTTGTGCCTATGTAGTAGAAAATAATATTTGTAAACTCTGAAACAGCCGGTAGTTTGTAGACCACTTTAACCCAATTTTGATTGTTTATTCTGAGACTTAACGCTCTGACCTGTTTTCTAGCTTCTGCGTGGTATATTAGACAACATCCCTATTGTTTATTCTCTCCTTCACTTGCTTGGTTCGTTGAAGATTTGTGCTTTGTTGTGGCTTATCCCGCTACTCTTAGAATGGCTGTCGTCTATCACCTATTTATAGTAGTTTCTTATCTCTATTTGCCTAACCCACTGCAAAATCTGTTTTTTTCCTTCCCCTGGTTGACTGATTTGCGTGGCATCTGCATGAGGAGTTTTATTTTTCCTGGCCTGCTTTAATTCGGGTTTTCTAACCTTCCTTCGGTTTGCTTAGCGAATCTTACATTCTAGTTTGGTTATTTTGTTCCTTGGATTTGGACGTTTCCCCGCTTCCTTGTTTTTTCGAATTGCGTCCGTTTATGGTCTAGTGTGTGGCAGCTATGGAATTTAAGCACCTGATTGGTTACTAATAGATGTATATAAGTTACTGGTATTTCAACAACTTTGTCTCCGGTAATTTAACTCTCTCTCTGGTCCACTCCGTTTTAAACTCTTACCTTCCTGCATAAATTTTTTAGCTTTTACTTTAAAGGTTCATTTGCTTTACAGTTGGGAATCTGCTTGCGTGGCTGCAATAAATTTTTCCCCTTCTTTTTTTGTATTCATCTAACTTTTGGGGTTATATATCTTGGACCCATCAGCTTCGTTCTAAGTCAAAACAAATTTGGCAGCGGATAATTTTATGCAAACTGATATAAACCAGGTTTGTTCCTATAATATTTCACTTGAATTTACGTGAATTTTTACTGAAGCGAAAGAACAAATCAAACAAGCAATAGCATCAGCACATGTCCAGAAGTTAGTGCTGTGCATCTTTGCATTTGTAGAGTAAGCAGAAAAGTAAATTTGGAGGCCGCAGAACATATCATTATGTAGAAGCTATCTAGCGTAGATTCGACCCATTGCGCTACCATCTTGGTGTGCGCAGCTGCTTACATAACGGAGACTAAAGCTGCGAGAATGGGGATACACTGTGGCTGCCGCTGAATATAAGCCACCCATCACAGAGTGCAAGATTCATTATCCAAGGCCACGAAATGCTGAAACCAGGCGGACTGAACAAAAGTTCCGGTCATTTCACAGCGATGTTCGTCTGTATCTCACCAAAAACTTTCAATCACCCAATTTTCACTGGACTCCGTCTAATATATTCTTTTACAGTTAGCAAAAGTGTAATCAGGTAGCTTCAGAGGAACAAGGTAAATCTCAGAGTAACTTAGGTCATTTTTATGCCGGAATAGTCCGGCAACCCTAAACCTGTTCTGGTAATCCTGTCAGATTAGTAGGGGGAGTAATATGTTCAACCGCTAGGGAGCTTGATACTATTTTTAGGGGAAGAATCTGGCACCAAGAATGCTTTGTTTTGGTCCTTGTTTCCACTAAAGTGGTCCACTCACAAACCATCTCCGAATTAGTTTTTCTGAAGGGGTATGATGGATTTGTCTATCCTAGTACCGTAAGGTAAGCTGCACTTTTGGAAACCGCTGAATAAGGTTTGCATGCATTCGAATGGCTAGACTATGTTTACACACATTGCCTTTACTGGTTGGGCTCAAATTCTATTTGGGCAAGCATATATTGAATCATAGTTGACTGTACAGTTGTATATCACCAATGAGGAGGGAAAGGAAAGTCAACCCGTTTTTATGTAAATTCAAAAGAACCATTGCACCCATAAAAAATACGAAAAAGACACACAGGCAGTATCGCCACATTGCCAATGGTTATATTTTATACGTACAATAAAAACGACGCCTCGAGATTGCAGTCCGGTAAAAGAACTTACTGTTTTACAATGAGCCGCTTTTGCACTGAGCTTTGTAGACTGCCTACTGACCAACAAAGTCTCACGAACTCTTGGTACATTTCTGGTAGGAGTAGTGAGCTGATACTTCAGACTAATTATGCATTCTTGCTGTAGCAGAGTTTAGGCATGTCGCCAGTTCAAGACTTGTACTGAACTATACTGCTCAGTGCTTTGGGAAACGGAGAACTATTCTACGACACTGGGATGAAGTTCAAAAGGTAGTGCCGCCCGTGGTGCGGCAGATCAGTGGCTGTATTTGTTGACCTGCTCATCAGTCGCTGAATCCAGTAACTTCACTCTGGTTTGTGTTCAGAGTGAATGGCACGTCCAGGAATTGTGCTTATTGCCCCTAATTGCGTATGGCATGGGAGGATTGAGATTGTGTCCCTAAATGGGAAAGATTTCTGCCTCTTTGTGTAAACAGGATTGTTTATAGGAATTGGAAAAATAATCCAGTGTAATTGCACTTGACATCCAGGAAGCCATGTAGGAGAAAATCTTGCCTGCGTAAGCACGGTTTAGCATCACTTGTTAGTACTGTCGAAATTAGAACGATGATTATCCAATTCACTGCCTAGGTTGTACTCTAACCGGAAAATTGTGATCGGCAGATTGAAATTCTCGTAAATGGCATGAGTTAGTCTAAGATAAGAATACAATATGTCATAAGTTTTGACTCGTTTTTCTTTTGTAAAATGGTTTGATTTTAGACAGAACTCACTAAGTGCCTGGCGCAACTCGATAATCTGAATGGAAATCTCCAAACAGGTTGCCAGTTGGACACGAAAACAATGGATCCTACTCATATTACAGGGTAAAATCTTTTTTCTTTAGCGGATAGGCAGTTTCACAAAAAAAGTATACCTGAGGAGGAATTTTTCAATGGATTGAATGGTTTACTTAATAGGGCCAAATCGCATGAAAGTTAACTTCGATGACCGAACTCGCGCTAGGCTTTAAAAAAGGCTTAAAGCAGGTAAACGTGAAATGTTACAAAAAAGTACACCCAAAAGCCTGGAGATATGTGTTGCCTGGTTTGGATGCTTCTATCGTTTTACTTGAAATGCCGATTATCTTCACAAGTACGCGGTGTACCAAATGTATTCATAATGTATTGTAGCAATGTGTTGCGAACCTGATACTGTTTTCAATCCAAGACCTATATCTCCCAGTCAAAAGAGCAAAATTATGGAGCAATCTGGTTATTCCAATAAACGCAAGAAGTTATCAAGAAGAACATAAAAATATAAGAGTATTACCAGGTTCAAGGGGCCGGTAAATGTGTGCAGTGAAACAGGGAAGAAGGATCTGGAGTGATGAAAAGTGACACTGTGGCATATCAGGGTGAGACAGGTTGCACTATTGTTCCGTGCAATGTATAAAATGTTTCTTGATCAAATGTTCATTACGAGTGAATGGAAGGCACAGTCTTCACTAATGGTTTGAAATCCGGATTTGTCTTTACTAATAAAAAGTAAGTGTGCCCTCTGTTATGTGGCGGACAGATAATTTTTTTATTTTGTCTTTTTGCTCTAAGTTTTTTATTTTTTATTTTTTGTTTTGTTTTGCCAGATTAAGACACCTTAATAGGCAAATTAAATCCGTGAAATGCTTAATTTATTGGTTAGTATACAGCTAAGTGTTCTTTAGAAAGCTAATCCAGTCTTTGTATTTACCAGAAGCACTGTTAACTTTTTACCTAATAATGAAAACTGAAAAAAAGTTTAATAGAAAAAACTTAACAGGACATTTTGGAATAAATTAAATAACTAGTATACGGAAACCTTCTGAAATCGATCCGTTTTCTTTCCATTGCCAATATATAGGTGATATTTTGTTGTGCAGCCCAGAGCAACTGACATAGACCAGTCTGATGCAACTCAGAAGACGTTAGGCAAAAATCTCAAGTTTGCTCATGATGGCCACCAGTGCAAATTATCCCATTTCTGGATGTTTTATTAACATGCCGTAGCAATGGGAGACTTATCCGGACTGTCTACTGTAAAAATAACTAGCACAAATACTAGCTCTACGTCCGTCATAAAAAAAAGATATTTTTTAAATAGGTAAACGTGTTGGGCCTATAAAATTTGCCTTGGGGATTGTCATTTATTGTCACAACTTAATAAAAATATTGCGGCACAACTAATGTTTTCCTAATAATCCCCATAATAAAGGCATTGTAAATACGCTTTTTAATTTGAGTAACCCGTTTTGCTTTGAATTAGTTGAGTCTGCAGTTGAAGTCCTCCGGTGCATACACGTGCACAGATGCACTTACGTATGCTGAATTCCAGATGGTTGCGGGATTTGTGGGATTGGTTTCCACACACCCACCTCCCGTCCCTGATGTAGTACTCATTAAAGTAAAAATCTTCGGAGCAACTTCTACCCCTATTGGAGATGACTAACGGTGCATAAAGTTCGTCGTAATCATATGTGAACCCCGCTATATGAATTCCGCATATGAGTCGAGCATGAAGTGCGTAATTCTGCAGTGCCCTCTGACCTTAGCTGAATTAGTTCATCCAAAACAAAACATACGTAAACTTGAACGGTGCGTTTAGCGTGTCCAAAGCCTGGGTTTTTGTTGTCAGTCACTTGTGGCAATAAATGAGCGGCTATAATCAAACGAGGACTGGTTTATTGTTTTCCCATTTATGGTCGATATAATCTGGAGAGTTTTATTCGGCAAGTAACAGATTTTCAATTTGGAATGCAATAGGTTGAATTGTGCCGGAATTCGTTCTGACGCATTTTTCCGACTGATCTATATTTCCACTCTTTCGAGAAGTGCAATAGGTCATCAAGCTACAGATTCAATCACAGGACGGAAATGAACAACTCTGTTCCTCTCCAGGCGATTTTAAAAATACTTGAATGATACTGGTCTTCGGCTGCAACAGCTGCCGAGTATGTTTAACTCTCGCATATAAAGGACAACACCCCTAAATCAACAGGCTTCCGGATTTGATATGAATTTGAGTATGGTGCTACTATGTTTTTTACAACTATTCTAACTGTATACGGTTTATTAAAAGCTATACAACATGGTCTAATTAGTGCTTTGATTATTTCTTCAACTGCTTAGTGACGATTAGTGCTACCGCAACTTCGTATGTGGTACATTTGAAGAAAAAACTGTTCTTGTGGTTGGAATACACAATGAAGAAGTGAGTAGTTATACAAGGGCTCAACCATGTATTCCCAAAGTACCCATGAGGTGGTGTCAAGGTCTACTAAGGTGTACTTGTTGACAAAGCTACTTGTTCTTGATAAGCATTTCAAAATCTGAAACCTCATTGCTACTACAAGCGTGAAAAGGTAAACTAGAGCATAAGAGTCAAAACAGACAAAATCTTCTAAATTTTCCCTCAATCGCCTTTCGACTGTGACATGAAAAGCGATCTTTTTAGCAAACGAAATGTCAGTTGGTACACATCATTCTTATATTGTTCCTGTCTTTTTGCAGGTAAATGCGGATGAACTTTGGGCACACTATTAAACCTAACTTAAACGGATAACAGTAAGAGTGTATTTCTCAAAGTACATGCATCAAGTTGGTCAATAGTTAAACGATTTGTTTGCAAGACTTCACACTTTACTTATAAGCAAAAAAATTATTTACAAAGCCAGAATGAACATAAACATTGATTGAACTGGTAATTTCTTATTGATATTTCTGAATAATTTGCTGATTATATAAGTATGTCCGACTCTTCATCTATACAACCACCCACCGGTCTATACACACTCGTTCGTATATCAACTTATTTGATCAGCCATTTTACCTAATAGAAACGGAGTTCATACAAGCAACTTACCAAGATTTTTATAGAACCTAAATCTGTATCATTATTACGCCTGTAAGCATAATCTCGTTCCTGGAATTGATTGTCTGTCCATTCTGCTCGCGACCATGTGAAAATCCTGCTGCTGTTTATGAAATCTGGGCTTTTTATTTCCTTGCCGGTCGAATTGAATTTGTTTTAATTCATCTTTTTTCGCTACGTTTCACGTGACTTCCTCCAATTATTTTACCAACTATATTGATCGATCCCGAGTACGGTTTGCTGCTAATATTAGATATTACTTATCTTTAGTTGACCACCCATGTCTTTGGGTTACTAAACCGGGTTGTAAGACTGGGTAATTGTTCAGTAAATTTAGTAGCTGATAAAATATTTGCAGTCTTTGTTTTTGGACCCTTGTATTTCGAATTGGCTAGGGCCAGTCCTCTAATAGGCATCTGGTGATCAGTTGCGCCAAGTTTGTCACGATTCCCTGAATTTATTCACAAGACCTGGAGTGGAGTTACCCACAGGACACATTTATTTTTGTAATCGTCATCCATAAATTCCGTCGGCTTGGTTCAGATGTGTACACCGACAAGCTGTAACTTATTGTATATATTACGTTTTTCTGGAATCGATAAGAGAATAAATCACCAAAGTTTCCAAATTATATCTGCACAGCTGCAGCCTTTATGTGATCACATTTATAAGTCTACACTTCATGAACAACCCGGACTTCAATCAAGCAGGTTGTTTTATTTTGTAAAACCAAAATGGAAGTGTGAGAACGTGAGTATCAGACGCAACCGATATACTTTAAAATAACTGTAATTTGGGTATAAATATGCAAGCTTCCGTCCTATGCGTTTCGAACACAAACATAAAATGTTCATTTATACATACCTGTCAGCAAAAGTGCACAGCTTTGTGATTTCATAGCAAAATGTATTTGGAAAATTTTCATTCATTTTGTTACTTACGAGGTGCAAATTGATACAATTATACAGCATAAAAGCATTTCAGGGGCCGAAAAACACTATCAACATAACGCGATACAGCAACATCGAGCTGCGCAATCACAGTTCACTGTAGATTTTAGACTTAGGTTTCGGTGGCCATCTATTTCAATTAATTTTTTTCAATATTTGAACAAATAACCGGATATCTATTTCAATTAATTTTTTTTTCAATATTTGAACAAATAACCGGACAAAATATGATGTTTATCGACAGATGTACATATGCTGTTAAGAACCTTTAAATTTACATTGTCTGCAAGCAACCCAATGTCATGAATAATAATTCACAACTTGCTAGGTCTCCTCCGTAAAGCTTTTCGGAGGATAGTATGGTCCGACTATTTTAACATTGTTGATTCTAATCAGTACACCTTTGGTCTTGTTGAAATCTGTAGAAACCGACAAGATAATGACTGGAACTCTTTGTTCTTACTTGCCCACCTATCAGTATAACTGCAATGATTGCCATCCGACCGGAAATAGCGTTTGCTCATAAAAATGTACAACAAAGATAAGACGGCAACAATTCGTAGTTCTTTTTAAAATGAAATAATTTTCAGGTTGCAAATAAATTTATTTGTTAGGCTGTTATGTATTTGAACAGCAAAAGATACACCGTTTTTTTGTATCATGCGTTGCCGCAACAAAGGACGCCATAAAAATAAGTCTGTCAGGCATGGGATGACTGACTCAGATTAAGTCTAAACCTTGCTTCTAAGGTTAGGTTGGTGTAAATTCGTGGCTAAATGTCAAGTTGCTTTTTTCAGCCTAACAACTCCTATACATCCGAAACAAAACGGCAATTTTATTTACTTGCCCACAACATGTGTGATGATATTCATCCAAATAATTGTGGCCCTTTTAGCTTTCTCCCTCCACTTTCTGAATGTGTTTAGTAAACTACCCACATTAGACACGGGTTTTGAACCCTTTTTTTCCTGCATAGTGCGGCTAAGAAATTACCATTCAAAACTAATAAAACGCTAAATAATTGCTTAATGAATAAAAGAAAGTATCTGGCTCAGTAGTTGCTCAGCTTGGAGCTGTTAATATTTTGGAAAGGGAAAAAGTGAATTTAGTTAACTTGCTTTTTTGTGCAGATACTTTTGAAATTTATGCGTAAAACAAAAGACAATTGGTAATGTGTTGGAATACTAGTTGCTCGGGTGTGGTAGTTGCCACCTGATTGCCGCCTGTGATAGCCACGCGATCAAATACCAACAAGACATAATGCTCACTCTAATTTAAAAAAATAATTTATATTATTGTTCTGTATTTAAACTTCGTTTGACCTGTACCTACTATTTTTATGTCAAGTTGCAAGCCGCTACATGTATGTTCGGGCAAACATTACTTCTCTGGTCGTCCATTCTACTGGTGAAATACAGTCACCAAATAAACATTCACTTATTTCCTAAAAACAACCGAGCTTCTATATTCTGTCTATTTTCTACACAAAATCTATTTCTTTAGCGTTGCAAAACTTACATGTCTAAGGTGATGTTTTTGAGTAACTTGCAGCAAGTAGCTGGTGTGGTTATTAGGAAATTTTAAATGCACTGTTCATAGGTACTGGTATTGGTACTGCTGATAGACTCTGAATCTCCGGTGGCTTACTGTATTATTTTAGCGGCTAAAAACGGGACTAGTATTAAACCCGCAGATGGAAATAGTCTGGGGAGGAAGCCAAACAATTAAAAGACTGCAAATACGTTTCTCTTGGTGCATCCTGAATCTCGAAGGCTTGTTCACGCGCGAATGCAAAATTAACTATTTGTGGTTTCACCAAAATTACTCCAATTTCCACTTGATACGCATTTGAACAAAGCGTTTGATACAAAAGTGGGTAACACATTTGCCACGTTATTTTAGGACGCAAAAATGGTAAAAAACGACCAGGGTTACAGAAGCAAAGTTAGGTAACAAAATGAATTTAATTTTACAAAAGTGGCAATAAAAACCAAAATGTGGGATCAGGAAGAGTCGGGGGGATAAACAAAAACTCATTAGCTCCAGAGCAGGGAACCCGGAACATTTTTCCGACTAAGACCTATAGTTCCGTTTTATCTCCAAAAAATAATTAGTGTGGCGATTAATTCAAAATATGATCTGCTGGTAGTAAATCAATTCATGTCCACACTGTCTTAAATAAATGGAAAATGGCTGATCCAGTTTTATTGGTGGTGATTATATAAAACGAAATAAAATAGTTTTTGACATGGAAAAGCAATGGTTTTATGAACGATTTTCGATTGGCCTTAGTAATCTCACTGCGGGACAATAAGTATAGTACACTACCTCTCGCACGTTTAAAGACTAATGGGCAGCACTCCTCACGATAGGAAAAAGATTTAATCACTATAAAGTCTGTCATGGGAATTTTCGGTTTAGTGCGGAGTGTTTGATCAGCTGCGCGCCATAAATGTGCCTGATTTCAAACAGTATTTATAAACTAGCTTGACTAAAAAGTTTATGTAAGAACCGAGTGAAAAATGTTTGAATTTTCACACTGATATGTAGGCTACTCATAGGTCAAAATTTTTGTTCCTGGATTAGAGGCTTTGAAGTGATCCTTAACTTTCCAGCACAAGTTAAACTGTAAGTGTGAACTCAGAGTGGGATTTCTAACCTATCTTTCTTCGAAAAAATAAAAGGGAGCTGTGTTTAATATGCAGCTATATGGATTCGTTTTATTCAGAATATTTTATAAACATTATTTGAGAGCTGTATCGAATTACAATAGACCGAATTGACAAAACACACTCTTTTACTGACTATCTTGCTGTTGAAGTAAGACCCAAATAGACCCATGGTTTATGATAGTCGTAGTATATTATACCGAAATTCTCGTCTTCCAACTTTAATATGAAATTGGTTTACTATACTGTCTGCTAGGGTAGATTATCCTCTTCCCACTGGAGGTACATAGGGCTTCATTTATCATTAAATTACACACACATGACTCCTTTCTTGGACTTAATATTTTTGGAACCCCTAATGAGTTTGATTTGGAACGTGTACCAAATACGTACCACGCTGTATCAAGCAAAATGTCGTATCGTATCCCAGCTGTTCTTCCACAACTTACTTAGGAAAACAATTGCTAGTGGGTGTTCCGTCTCAGCAAATAACATGGGAATTTAAGGTAGATTTTGTGCGTATGTTTTAGTCAAAACAACATAGGTAGGCTTGTATTCCCAATGTGTATGAACAGCTATCCTATTACATCAATAATACCGCCTACCAATTACCCGACCCTTTAAATTTTATCCAGCGAAATTTACGAAACACTTGCCTCTGACCTACTGACTTTTGTGTGCCAACTGAAAATAAACGTAAACATTGCCAAAGAGACTTACATTCATTCGTTACCTATCTGTTTCTGTATTTTATACTTACTCCATACAAGTGTAGGTATTAGATATTCAGTCATCGCCTGCAAAATTTGCGCTTTTGCTAGTTCTTCCAGAACACGCTTCCCGATTTGCGAAGTTATACCAAGATAAATCTTTAGTGGCATCAGAGTTTCCTATAATCACAGCGGGCGTACGCAGGGCGGATTTCCTGAAAACTGGATTTTGGTCGCATTACCAGTGATAGCAATAGAACTAAGAACTGAAAACGGCATATGGGGAGATTTCTATTGTAGCCCGTAATAACAAGATCAAAAAATTTAAAATGAACCTATTCTGGGTGTACGCAGGGCTTTTTTCAAGGAAAAGGCGTTGCAAAGTTTAGACACAAACATCAAGTGGCACTACACCCTACTTGTCAGTAGACGGCACTGATTAATCTCAGACTTATGCTGGCGTGTGCTGTTTTCATTACAAAAAATTATTTGTTGTTATAATTATTTTGATCATTTTAACCATTTTACCTCGCAGATGACAACCCTTTTTAGGTCCACGGACAGGGAGTTTCAAGTTTCCTTCAATGGGCTTCTTCCTTACTTAATATAGCTTTTGATTTTCTACCAAAATTTAATGAAGTTAATACCGCTTCCATTTTGTTGTTCCCGCAATGCGTAAAAAGCTGATAAACTCATGGGGTTGTTCCAGCTTCCGACCGTTTACTGATGCAAAAATGTCTTTCTTAATTGATTTATGATGTCACCGTGCCCGATCTATTCAGAGAGCTACAACTGAAACCGCGCTGTTTTGATCAACAGCCTATTGTATCCTAATGAACAACTTTATTTCTCGTACAAACCGTGAACAATCAGTCATCGTCCCACATAATTAAACTTTGATGCGATCAACAGTTTCCTGCTTGGTGCGCGAAAACAAATAAGAACATTAGACCGGATAACTGGAGGCAACAAAAAGACTGACAGATTCACTGTTTTACATCCATTTTAAAGTTCCAAGAGCGGCGTAAGCGGTACAAAGCATCTACTCTATACAGTCCCAAACTATCTTATTATTCCACCAGATGTGGAAAGTAGTAAATCTCAGGCTCAGTTCCAACACTTCATCAGCCACTAAGTTAAGTCACGCCAGACCGTATGATTTGCAGGTCGTACTTGAGTCGTCTCTAAATGATCACTTAGGCCAAGCCGAATAACAGACTATAACGTCTGTTAACATGCGGTCACAACGATACCCCTAGTGACTTCATGGGGTCTGATTCGAATAGAAAACAAACTGACAAACAAGCAAACAAAAAAATAATCAGTCAACTTACTCAGATTGTATCTCGGCGCAAACTTGCAAGAATCGCATCAATTTTTCCAGTTTCGTAAAGCAACAAGCGAAAATTAGTCTAGTCTTCAGAAAAATGCATATGTTTTTGTCCCAAAATCTTGCGGTTACTTCCAGAAGTTGGAAACGTTTTAGGAGCATTCGATTTGAGAAAAGTAAGTTTTTCTTGTATTTATGCTTTCCAAGCAAATATTCGTAACTTAGGGCCTTCGGAGCATGGTTGCCATAAATTTTATCGTGATGCCATCGAAATACATTTTTCAAGATTATGTGACTGGAGGTAGTTGAGGAAAATGGGCAAGAAAGATGAAGGATTTGGCAGGCGTCTTTGTACATTATGCGTCACTGTTTTACATGAGTCGAACGGAAGACACTCGTCCACAGATCGTCCACTGCCAAAATGTTAACATTCTTCCTACTGTCCAGCATCAGATATTCTGGTTAGTCCAAGCAAAATCTGGGAGCTCACATTCAGTTACTCTCTTTGATCGTTCCGGTCTTTGTACTCAGGACATCCGACACACGAGGCAAAAGATATTTCAGCTACAACAACAGTGCATAACAGATTCTTCTGAATTACCAAGCCCGTAACAACTCACAACTAGTCGAGAGTTTCTAACAGGTTTCAGTCGTCTATGGTTCTACCTGATTAGCGGTTATCTGGAACATATTTAAGTTCAACATGTCCAGTTTGGCTTACAGCTTATCATTCGGGCAAACATTCGTATCGGTCAAGCACGAATGTGTTCACCTCGGGACAGTTCAGGTGCGTTGAGCACCTCCCGATGGAGGAATGGCATTTCACTTGCTTTGCATATCACATAACCGGAAGTGATTTAAGGGCACAATCAAAGATATGCATCAGTTATGCGTTTCAGTAACAGCGATCGTTGAATTTGGGGTTTTCCTACGTTTCCGTGAAACCGACCAGAAAAACGGCACCGGATCACGATGAGAGGAGCTCAGACAGGTGTGACGTTGGTGAAAAAATTCGTTATTCTATTTAATCCCAATAAATTCTTTTGCTGTTTGCATTGCATAATGCCACATCAGTTTACGCGACTAAACAGTGAGTTGAACAACAGCTGTTCATCATCTCAAGGTTGAGTGTGAATGAAGTTTTGGGAGCCTTATAACTTCACTCGACAAACCAATTTAGGTAGCTAGGATCAGACACAAAACTAACAAAAAAAAATTAAAAACAGAAAGTTTTCACCGAGTTCTTTCAAAAATTCTAATCATATCCGCTAAATATGGACGAAATTCCCTGCCTGCGAACTTGATAACGCAAGTGATAACACAATTTTACCGTCCTAGATAAGCGGTAAGCTCGATATGTTATGGATTTTTCATCGTAAAAAAGACAATCTCCGATTCCGCCGCCCATGAAAAATACGATAATTTAAACAAAGTGTCCATTTTTTACGCAGAGTAATGTCTGGTTCTATAGCATACCATATTCTTTTAACATCACATTTGTTGATTAAGTGTCATATCAAGCTGTCCAGACACGGATGCAGGTGATATTTTTGTACGCTCGGCGCCACACTCCCATTAGATGGAACCATTGGTTGCCAACGGATTATCTTCCAGTTACCCACTTCAAAGTATGCACAGGGTATCCAATACCTATTGAGAGCCTACAGAGGGCTGAAGATGTATTGAACTTGAGACTGAATCATTTTGGTCACACTGAATGAGACTTCAACTTTTTCTTTGTTGTTGAAACCTACACCCGCCCTGTTGTTTACATATGAACGTGAATCAGTCAAAATGGTTTGCCTAGTTTCCTCACTATTTTGTTTGAAAGATGTTGACATTATGTCTAGACATCCAGGCAGCTTTTGTAAAATCCCTCGATAGACTTTTGAGGTGCGTTGAGAGCCATTCTGAAGTGTCACCAGGGGAACTTGGAGATTGCTCGATTTTGTTTGGAACCCGAATGAAATCCATAAGCTTACATGCCTCTTGCAACGTCATTAGTAAAAAACATTTCTATCGTATGATTTTCATAAGTTATTGGTAGCTAGGCTGAGGAAACTGCCTTAATCTAAAAGTTATGAACACTTTGATTTGTAAGGACGTTGCTTTTGAAAAGAGGCTAGCCGCTCTGACATATAAATCGTCCCTTTCCTAAATGTTCTGCCTTTACGTGGTACCTGTTGCTCCCTTTTTGTTCTAGACCGCAACAGCTCTTTGGAAAACTGACCGATGATTGGATGTCCATCTTAGGCATCTTCTCACTGTTAACCCACTATTGTATTTTGCACAACACCAGGACTTTAAGATATCAAAAAAATAGGATGAAATTTTGTAACAAACGTGCGCAATCCAAGTCTGCCTGACGACGTAGAGTAAATTCGGCTGGTAAGATTTACGCGATAGTATAACCTACAATAACCCCACATAGATCTCTAATGCGCTTAAAAATGTTCCCCAAATTTACCGTGCAATAACTAACCGACTTGCAAGTGGTTGCATTTCACATCGTAAGTTGTAATCAAAACCATACAGTCCCAAAATTCACCTCACTCTGCTAACGTTTTCACACCTAATTCTGGTTCTAGTTTTTTTTTACTTTTTATCCCCTGATTAAAATCCACATCCAATTCAAACCTGCATTTGGCATAATATCTATATCGCTACCATCTGCTGAGGCTCATCGGAACAAAAACTTTATGAAACATATAAAGGAGGGGATTAAGCAGAATGAAATGCTCTCACAAAGAAAAACAACGTTTTTACCAACGTCACGCTAATTCTTTGGAATGAGAAGACGGAGTACTTATAACCTACTGCTTGCATCAGGTGGAGGATCGGTCGAAAACTGTTGGAATATTCAATAACCATTTCATTTATGCACTGTTTATTTGGTTGTGTTCACTATTTTCCAAATTTCTGTCTCTTTCGCAACATTGCGATCCAGAGTATTAACAACTATGAAAGCTTTTTTAGCGGACTGATAAATTTAGACGTCATCAAGGAAAAGAAAACTTGTCGTCGTCAAAGTTCAGCCTTTAAATATACAATATTTTCTCGGATATTCAGAACTGTTTACATATCCGTCAGAGTACTTATTTACTCCCGAAATGCACCTAGTTTTCTTCTGTTATCGCTGTCGATAAAAATTAACTGTGTCAACTTTAGCGACACTAGGCAACTGATTGCGAGTTTGTCTGTACTGAAAAGTTTCCTTTTTATTAAGAATAGTCAAACCCCAAAAAGATAGTTTATTTCAGGTTACAGGGTAAGGATTTATTAAAGGAAGTATCTTGTGGTGTGAAATTTTCACTTGGCACCATCATGCCTTTATGAAGTCGAAAATGCATTCAAATTTTCTCTATTTCTTCCATCACAGTAGCGTTTTTGACTATCCATTTACTGCCTAGGGTTAAATTTATCTTTTCTCTTTTAATTGCATCCTAATTACAAAGGCGTCTGAGAGGTTGCTTTATTACAATTAAGAAGATATATATTAGGAATATATGGAAGCTTGTCGTGCACTGAGTGGTTTTTATTGCAAGGATCATACTTATCCACGGTTCGAAAAAAAGACGATGCAGACGTTTTAATGCAAGTAAATGTATCGGTTTGCAATGGTGCACATGGCATGGAACTCTTGTCCAACCAAACTGTTTTAGTGAAACAAGGACAATCACTGTCAATCTATATTGTCAAAAAGAGAATTCGAGGGCTTGTCTTGTCCTAGAAATCGATCAATATATATCTGAAAGGTATTTGCTTAAGCAAAGTCGTTAAATCCACAAGTATGTAGTCGTGAAAATGTCTGAAGCGTTTCGTTCTATAAAAACTTTCGTTACTTATTTCACACTTTTGCTCTGAAAACGGAGTGTAAAAGTTCTGGTAGGGAAAAAATCATGTCCCATAAAGTCGGGGTAGAAAGATCTGGAAAACACAAACAACTGCTTTTCTATGGGTGCAGACACTCAAGATGTGGAGTGGACATTTAGATCAATACGCATCTAAATTTCAAAATATCAAATGTTTTCCAAGTTTCTTGCAAAATGTGCAATTTAAGGTAGTTTATAAAAGACTTAACGAGATCCCTCCACTGTTTCCAAGTTGCAGTTAAGGTAGTACGTTTAGCTTAAGTTACTATGGTGAAATACCTAGAAATATTTCTGTAAAAGCGGTGTAAATAATTGTTTTTATTCGCTTGATATTTCAGAACTTCAAATGTTTAGAGAGGTCTGTCCACCGACGAGTGTGCTTGTGATTTTCAGTAAAATACCACACGTGATTACACCGACCCAACAAATTTTGAGAGAATATGAGAGCTGAAGTACTTTGCATCCAATATGTTGATAAACTAAAGAATCGCTCAGCTTCAAAGTAGGTGATTGAAGGTTGCCAAATTTACCTGCATTATGAATTTAGATCTATTGTAAACAATCTCACTAGGATTTAGTTTACTAATACATTTACCAACTGTGGAGCTGCAACATATACATATAATAAATAACAGAGTACGCCTCAACCCGCTGATTTCAATTTAAGTCTGTTGACGTGGTCAGCCTGAGTCCTTCATGTTGCTAAGATAAAACATGCTTGGAGATTAATTTGGGCAAACTTCCCGTGATCCGAATGATATCACGAGCTCCACAAGGAGAGGTTTTCCCTACATACACACATACATGAAGTAATTTAACTGATCGACATCAAACGACAGTTGTCTGCTGTTTTATGGAGGATGGAAGACTTAAGGATGTAAACCTGAAAATCAAATGCATTTGCTGTTATGGTGGAGTTTTCGACAACGAAATCGAAAGCATATGTACACATATTGTTCAAAATCAAAATGGTATTGTTCAGTGTCTCCTCATTCAGGCTCATTACAATATACATGCAGCAATTACAGAGAATGATTCACTGAAAGTTCATATAACTGAAGGTTGCTGCGATTATGCTGCTCCTCTATCATGATAAAGTTAGCCTAAAACGCAGCTAATTTTGTGGATTACGAGGAGCTACGGCCTAATGTGTGTCATTTTTAGACGACAGGCAAAAATTAGACCAGCTTAGTTTGGGGAATGGTGGAATTATTCTGTGCCTAATGATTAGGTAACCATAGCTGGGAAGGGATAACTCTCGCAGTCGTCAGCTTACACAGTTTGACAGCACTGGGTTGGTTTCCTGGAGTGTAGTACTTCAAAGGAAATGCTGAGATCCGATTAACTATGTGTCTAATGTTGATTTGATGAAATAAAATAACACACTCCGTTTTCCTCCCACGTCTAAAGCGAGTCAGTACTGTCAGTATTCTCTAGTCGGCCCAGAATACTGCAGATTCGTGTGACATATTTAAGCCGCACCACTTGGATTCGTCAAACACAGTAGAGGATGAAACTGGTAGATTTCCCATACCGCTCGGAGATAAATTTATCCGAATAACTCGCATATTTTCCCAACAGTCTCACTCAGCTGATGTTCGGCGATTACCTCCTGGTTCACTGTTAGACAATAATATTCCAATCCATACATGCTGCCGTGCAGCAAAGTACAGGCCACAGAGCGACTAATATCATTGTCTGGTTTCATCAAAGGTAATGACACTTCGCCTCTGAAACCCGACTCTGCGCATCAGAAGACGTTCATTTGCTCATTAGGACTTTCATGTTCTGCTCGCACGACCACTGGCCACTTGGCGTATTGTGAAGCCTTCGTGCTTAGGCTTAGGCGGTTTATATTCAAGTAAATTTTCGTTGTATTCATTTTTAGTTGCAAATCCCACCGACTGCGTTTTTCCATAAGAAGAACTTGAGAAAATATTCACATTCTCTAACTGTGGTTCTGCCTCAGGCGTGGATTCTGGACCGCCACAATGTTGTTTTTGGGCAACAGACAGGGTAATGTGGTGGTTCCCAGATCACCGTTATATCTAACTAGGCTTGATGTCTTGCTTTACCAACATTACCAAACATTTTACCGAATGCAGAGGTAGAAAGAGCTGTAAAAGGAATTACATTACAGAACTACCGAGCAACACAAAAGGTAGCCAATCTGTCACTGTGAGTGCCTGAAGGATAGGAAATTTTAAGATGGTCTTCATTTTGTACGTAAATACCAGGCAGGAACAGCAAAATTTCATCAAAAGTTTGGGTACATGTGTTGCTTTAGATGCGATCCCCAACCCCCTGGACGATAAAATAAAGCACAACCAATAAAGCAGGAATTGTTGAGTAATAGGGCTGTAACAGATATTCTTGGCGCTTACTGATCGTGGGTACAGATACTGTGGGAGAGCTAAGGTCAGAACTGCACAGAAATAGGCAGTCACTGCCCATATAGATAATAAAAGCATAAGTTTGAGTAAAACGGTTTAGATTGAAGACAGCGAACGGCATACAACGGTGATGTCAGATCAAAATAGACTGAGTGAGAATTCTGTGAGAATTAAAAAAGGTTTGTTCAATTCATACTGTCTACAAACAACAACAAAAGTGAATACGTTACAAAAAAGAAAGTTAGATTATAAAGTCCTTGCTGCGTTGTAGAATGACGGTGCTAACTATGCAGCTCTTTGAATGGTTCAACTTTGACTCTTGGCTTGATCTAAATGTGAGTAATTTTTCACAAGTTTCCGCCTAACAAAACAGACAAAACAGTTAGGCGTCAATATCTTCAAGATGTTCATCTCGCACAGTGAACGGGTTTGCGTGATCAACTATTGCCGATGTTGGTATCGCAGCGGATATTGGTGAGGCATTCTCTTGTAATTTCAGTGCAGCGGCCACACTCATGCGCTTCTTGCTCCATCGCCGACGTCCTTGCTTATTGCTGTCAACGGCAGATGTTGACGTTGGTGTGGTAATGATATGTGTATACTCCTCCACGGCCTCATCTAGCTCACGTTCAATTTCTGCGTCTTTTGCTTCCAACTCCTTGCGGCAAAGATGGTCCACAATGCCAGCACCAACAGCATCCCCCATGACATTAATGGATGTCCGTATACGATCACTGAACATATGTGGAAAGCAGACCGCAATTACGATAAGAAACCTTCCAGATAACAATATGAATTTTGGAAAAATCTGACTGCTGTATTTGAAGAAAACTATGCCTGCGATTTGCAGTACAAATCATAACTATGAGTCTTGTGACAATAATGAAAACAAGGCTAGTGAAAAGCATTTATCATTTGGGGTAGTTTTTCTTGGTCAATACATTATGAACTAGGTTGTTGATACCGAAAGAGGGCAGAAACAACTTAGGACGCTATGCTAAAAATAGGCTTGTTTGACGAACTACATCTATTTGCAAAATAATTCAGCATTAACAAGAGGTTGAAATACATCCCCACTAAACATATCGTTTGTGAAATTCTTTAAATGAAACTTTACAGAACAACCAGCTCAGGCTACATTTAATGCGATAGTTGAGATATCGCAATATACTTTCTTGACTGGAAACTAACTGTTGTTGCTGAAAACTCCTCAGATTTTCGCGACCAGTGTCACATTCTTGAAGGCCATCAGGGCATTAATGATCCTAGTTAGTCATCGTATGCCGGCACAAACCTAGATCGCATCCAAAAAAGGGATTCGTTGAAATCAGGCGACAGAGAAAGCCGAAGGAGCCCAGAAAATTGAAAACGTAACAGAAATATTTCGGCTTAATTTACGGTTGGACCAAAAACGAAACAACTCGCATTGGATGGCCTCAAAGCATTTTTTAAAGCTCGAGACTTGGCAAAAGTTACCAGCCAGATAGCTTGATTGATAATTTTTGCAAACCTTTTACTCTCAATCCAGTTTTATATCTGTAACTTATTTGGTTCACTCTGAACCTCAGTCAGTGATTTTGCAGTTTTCAAACTCTTGAGGTAGTCGAGTTTTAAGAATCCGTCGCTGGTTACTGCCAATCAACAGCGCAAGACCAATTTCTCCAAGATTGCCAATAAAACTTTCGCAACCGAAATGCTAGGCACATTTAACAAACTGACAGTGGTTGTAGATCGGGTAGTATAAATTTACAATCCAGCAATAACAACAATGAGATTGCACCAAACATTTTTAGACCACTGTAATCAGTGTTTATCGATTTGCGTCATCGTTGGCATTAATTACGTTTCAATGATCCGTGAATACCGTCTTCGCAGAATACCTCCAACCGACGTCCTACATTATGGATGTAAAGCCTGGCACCCCTGATGCAAATATTTGATTTTTCCTCAAATGCCTGACAAAAGCCGTGAGTAAACATTTATTAAGCACTGGGCCAACATCTATAGATAGGCGCATAAGGTCCATTGGTAATAGGCAAGAATGTCCAAGCTTCACTTCAAACCAATCAAATACTTTGCCACATTTATAGCTTACCAGCTAGACCTAGTCTATGAAATTCAACTAGAATTTTCCTTTCTGTATGAAAGACAATTTTACGTATATTATAGTTTTACTTTACTTGTGCAAAAAATATAAAGTCAGTGGTTTCATAGACTTTCCACTATACTACTGGTTTTTGTTCAACGTGAGTATTTGGTGGGGTGAATTTCACGAGAAATAATTTTTAGATTCTGGTTTACGTGAAGCGAGTGCCTCAAAATAAAAAATAACTGCAATCTTATAGCCCACACTTAAGGCTGATGCCAAGAACAGGCTGGTTACATGCAAAAATGAATTGCACTCTTAATGATGTATTATCCGAACCCCAAATGTAAGCTCACAGCATCCAGTCCACTGCAAGAATGAGTGAAATGTCTTTGGTTGGAAGTCCAACAGACGTTAGAACCAGCATCATTGTAACCAAACCAGCACTTGGAACGCTTGCAGCCCCAATCGCTGCTAGAGTTGCCGTCAAGCTAGAGTGGATAAGAAAAAATCAGAACAACCAATAAACAAACTGATTCAGAGAGGTAGAGGTAGATTTAGAGGTAGAGACAAAAACATTTATTGGGACTCCTGGATACATCAGATCAGTCACATAACACTCGCACACATCTACAAGTAAAGCGTTTATAGAAACTCTTCTCTGAGCCATCGGGAAATGTTCAAAGGATACCCAAGAAATATCGAAAGCTCCTTTGTTTTGGTGATGCGTTCACTTTTCCTTCAGGAGTTAAAATAATGAATTTCTCACTGGATTCTTGTTCGATGTTCTGAAGTTCCCTGGGGTTTTTGGCCAAAAGAAACAGTGTGACTACATTAATCCAGATTAGTAGGTGTTGTTTGTACTTTCTGATTTTCCCAGTCACCTTCAGTGTTTGCACCATCATTGTCATCGTGAATGCAATGTTTTGATATAACCAGGACAGACGGACTTTGGTAGGAGGACTATTGTCATGACCACCCAGATGAATACTGCTCATAAGATTTATCTTCAAAAGAGAAATTTAGTCCACTCTCATTTGCTGGGTTCCACCTACAGCTGACCTATTTACGCGGGCGTCAATATCAAACTACTTAGCACTCTAGCTCTCTTTCTAGCAGTTTAATAAGCCAGAGCAGAAGGGCTGGCTGCGTTCCATTACATCCACTCGTGATGCAGTCCGATAATGTAATCAGTCTCATCGTGCACATAAACACATATCATTATTATAAACACCACACTGGTTATTCCACAGTGGCGCCTCCAGGTAAGGTTTATCGGTAAAACTGACGCGGATTTGTTCTACTAGGATATAATTAATGGTCATGGTTATAACAGTTAAAAATCTAGTCCGACAGAAACACCTTCTTAAACATCAGTATTTTATGGCAACTGGATCCGCAATGATCATTAAATCTACCCCAGCTGCTGCAAACTCCAATGTCTAGAATCGCCTGAAGTGTGTTTTCAAACGCATCTAGAAATTCCACAATATCTGTGAAAACGCAAATCAGTTCATCTGTGTTCGTATCATTTCATCTTGAATGAGGAGTGTAACCCCAGCAAAGCACAGCGTAGAAGGTAAATCTTGAATTCATTGAGCCAGTAATCGTTCCTGTCCAACCATTCGGTATTCCGACTGGAAACAATGTTCTCGAATTACACTCAGGGAACCAATTTAAGTTCTCTGTATCCTGCGTCATCTGTCTATATAATGATTGCAACGTTCCATCTGCCAGTATCTTTTCCCTACAAAATAAAAATGGGTCCCGCGAACAAATCAGGGAGTATCTAACAATCTAACAATCAGTAAATATTGGAAAGCGTAAATAACTTTTCTGGTTTTGGATAAAATCCATAAAAGCACAGTCTCACAGGAATTTTGCCCTCGTTGGAGTCTAGAGGGACGTTTAGAGAATAAAAACATACACCACTGGTTAACAGTTCCATGCTAACGTCCTACGGACCATATATTGGCCAGACAACTTATCCAGTTGACGAATTAGAATGTTGTATGAGAAACTTCACTTTTTACGAGTAGCTGACTTATTCAGACAAGCATTTCCAATAGTCCAAATAAATAGACATATTTTTGTTCACACTCAGAAAACACCATTGTTTTTAAGCTATCCTGTCCATTGTATGAATGAATGACTGTTTCGCTGGAGCGTAGGCGATGTTCAATCTGTTGATGAAATATGGCGAACGTTGATCATAACAAAGAACTGCGCCCAGAAGAAAAGTTTCTGTGAGCGTCAAGAGTAAATTTTCTCCAAGAGATTTTCGAGATTTTGCACAAATTCCTTTGGACCTACTGACTGACTTTAGCAAATAACAGAATGGTACCTTCTCTAGTTGATCAACTATCGTTTAAACTAAACTAACGTTCTCAATAACGATTTTGTCTCGACAGTTAAGTCACTCTATGCTGGAAAGCAAAGGATCAGTGTTTACCTGTTTCATGCTTGTTGGGAATCATCATCGGTGTGCTTCTCATGAAATTCAGTTTTGAACCCGTGACCTTCCGGTTAGCAGTTGAAACTAACATTGCTTTTGCTATGGCTCTGGTAGGAGGTTTGTAAAGTTTTGTCATTTCAAGATGGTTTTCGGCGTTTCTGCCCTAGTTCAGTTCAAGTGCTTCTCCGGTTTGCCAACCACCGGAAAGGGCTTTATCAGAAAAAGTGTTCATCTTTACCACATGAAGAATTGAAAGACCGAGCGTTAGAATGGTAATTGGCAGTTTTTCTTAGACTTAAGGCCAGGATAATGGGCCATCATTTTTGCAGTAATACGTGTTCTAGAATGCACACAAATGGAATGGGAACTGAATGACTATAAACGTCCTTTTACATTCAGTGACCGTTCTTGGCAGTGAATTGCTGTTACAATCCTCTAGAAGTCACAAGCTGCCGGCAGCCCTATTTGGCAAATATTCGGTTATGAAAACAATCAAATTTCATTTTTTCTGGGCTGTTCTGTGCCAGCATGTATTCAACACACAGGAAATCATATGCACACAAACATTCAATCCTAGTGAACTTGTATTTACGTCTTCCCGATTTGGTGAAGGTGGCGTCGTACTACTGAAAATAAGCTGAGCTGTCGTGCAAATGCTCTGGCTGGCAACTCAAGTGCTGCTCTTGCACCTCTAGTAAAACTGTACAGTTATTTAAAACAATTCATACTGATACTCGACAGCTGAATGCCTAAAACATTTTCATGCGTGAAATGCAGGTCGTTTATTTATTCAACGCAAGGAAGCCTAATTAGGAGGAGTGTTTTTGGAGTGTGGTTTCTCGCTTTGGGGTTGCAGCTTACCAAGTTATTATTCCAGCCGCAAAGCTTTCAGAATCCAATTTTAACGGTAATACCATTTATCAAACCGCTTGATAGCTGTTAAATGACAGCTATTATCAAACTAGCTTCAGACATAAATGTAATTGCAACTCACCTAACTACAATCACCTCGACGACTGATAACTCCTTTGCGTTTATTTGGGCAATGAAAATAGAGGCCACAGCTTCGTAGAGTGCGGTTCCATCCATATTTATTGTTGCACCAATGGGCAGCACAAAACGTGTCACTCTTTTGTCAATTTTTAGGTTGTTTTCCAGACATCGGAATGTGATTGGCAAAGTTGCTGCACTCGATGATGTACCCAAAGCGGTAATCCACGCCTGAAAATAAGGAATGAGTTTTGGGTAAAATTATGATATCGTGAAATTTTGTAGTGAATAAATATTTGCCACATTTTTGTTCAAACTTTGTAGTCATTTCCTACCACAGCTACGAACACGTTTTAAAACACTACGAAAATTGTACGATGGGTAACTAGCAAATCTTACCCAAAATTCCCAATAACACATTCAAATGTGACTAAGGAGGATTCGTTGCGTGTGCGAGATAATTTAACTTCTACCGCAGCTGTTTCAAGTAAAAAACAATGAGCGTGACTATTTTGTTCAACAGTAAAGTTGTGACGCGTTTTGTTTAAGTACATTTACGCCGCTCTCCTGCTATGGATGCAGAAATTTCAAGTAAAAAACAATGAGCGTGACTCTTTTGTTCAACAGTAAGGTTGTGACGCGTTTTGTTTAAGTACACTTACGCCGCTCTCCTGCTATGGATGCAGAATAACTTATGAAGGGTTTACTCCCGACTTTTCTGTTTTGAGTGTTGATTAGAAGGAGACTAAAAGTAATTTGCCGGTTTTACTGGTTCGCTTCGTTCTTACTACTTCTTGTTTCATCCTTAGTGCTTAAATGATCACCCACATATGACTTTAATATCCACCATTATGAGTGGCCAGTAATAATGGCAAATTAGCGTAGTTGAATAATGTATCCTAACCAGCATTCGAGAAAACTGTAACCAACCCTCGATTTTACTTCTTGGGAGAAGTTAGTGGAGGCATCCAGTGCCCTGGAAGCATGTATTGAAACATTTAAAATTTTTAACTGGCGCCAGGTGTACTAATTCCAATTGCAAATGCCGAAAGGATGTCAATGTGATGCCCGTAATAGTCGTGCGCAATACACGTTTCGTTGGTCTTGACAGGTTTCAGCACTATGGTAATCCTGTGGGTTACGCTGTCTGGAACTCAGTTCCTCAAAGTCCAAACCCTCCATAAAGGTCAGTAGAGAGGAGCCCCACAAAGAGTAACAGGTCACCTCACTACGTGACGTCGTAACACAAAGATGTCTGGGGTAAAGCTGTGCTGCTCACTCTACCACCTAGCAATGAATGCCGGTTTAAAAAATGTCTGCACACTGATGAAACAAAAATAGTGTCCGGCACTGTTCAAAGAGCACCTACTGTCCTCATACGCATCAGGTTTCAGATTACATTCTGTCAATGACGTGTAGTCTAGGATTTAACCTTAAAGTTTGAGAATGGAGCACCCAAAATAGGTCTCTATTTCTGGGTGTTCCTTGCACATGGTGTAGACTGTAAAGAGGAAGATACGCCTTCTGCGACTCGCAATCGGAAAGGTGGAGATTGGATGATGACGGAGGAAACAGGCACACAAGAGGCCATGCTCTTGTCCTAAAAGAGATCAGTCGCCGAAGGTTTCACCATGCTTCATTCAGTGAGATTCTGGCTGAATATGGGAGGCTACGGCACATTGCTAATGCGAAAGTAATACAACGACTTAATACTTACTGGGTAGTTTTCTGTTCATTTCAACGAGTTTCCTGGCGAAAACACTGCTGTGCGACATTACTATCCTTGTGGTCTTTTTTGCGAGTAACCACTCTGTTTCCGCTCTCATGGAATTACAACCGACTACGGCGTTCGGTTTAACGGTCCTTTGCAGCGGCTTAAATGTAAAGATTCATCAGACATGTCTTCGTCAGGCTACACAAGGCGATTTAACCTAAGGCACTAAGGATTCCGCTAAACGGTCGTGACAAAGCGGGATGCAGTGGTTTCTGCACAGATGTAACAATTCAGACGAATGAACAGTGAAGGCGAGTATAGTATTTCGTCACCTTGAGAAACATGTCTGCAGCGATCACAGCTCGCACATAGACATCAACTTTGTAACTTATCGGGCTGTGGTGCTGTCTCGTCGTCTGCAGCGAGACCTGGACATTTTTAGGAGAAAGATTCCGCGCATTTGGCCGATTTTACTGTCAAACTCTTTGGAAAGTCCTTCGGAAATGATAGAATGACAGTTTCGGGCGCAAGCTGTCATTCAGAGAGCAAACGCTTTTGAAATTGAATGGGGTCTCAATGGGGACTTATGAGAGACCAGCTTGGGACAAAACACTCAAAGTCCAATTGAGGCAAACGACTGAAGACGAATAGGCGAAATGCATCTCAAAACAGCATGCCTAAGTTCAGCTGAAACAAAGACTTCGAAATAGGGAACACCCGGATTAATACCAGTAAGACAATCTTTATCATATTTTAAAAGGCGGTAACATCCATTTTAGGAATTGGGATGGCCAACATTGGAATCAACTATTCGATAAGGCCAGGGAAGCTTCGATAGTCAACGCGTTGTAATACTCACCATCGTCATCGACAATACAACATTAGTGTTCGACGTTTAGGCTTTGCTGCCGTACAAGATAAGTTATTTGAAAGACTTATTGTGGACGGTGGAGGGACATGGTACTAGCTTACTACAATCATTCCGAGTTGCCTACAGACATTCATTCATGCAATCTGGATAAGAACTGAACCATAAAGGTTACTGACCTCGATAGGCAGCCATATCGTCCGGCGTCTTCAACCAGGTGCTAGTTGCACCGCCAGCACCCAGACTTTTCATAACCTCTTCTACATCACGCTGCCTGGTAAAGGGTTATCCACCTCTCTGCTTCCGCCACTGAATTGGGTACGGAAAACACCACTCTCGTCGGCAATCGATGGTTCGGCATACGCGATACATGGCTTAACCAACGCAGCTTCTGGTGCTCCACCCATTTTTTACTGAAAGTCTCCAGTACACAACCGAAAACTCACTTTTCAATCCCCTCGTTACGGATTCTCCGACACCAACCCACGCGGGCTGTGGTTCCTAGACAACGTCGAAGACCTAAAGACGTCCCAGTTCCGCTGTTGTAACAGACCAAGTTTCACAATCATGCAACAGAACAGCCCCTACTTTAGCCTGACACGAACGTTTCTTGAGATTTAGGGTATACAATTTGACGCCACAGGTATCTAAAATTAACAGACGCGACCCAAGACTTGCAGGCTCGTGCCTTGACCTCATCTGTCACACCATAATCAGATCTAATACAACTTCCAAGATACGTAAATCGCTCCGCAACGTCGAGTATCCCCACAGGATTGTGAGTGGCGTGTTAAGTGATTGAATGCGTACGAGCATGGCCTTACACTTGGTGCGTGCAAATTGCATACCAAAATCCATGATGACATTGGTCAGTTCAGCCATAAACATTTGCGCCTTCTCTTCGAAGATGAAAACGATGTAGTCTGCATATTCCAGACCGACAAAGTTTTCGTCAGAGGCTATTTGAACACCGGAGTTGTGAAGGTCTTTCAGCATTTACCTCATTATCTCACTGATCACGATATTAAATAGGGATGGCGAGATTGGATACCGCTTTGTTTACGAAGACTTTTGGAGAGCTTTGTATCACTCCAACCCCTACCAGGCCAGAACCCTGCTTGCCGTCAGTTTTTCACGAGCCACCATGAGACAAAGTAAAATTGACACCAAAGATCTCGTTACTGCCGTGGAAAAGCTGATTCCCTTATGATTAGCACGCTCACAACGAGCCCATTTTTTGTAAGTGTTTACCATCACAAACTCTCTTCATTTGTCTGGGACAGCTTTATTCTTCCGAATCCAGACAGATAGACCCGACAACCGCCGGCTAAATACTTCACCTCACCCTTGAATAATGCCGGTGGGATATCATGCGGAACGGGAAGTCTGTGGCGCTTGAGAAGGCCTATGCAGTCATAAAACTCAAAAGCTTTAAGGTGTTACAGGTTTTCCATCTAGGTGTTCTATATCAGCTGTAGGGTCAGAATAAGTGGCAGCGGGTGTCTACGAGAACTGTTGCTTGAAGCATTCGGCTCAGGGTTCAAAGCTTTTTTCTGTATTCAAAATAGTCCCTACATTCTGATCCTCAACGGTGTTGCTCACAGGAGGTTGCCGGGGACCGGCCGCGCGGATCAGATGAAATAATCTTTGGCATTACCCGCTTTTAAGGCATATTCCGTTTTCTTGGCTTTTCATGTCCACCAGAATTTACGGTCGGCTCGCACGCTCACTCTCACTGGACGACTGGTAATTCGTGGAGCCAAATTAAGTTGGGGAACGGCGGAGGTGTTTCTCGGGCATTCAAGCCGTGTCACTATTCCGTCTGATACCCAGTTCTTGAGCGGCGGACCTGGTAGCGTTGTGCCACAGGCAAACCTCCCAGCAATGTGCAAAGATTTGACGATCTCACTTCACCATGGGTTCACATATGATTTTGGAGCAGTTAAAGAGACTCCACAAGATGATTCTGATAAATTAGTCCAATGTACAGACCTTCCAGTCTCAGATTCTAGGCCATTTTTTCGCGCCTTGCAGGGTCCTGAGAAACGAAGATAAAAGCGACTCCAGACAATCGCGTAGTCGGAATCCACAAATGTCTTTCACAACGAACGACAGTTGCTTATTGACCCGTGTCATCGGTAACCGATGGCGATGTGATCAACTTGAGTTCGCCGATGTTGGAGGATAATATGTGGCCAGACGCCCCAGTTATTTCGGAAGTTTGTAGTGCAATAAAATAACCTACAGTCAGCACATAGCTGAAACAATCGTTTGCTATTGGCTTGCTCACCGATTATCGGCAAGTCCAATCAAGTTCGATGCCAGTCATTCACAATGACTCTGATGTCGGATCGTTGGCGTTCTTTACTACAGTGTTTTCATCAACACATCACAGCGCACCGGGTGATGTAAGCGTTGTCCCAACTAGAAATCACCATTCATGCGGTCTTGTGGTTTCTCCGAGAGGAAACAAAAATTTTATCAGAAGGTGCAAATGGTTGACGTTCAAGACAAATGCACAAATAATGTTTCCAGGTTAACTCACTAGGTACTGAGTAAACTAGTCATTGGATGAACTTTGTTGTTTTACAAAGCTGCTCATACAGGTTTACTGACGAGGAATGACATGTTAGAGTTCTACTAGCTACTCTGTAAGTCAGTTTGATTAATTATGTCCCTCTAATTTGGACCCATTTTAAATATCCAATTTTATCTTCGAAGTAGATGAAGGATTTCTGTAAGAGACCCTTTTCGCAGGAAGACCTGCGATCTGTAAAATGCTGATCTTTTGTTTTGCAAAGCCATTCAGATAAGTCAGAACTTATGCAGTCCTATAATCTCATTTCACCGCAATGTTAGTCGTTTTATGCGTAGAGCTTATTAATTCTGCAATTCAACGTACATCCGTTATATAAAGCTGTATTTTTATTGTTCTCGTGGTATTCCCTACCAAAATCAATCAAGGATATATCCGTATGTTTCGACATGATGTTGAATCGAGATGTCAGTTGCATTATCACTGTTGTTCAACATTATCGAAAGTCATATTACGCCGACTTGTCTGATACACAGCCGCCTGTCCATAGACACTGAAAATGATTCGGAAAATGAGGAAGTTCATCCTTCTACTGTAGTCAAAATAGATCAGCGTTCTCAGATATCTACTTAGGACTGTAGTACTACAAAAGCTGTGAACACAGCAAAGTAAGGGGGCAGAAATGGCGATGGTGATTTAAACGATGTCCGGCAATTAAGCACATTAAGGATGTATTGTGAGTGTCATGCAGTTAAATTGCAACACCTGTAGGTTTCCATGGTGGTCACATTTACTTTGTGATATCAACGTACTGCTGTATCAGTTGCTATCCAGAAGCCTAACACTCCGGCGTATGTGCAAAGCTGCGTGGCTACCACTGCTTGAATTTTAAGTAGTGACCTTTCGTTTAATCTACCACATGTTTTGATGCTGGTTATTTCTCAAGTAGACTTATATCAGCTGTGGCGTTGTAAAGACAGACCGCATTGACCTCTGGATAATTCCGGCTGGCAACGAAGTTACTTGGGAATGAAGAGTAATTCGCAGGATGCCACTCTTCTGGTGCAATACTTTTCAGTGTAAGCTTCCTGACGTGATTACGTTTTGCTACAGTATAAACAGCACATGTACTTAGGCCTTGGAAAAATCGGATAACTTGCTTTTTGTTTCGCTGGAAAGCAAGGTGAAATTCACTCAAGCAGTCGAAAACACAAACTACTTGAGGCCAACTGAAGCCAGTCTACCGCTAAGAACACGCTGGCTTTAACTGACTCGAGGAATTTCAGTACATTCAAATGGAAATATGCTTCAGTTGTGAGAGGGGATATGAATTTCACTCTTTTGGTATGGATAATTTCACAAGATTCTTGTTGAGGCGTTTGAACTATTTGATTTTGACATATTTCTGTTGCAAAAATGAATTGTTTGGTAACCGAGTCGGCCAAAGTCAGGGAAGGCTTCATATACCCAGGTGAGTTTTTAACAGCTCACAATAAGAAAGCCAAAATAAAACATTGGTGTGTAGAACGATATTAGGTGCAAGGCCATTAAACGCACGCAGTGCCTACTCGACCTGGATCTCCACAAATGGAGATTTGATGGATCCAAAAGAAAGTGCGCTCGTGGAAATAAGTTTGGAGAGCATTATAGCTGGAAGAAAACGAGTTAGGCATTTGGAAATTGTAAATTAAAACCCCGTTGGATTGGGAGATGTCTCAGCCTGAGAGGGCGAAATTAAAACCATCGAACCCTAAGTAAGTGGCTTGGCTTATTTTATCCATAAGTTGGGGTGAGTTGGTTTATAACAAAAGAAGACTGAAGAGTGAGATAGCAGCCATGAGGCAAAACGTAGTGTCCGCAACTTTTGGAATGCATAGTTTGGTTCAAAAGTGCAGTAAGGTTAAATTGGTTGGGTTATCATTTCCATAGATGGGAGTTTAGCTAGTAAAGACAAATTTACCGGATAAGAGACCTTGCTGTCTGAAGATTTTTGTGTAAGGTCGAACAGTAACATGGAATTTTCCCGTGAACATCACTTAAGTTAACTGTAGAGAGGGTTGGTATATTTGCATCACACGCTGTAAAATGGTGTGGCATTAGTGAAACGAATTGCCAATAATTACAGGAAGAAATTTGAGGTAGTTTTGTTCATGCCAAATGTTCGACGCATTATTATTGGCCAAAACTAGCGCTTTAAGTATTTATTTTCTTGAGCCAAGTGTCGAAGCATCCCTACGCATTCTGACGTCATCAGCATTAAGTGGCGTGTGAGAAAGATTACGAGCCAATCGTCCTTTATCTAATATTTTCCTTCACCGTATCCTTTGAAACCTTGAGACGTTAAAAGCTACAAAAGATCAGTCTGTCGCTGCTTTGCATTTTCTCCAAAACTGGCGTTATGCGGACCAACCTCAAATAACTGATATATTTTAAAAAGAAAAAAAGAACCGAAAGAACCGAATGGTGGATAAATAAGTGTGTAAAGATATCCCTTCAGTATGACGGCTGGAAGATAATCGTCTTTTACGCGTTATTCCTCGCCTTGGTTTTTAAATTTCATTAAGATGGATGGCCTGATTTGACAACTGTAATGATGAACGACGGAAATCATCAAAAAATTCCCCACCGATCGACTGCAAGCAGCTGTCATTTTGTATTCGCAAAACCTGGTGACATTCTTCTTGATAGAGGAACGAGTAAAAATGATTGATTTGCTCTCATATTGAGTACAATGGACTAAAATTGCTACAGTAAGTCTCGTACAGATTTTCATGCCTCTAGGCACCTCTTATCGGGAAATTTTATCGGATAGGACATAAATGGTTACAATTGGGCAGCGTATATCATAACAACACGAATTGATCGATAAGATATTTACAGTCGCGCAATGTGAATCACTTGAACTGTTTGTATCGCGTCTGGTCAACAAAGATCATCTGCCGTCTTCTGTGATACACGGTCCCGTTAAACATATCATAATCATCAGGCTTTCATGAGAAAATAAAAAAACCATTTTGTCTGAGGTAAAATTACTAGGTATGCTTCCCTACAAGTGTTGTACACTGGCTCCGTTTATTGCTGGTTAGATCTTGATTTTTCCCCGGCATCACAACTTTATGAGAAGTCGTCATACAAGACATACCTCAATAAAACAGCCTGGAGTACCATTATTTGAACTCAAGGATTACTGGGGACTATAATTTAGTGGTATCAGTCAAGCTTGTCGCACAGTTTGCTTGCAGGTGACTCGGAAGTTATCTTGTAACGGTTATGACCATATAGTTAAAACTACAGGGAATCAAAAGAAGGAATTCGGAGAATTGTCGTATTTAATGTAGTTGTAAATGCATCCGCGCATAATGGCCTAAGTAGAGGAACTAAAAGGACAACCCACCACAGCTGCTTGACTATCGACCATAGATCCAGCTTGTACCGCATAAACAAAAGGGGTTCACTCAGCTGACGCAGCCTCAGCGGATAAGCACGGATAACGTTTACTTCCAACTGAATGTATGGTGTCTTAAATCCGAAATTGTTATTTCACTTGAGAGGATGTTCATCTCTAAACACTGGTGACGTGTAAATCTTGGGTGCATAAGCAAAGTTTATCTTTTCTTATAGCTGACAGAATGTTCATTCGTCATTCATTACCCATAACGGAGGCTTGGTGATCAATGAAGTAGTTTGCTGAATGCTTGGACTCAGCCGGGCAATATCGACCGAGGAAAAGAACATTCTCTGTATAGCGCCTCTATATTAATCACAATGGTTTGGGAGTGGGCTTTAACGGTACTTGTTAGCGGGATGTGTTCGGGTTTTGTACGGTTCACCGTTTCAGTCGGAAAAAGTGCGGTACTTTTACAAGTCCTGTAATAGACTCATCATTTTAGTTTCAGACATTTGGTAAACTACCGGTGGATTTATTTCTGTTTACTTAGTCACTAAAACTGACTAATCTGTCCACTGACATAGCGCTTCGTGTGATTGGAAGATTAACTCAAGATTCAAGTGAACTCATCGTCTTATGTTTTCTTAAACCGGTGGGAAGGTTGTCTCTAAGACATGAGCAGCTAGGGTTCTTTCCATTCATATGCTAGTTGAATTGCATTTAGGTACTATATTGGATGATTCGTAGAATGCGCGAAACGCATATTCCTCAGATAGGCATTGTCTAATGGCACGTCAGGAACAGAGATCAGGCGCTGCCGAATATATACTTTTAAGCCTGATGAAAGGAAAGCTATGAAGCCAGTACCACCGTAAAATTTCAGCTTGCAAAATCCACGGCAGGGAATGTTGATAAAGATATTGCTTTTTAGCGGACCACTCTGTATGCCTATACATATCCGTACACATGTAGCCTGGTATATAAAAACAAACTATAAGTAAGCGGCCCCGCCGACAGCAAATAAGACCAAATAAGACAAATAAGACCGGCGAACAGACCAACAATCAAGCAAATAAGATATAAGCCACATCCTCTGCAGGGTATTTGGAGAAGGCAGAAATGCGGGTCACAAAATACCATAAAACAACCTAGTATTGCATTTTCTGAAGTGATATCATGTGAAGCAAATGTGCCGACTGCCGTGTCGCTCAGCCCAAACACCCCTCAACGACAGCAGTGTCTTACCTGAAATACTCCTCGGTAGAACTTAAATGGATTTTTCCTTGTGAACACAAAGTAGAGAAGGGCTAAGGTTCCCAAACAATGAATAGCCAACCCGGATATGACCGTCAGCATGTACATGCCCAGGGAAGTAGCCGTCTCTTTTAGGTTCTCAATTTCGAGCACTTTTCCCAGAATAAGGAAGAATATTCCGAATGGAGAGTATCTGTGGAGGATAAAGAAGAAACAAAAATATGGAGCTTTTGTTATCAGTTTACAGTTTTCGGCATCTCGGTAGGGTTGATCAAACAGTATGGGTACAATAAAACTGACTTTATTATCGTGATAGTTCAGTTTAGATCAAAGGAGCCGGCTGTGTAAGCAGTTATCATTGGCAATCATAGATCACCTTATTTTAGACGAATTAGATGAACCGCCATCTGAAATGGTAGTTGCAAGTAAGCTCCTCATTCCTTTTCCTTCTTAGTCCTAGTAAGATTTTGCACGAAGAAATGGTCTGACTGTTTGCAGTCTTCTAATTAAAACAATAGGGCTCATATTTTGAAAGACAAAAATGTCCATCTTGATTGGCATCTGCAATAGGAGGTCCCTAGGTAATTCTATTTTTGTTGGGTGGACAGAAGCGAAACCCGAAATGATGTAATGGTGTTCCTTCAAAAGTCAAATAGTCTAACGAGGAGGTATACAAGACGCGGGAAGCTGGACGCATGATTGCAGTACTCAACGAATTTTCGGGGAAGTAAAATTAAATACTAAATACCATTGAAGGCGAGACAAACACCGATCAATCGAGAACTTTAGTTGTTACATTAACCGTTAAATGCAAACGACAGATTCAAATTATATTCATTTACCTCAGGAAAAGCCCAAAGATACAGAGAGTGAGTTTTGTTGAACCAACATAGGAAATTGCCAACAAATAATATAATGGACTAATTTTTTTTAGATTTACTGCGGATAAGCAACTAAAAGTTTGATACCAAGCCAACGAGCTGCCACGACTTGGCTTTCAATGCTTGCACACACACTGTCCGACTCTATTAGTGGTGGAAAAATAGTTCAGTAATCATTTTTTCAATAGGAAACAAGCCTTTGACTACAATTTTTGTATTTATTTAGTGAAGGGAAAGTTTTGTGAAGTCCACCAAGTGATGAGATGTGTGCAGTGAAACTGTTTAGCTTAGAGAAAGAAAATACTTGGGCGTTTAAGCACTCTTACTGACATCAGTTTTTCGAAAAAAAACAGCGACATTGTATACATTGCCACAATCTGAGAAAAAATCACTGCAGGATTCTGGAAACCTTTTGAAAGGCGTTGAGAAGAAAGTGGATTTCTACTCATTGGCGGCATTAGCGCGGGAAATTTGGATCTTCAAATATTAAGCAAAACTCACAGCATTACGGCCTTCACCATATGCATGATGACTTCGCTGAGAATGGAGAAAAACTGAACCATCACAACTGCCTTGTCTCCCATTTGGCCGAGAATCAGTCCAAACATAATGGAAAACGATACAAGTCCTGAAATATGAATAGGGGTTTAAGTAAAATGGGAATAAACAAGTGTTTTGGGTGAAACCTGAACACACAAATATTCTCACAAAATTTCATGTGAAACCTCAAAATAGAAACAATAATTAAATCTAAGCAAGAAACTACAACCTATTCTGTATTGAAAAAATGCAGTTTGCGTTGTACAGCTCAGATATGTCAAAATTCTGTGCGGGACGAGCCTGTTTAAAGTTCCATTTCTGGATGTCTTCCTGAAAAATACTGAATTGGTACTAAAAAGCTGACATGAGTTCACCAAACATAGTATCTTTTTCGCGAATATATTGCATCATGCACTCTTTAAGGTATGCGGAGAGTTTTAACCGGAACTGGTCCGAGAAATAACCAGCGACTGATGGTTTGTTGATTAGATTTAAAAAACCTTTTGGCCGAAAATGCATGTTGGTAACACGTGGGGCCTTTTAGTCATACAAAGGTTCCTTTGGAATGGCAAAAAATTATGCTCTTGATTCTGAAAATTTTCATGTCAGAATTTGTGTAAAACTGGAGTAACTTAGAAGGGGTATCTAAAATTCGACTGTCACACCTTGGTCACCGCTCCAGAAAACGTGCTGCATCTCAAGATATAACGTTGCAGAAACTGACAGTGATTGTCAAGTGAAAATTAGTCCCGACTGGTACCAGTGAATCAAGTTATTTCGTATGGGCGAAGAATCATCCTTGGAGGAATTATATAAATCTGCTGTGTTCTACTTCAGCCTCTACACACAAAAAGGCAATATTCGGTTAAATTAAACACAGTAAATATGTATTCCACCCATCATCTCCAAAAAACATACGGACAACAGGAACCAAAGAATCTTCCGGAAAAAGTTTCGACTGACGTTTTTACAGTCACAGTACTAGTGGTGACTATCTGCGTGAGTGATAAGCATCAAATATGGCCAATGAGACACAGGAGAGCTTGGTGCAGAATGACAAACACGAGTCGGCCCAGCTTGCTGCCAGTTCTACAAGCAGCGTCTGTTTTCTTACCTTGGAAGATGTACAGTCTTTGTTTAATAACATTTATTAAGTTTGATTTTACGTAATTTAGGGAATTCTGAGGCAAATTTACGTAGAATATTGCGGAGATGTGGCTTTAAAGTTCTCCTATAGAAAACATCACAGGTGACCTACTACAAGGGCGTCAATGTCAAAGTAAAGGGTGCACTAGAATGTAACCCACAGAGGATGAATTTTGAGCAGTGATAAAGCAGAAGTTGGCGGAAGAACCACAATAAAAATACCAGTATCATTTATTTTCACCAACGTTTGATCTAAAATGAGAAAATATTGAAATGAAAAACGGTTTCTGTCCAACTGATAACTACTTTAAATCCAAATCTGTAGTAGGAATCAAAGTATGATTCTGCCATATGTGCTACTGAATCACGCTGAAATTTCGAACCGTCAGGAAAGGAAGTTGAGAAATTTCGGCTGGAAGAAAAAATGACCATAAATTTTCATTGTAGAAGTTTGTTGATTTAACCTCTGAGTTCTTTTTCCGGTAACTTCTCCCTGACCGTCACTGTCTGTCTGCGACAAAAGCCAAATTTGGTTCGTGTTCCTCTGTTTCAGTCAATGAGGTATTCAGTGTGTCAAAGTCAATTCTAATAGTACTTTAGGGTCTATAAAGCCTACGAAATGTTTTCTACCACCTTTCCCTTCTTTTGGCAAGAATATTTTTCATAATAAGGCGTAAGAACGTTTGGCTAAACAATATTATAAACCATGGATGCAATTTGACTTCAGCCCTGTCAAAACCAACCCAGGTTCCAAACGAGTGTTTATTGCCACATACCTATTTTTAGTCAGGAGTGTAAATAGTACGTGCGCATTTTTCGAGATATTTACTATAACTTTACTATATATTTCCTTTGCTACTCTTGGATATTTTATGGTTTATCGAAGTGTCGTATACGTTTTATGGTATATCATAAATAATGTAGTAATTTACTCGTGGTTTATTCGAGGAACTAGCTGATCTTTGAAAATCAGGTAGTGTGGCCAGTACGGCGAAGCAACAGAAGGTTAGCAAGTGAACCTGAAGTCACACTGTGTGATCGTCTCTAGGAAACCACTGAAAGGATAGAAATGATGTTGCTTCAAACCATGTATTGTTTCATTCAGGTCAGCTTTGGCCGGGGTCGCCCCACAAACAGACATTATATCGTGTGCTGTTGTCGCAGTCATTCCTCTCTAGAACAGATTCCTACTTTGTTGGTTTAATTTTGAGCAACTTACACATCCAGGCTAAGTGCGATCTGGTTGATAAATAGGCAAACAAAATTCACCGCGCATAGTCTGTGGCCCACATTTGGCCAAAGAGATTGCCCTGAACAACGCTTTGTCGCAACTGGAATCTGACCCAGCAAGTTTTAGCAGTTTCTGCCGAGTAAAACTGAATTCTCATTTAAGGGTTAACGAGATGATTAGCAAGAAGCACCTCACGTTTTTTTCAAAAGCAAAGTCAAGCCCTAGTTTCTTCGCTTGGTAGCCGATCATAAAGACATCCGACCACACTTAGATGGCGAGTTGTGTTCTAATCAGTAGGCCAGCTTAAACCCTCAGTGAGTTTTGTTAGACATGATGGTTCGATGTTTTAAACGATGTCCCGAGTGCTCAGAAGGCGAAATATCAAATAAAACGACTTTTAACAGTATAAGTGGGAATAGGTTTGATACATCCGGAATTAGTTACCTCAATATATCCACAAAAAGAGTTTTGAACCTAAAACAATACTTTTCAATGCATGGGGTTTTTAGGTGGCATTTTATTTGACTGGCGTTGTTTGCTTGTTTGTTTGACTGGATGCGGCGCAATTTATCTCTCGTGGTCCTTACCTGTATTCATTTAAGCAATTAGAAAACGGCCATGGACAGAATAACCTAATGGAGTGACGCCCAAAAGTGAACTAGAGAGGCATGTATCGTTCGGAAACACAATAACATCACGGCGTCTAACTGTTCAAGGAAATCCTTCCGTCGGAACATGAAAACCAAGGATTTGTACGAGTGATATTTTGCTATTAGAAAATAGGTATTCATCAAGAATTAAGTATCTCCCCCACGAGTGTATCCCCCGTTCAGTGGATGGATTTGTTTTTCTCATGCCAACATGTGTCAGGAAGTTTGGTTACCATGGTTTGCATTTGTTTTCTGACAGGAAACAATGGTTATAAGATCATTAGTAGAATGTAAATGGTGATTGATTTCCTTGTCTTCATTGTTCTGTTCTACTAGGGTGGCATATGTCCATTATTTGTTGTCCGTATGCAATATCATCAGTCGAGCGAGAATTGGAGACTAAATAGACGTCAATAAGGATGAATGAACGTCAGTGAGAAGGAAAAGTAGAAATTAATAATAACAAGAACGTTCAAGATTTTTCAGTGTGTGGTTTATCACAATGTGCCCAAACTATTTTATACAAGGACTTTGGTTCCTGAATTTCTGACATGATGGTAAACCAGCAGAAGATGCACGCTTTAATATCACTGCGGAACATCTCACAGTCCTCAAAGTGTGAGCAACCTTCGTTTTTTTCACTGATTCCTCTTGATGCTGAACATACAGGATGACGAAATTTCGTACATAAATTCCGACGGATAACGTTTTTATTGTTGGATTGAGGCGATCGGCACTGCTACAAGGGCCAATCCGGACGGATGATGGCAATGCAACCAAATGATCATTAACCACAGCATTGAAAAATGAAGCAGATTTTTCCGGTGTGCAGTGTTCATGTCTGGGATTCCCAGCTATCCTGTTTCGATTATCTTTGAAGTGGAAGATGTATTGTGATTTGCATGTATTTAATAGATGCACTGGGGAGAGGATACTGGTCATTCCTCTGGCACGACCCTACATGAACATGCAAACACATGGCATTCAAATGACTAACATTCATATTCTGGAGGGCAGTGTGGAGATCCTTGGGTCTTATCCGGTTACCAGAAAGGGAGAACATGGGGACACTCGAGAACAAACGAAGTGCTGCAGCGACTGCGTCTAGTTATTTGCAAATACTGGACTCCACACCCTCACGGAGTCATCAACACAATGCAACTAAATGAAGACCTAGTTTATTCGTAATCATTTACACTTGTACTACCTTGGTCATGCGAGACCAAGCAGCATGGCATGTGTAAAGTAATTCACTCGAAAGTACCAATTTATCGCTTTCACTCAAAAGCGGTAAATTCCAGAACTAACTAACCCTCCTTACACCCAAAAGAATCATTGACACTGCAAAGTGTTTAATGAATTCAGAAAGCCAGTGGAAATAAGCCATAGCTCTAGAAATGAAACAAGGCACGACATCGAAAACAGTGTTTAATGCTTACTTCTGGGCTATATGGTTTACAACCGATTGTATAAATGCCATTGAACATATCCTGCTAAATTTGCGAGAAAAACGAACCATTTTAAAGCTTACTTTCGTTAATTTTGATCTACTGGTTAGCTACTAGGATACACTTTACACGTTTTTACATTTTAACGTAATGCGCAGGTTAATGTTTGTTCAAATATGTGGGTGTCTGTTTTTTTGTCCGTCGTAATGAACTTGAACCTTATTATAGGAGCACGCTAGTCCCTACAGGCCTGTTTCATTGAATTACACTCACGAAACGTGTCACTCTAGATTTACCCTCTGTCTAGCGCGTCAGCCTGTAACCAAAGTACACCATAGTATGTGCAAAGTGATTTGCTCAGAATTGACGTATCTGTCGCCCGACTTCTACAAACGACGTGTACAAAGGCAATCGTGCTCTGGATAGTAGCGTTGACATGTGTTTGTGCGCCTTTCTGTATGTGTGGTTAATCGATCCAATCCGCCTGGGCTGACATATTTAGAGGACTATATAAACATCTAATTCGGATCTCAGTTATTGGGAATCTAAGCAGGGAACTACACGGTTACTGAGTTTGTTAGATCTATTAAGGCAAAACTCGCAGTTTATTTTCAATTTTGCTGGCCTGATTGATTCGAATTTTTAATAGTCAGTCATTGCCGATGATCGTGAGGCTTATACTTTGGTTAAAAGATTCCTTATTGAGTGCTTTAACTAACTCCAGAAAGATGTTTAAAATTTCCGCACTTTATTTGCAGGACTTTAATGTTTAAAACTGGGTAATTCGGCGTCTTTTGGAAATTTGTCATGCTATTCGGGAGGGTGCAGTTAGACATCTCTTCCGTGCTTCAGCATAAATCTTGCCTAAACTCTTATTTTCCATGCCAAAGTATTTTGCTAGCCATCTTCTAGTTCTTGATATCCGACAGATCGTGAGCGGCTCAGAATCATATACTGTGCCAAGGATATACCAAACACGTCGCTGTTAAATTTGCCTTTACCATTCTTACTGACTAAATGTAGATCAAAATGCATGCTCTGCAATAAAGCCATTAAACCAGTGCAGGATAGTATCACTCAGCCCAGGGAATCTATACCGGCAACATGTGTACCTTTGTGGTGTTTGCGACTATCCAAACAGTGTGGATTCGGTAGAATTTTTAATCCACCAAGGCTCACGATAAGCCAGTATTTCTGGCATACAAAAGCTATTTTGTGAGCGAGTTGCAAAGCATTGAAAATTGCCACAAGAACTTTCCCTCAATTGTTTTGCTTGTCTGACTGGTTGGCAGAGTTCAAACGCTCCCAGCTTTTGCCGTACATATGAAATTTATTTGTCTAAGAAAATCGTCTTTTTGCACTACAGTCTGATGTCTCTAACTTGCATTATTAGGTTGACAAGATAGATAGACATATGGACTGACTGGTAAAAACGTCCACTAAGCCGGGATTTTTATAATCCTGGAACCCCATATCCGGGGTTCTTGACCTTAATTGCGGTACCTTATGTCTTGAAGCCACCAGGGAAAACAAACCTGTGCGGCCCATGGAACATCGCTAGACTTACAAAGAAATTTGTATCTTGTTAACTAAATGCGTTTCCAAACGATAAGCAAAACTGTAAGTTCCTCCGCAGATAATGACCTATTGGATTTTGAATAACTACAGGCACTCAAAGAAATTCGCCTTCTGTTCAGCTCTATTCTGTTGTGAACCGTACACAAGATGATTTAGTCAGAAATGCTAAGTAGCACCCCGGGCAACGTATGAACCTTTTGTGGAGTGTTGATGTTTTCTTCTTGTTTGTGATCCGCTTACAACTATATGTGATCATTTTTTAATGAGTACTACGTTGCGTTGTGTAATTGATACAGTGTGCCTTTGTCTGAATTCTGTTTTCAAATGCATGGTAGAAACCCTCCGAAAACAAGATCAATGTAATTTTGCTTTCAGTCAACTTCTGACACAAACGGCTGGCTGACTCACTGTATCCACACAAAACATATGCTGGTGATTCATCCATCAGTAACCCATGACGACGGCATAAACATGCAGTAATTGTGGGTTTTATACAATAAAAATAAGCCGGATCGGATTTTCGGTTGAATATTCGGGTGAACCGAAATTTTCAGGTCATTCAAGCTACCAATAACTGATTCGTGATAAAAATAACAACGAACCCAATTTTACTACGTGGGGCTACACCATGTTGGCGGTTAAGAACACTTACGAAGTAGATTCCTACAAACCGAGGGTGCTAAATGGTGCCTAAGTGAGTAGCGTGTCGACTGAGGCGGATGCGTATTTGTAGTCGGATTGTGTGAGCTAGAATACATACCGGTTCACTCGTCACCCGGTTTCAGCTGTACAAATGAAGCACAAAGCAGCGCAGTATTCCCAAAGATAATCAGTAATCAGTAACGATTAGCTTATTAAAGAAGCATTCAGAATCCTCACAGTTTTTTTTATTTTGGCGTATTTGCTTATGGTACAGTCAAAATGACTTTTCTTTCGTAAAGAAATAGTGTCAACATCCATAGGAGTCATGGCAACTAATAGAATGCGGCGTGCTGCTTTTGAAGTTGTGAGAATGAAATTCTGTGTACATTTGTCTAGAAGCGACCTTTTGTCCTACTACCGACCAGAAAAGTCAATAACGGATATGTGCCGAAAGACAGAAGCCAAATACCTAAAAAAAATATATCCTTGAATCACAAAAGTTTAATTTAGAGTGGTAAACTACCGCTTTTTGTAGTTTTTCACGCCATTGCTGCAATTGCTGCAAATTGCTGCTGAAACATAATCCCATAATCTCAGTAGTGTTTTGACATGTCCAAAACATTAGGTTAGATCCGTGATACGCATTATGATCCGATTTGGTTGAATAAAGAACATAAGTTTCATCTTTTATTTGAGTAGTCTGTCAGGGGAAAGTTTTGGATATATATGACATCTCTTTAAAACTGTGAAAACTTGAGAAATGTGCAATAAGCTAGTTATTCTGGATAGCCCCTTCTACGTTAAGCCAGTGTAGATTATAGATAACCGCGATGAACAACGTGAAAAGCACCAGAGGTATGGAGACATTCTATCCACCCCAATAAATGGACATAGCCCCCAAAATTTGATGAGGTTATTGGGTTAGGTTCGTATAAGTGTTTTTCATGTATTATATACACACATGTATATGCATACAGGTAAACATTTGTATTCACCCACGTGTATTTGTCCATTTTCGGCTGTGAGCTGACCTGGCGTTTGAAAAAGAATCCTGAACGCTATCCAGAGATGTGTGGCAGACTTTGTGATATCTATATCTCATCTATGGAAAATAAATGATGCTTCCGAAGGAGCTAAGTCGCTTTAAGGCAAAATAGTGTCCCGAACACGTAGACAAGCTCATTATACTGGCAAACATGCCCTTGTGTGTTAGTGTCACACATACCGGCTCAGTCGCTAAAGTATACAAGTGCAAGCAATGTAGTTTGTCAGATTCCTCAGCCAGTACGTGGAATTCTCCTTCTCAGGGATGAAGATAACAACAACGATATTTATGACCAATTTAACGTTGCATTAAACATGTCTCCAGGATTATTTGTAGAGCAGCATACGGTTGTAGACGGAGAATCACGTCAAAAATTCTTAGGGGCTAACATAGCACAAAGCTATCTCTACGAAATATAAGAAATTGGTGATTTTCATCCACGGCACGGCTGATGGCTTTAAAATATCTCTCCGAATCATACGGAAGCGTCTGGTGGTTTGACTATATTCGAATAACAAATCCGGTTCAGCTGGTTGCCACTTGTCATATGTACGTCCTTCTAGTCGAGATGAGACAGACTGATGTAAAATTTGCCAAAGATGACAAAATATTCTTTTTTTTGGAAGGGCATGACTCAACTAAAAATATAGCTTTATGGAGCTAAGTTACCATGTTATATCAAGAGCTGTGATGCCGATCGAAGAGGAACCTGGGACGGATGTGCACAAAGATTTCAATTGCCGGTTTATTGTCACTCTTGCAGCAATATTTCAGGCAACTGTATACTCAAGAAGGTACTCGCAAAAAACTCAGAGGTCATATGACGAGCGAAGTTTTGTTTAGAGGAGCTATTTCTGATAATCTGAATAACTTAACATCACGGGGACAGCTGATAAGCTGTAGCAGAGAGGTTTGCACCTTAGGCACTTTGTGTTCATATATTAATCTTCCGAATCTCGACTGATTTACAGGATGTATTTTGCTCTTATTTCGGGCTGTTCGCCCATTGCTTCATTTACCGCCGTCATGATTTATCGATGTGGGTGAACTTCGATTGTCAGTTCACATGATTCCATTGAATACTAATTTGTCATGTTACATCCTCCGTTTTAACACTGTCATGGCAACTCATAAAAGAATTTAATTATTAGTATCTACAATGGAATATCTGCATAATTTGTAAATATGGTCCGCTATACAGGGTTTTTGAGTGCGATGATTCAAGGGGGATGGGCTGATTCGGGCTACGGAGTCAGTCAGCGTAAACTATGCTTTGTAATTTGAGTGAAGTTGTAAATAAATCATATTTTAATCGTGATTTTGTAAGCTCAGCCTGCAAGTAATTGCTCACTGTATCCAAGATAACACACTTATTGAGAGAATTGCATCTAGGCGCAAACGTCAGTCAGACAAATCAATATCTAACGGTCTGGGCTGTCTGCATATTGGACGGATTTGGCGCGTCTTATGCAATGGACAGTTAATTTCCTTACCACATCGACTTGCCGTCCAGACTTTTGAGCTCGTTCATTTCCCCTTTAAATTTGCTCGTGATTGTGTGGAGATAATCTGTCTGAATAGGGTGAAATAATAGCGACTAGGCAGCACACACCGAACTAAAAGATTAAAGCACTGGTTTTGGTTGAACAAATATATGGTTGTCCTACTAGTAGAAGTAAAGCTGAACATTGGTCTGTACATTTCGTCACGTGATACTAGTCAGTCATGGGGACATCACAGCTGTTTCGTCCTTATTCGGGTTCAACACGACTGCAAGTCCTACGAAAAACCAACCGAGTAGAACCAACATTCTACCAAATACGAGCAAAACATTCAAACGTTGAGTAACATCATTTGTTCATTGGTATACGCTCCAAAAACGCAGCATTAGGAAATTTCTCTTCTTTCGGTAAGTGATGGATAAAATGTGAGTAAAGCCTGATGATAACTAAAGTCTAAATAGTAAATTCGACTGCTGGGGTTACTCGAAACAAATCACACTTCTGGACAGCAAAAGCATTTCGGAATTTCAAAAAAATAAGTGTCAAGAGACTTTCATCTAAAGAGCGAAAATTTTGTTTAACCGGATTCAAGAAAAATCTATTGTCTTGTGGAAAAATTGCCATCCAGCAAAGCTGATGAGATAAGTTAAAATCAGAGTCATCCTTGTAGAAATGGATCACCTGGTTAGTGTCTGGCAAGGGCAGCTGTAGAGCTTGACAATAACAAGACAACAATAACAAGTCTGAACAAAAGCGGTGTACCAAACAGCCAAGTAGTAGAATAAATGATGGCCTAAATCGTATGAAACCTCAGATGAGTGTAGAAAACACTCTTAGAATATCGGATTTCATTCAATCAAAATACCTCGTTAATGTTTCGCGGTAGCGTCGATATCTTCATCAATATTTTATGTAAATTTTCAGTCAAAATCGCCTCTAGGCCGTCGTCAGAGTTTACTAACGATTGAGGTTCCAAATGTTACTTGAAGAATACCCAGGGCTAATGTCTCTTCTAGTATATTACAGCGAATGATGTGAGGTGCTTAAATTGTGTTGTCATCCCCACGTGGACTGCAATAAGATGGCGATAAGAATGGATTAAATCTTCAGAGAAGTGCAATTTTGAAAGTGGACCTCAACCTTTGCAGCAAACAGGAACTTAAGTTAAACATTAATACTTTATTGCAAGGCATGGCCTGACACCACTCTGTACGTGCTCAGCATTAATCCATCAGAGGTGACAATTTTTCAAAACTATATCATGCATCCGAAGCCCAATGTGGACCTGTCGTTTGTTGAAAGAAAACATTAAAACTGCGTTATACAAGACTCAGCTTTACACAAACCGATATATGGGATTTAAGTTCCTGCGACCGATTTACGAGCAGCTGGTTAGGCATTATCATTTTCTCAAAATTGGGTTGTTTGAACAGTTTACGTGATTTTCAAATTGGACCCGGGCAAGCGTACATTGAACCCAAAATGCATCCAAGTGAATATAGCTTATTAAAATATATACATGTTCACTGAGTCTATCGTCTTTTGTAAGCCTATTCACAAACTAGGATACTCTATAAGATGTTATACCCAGATGGTCATTGCCAACTGTTTTCTTTGACCACAAATTGCACGGAATCCAGTTAACGCTACACACGGTCAACTTAAAGTGGAGGAAACTGGCAACCCAAAGCAAACAAATCAAGCAAAGTCATACCGAGAACGTTTGTGCTATCCATGTATCGTGGCTTCACAATCTCTTCTGTAACCGGTTCACCAAGGTTGTCAGCTAATTCACTTGAATTCAGTAGAGCGTCGCGAATCGCAGGGAGGTATTTCGGATGTGCTGTCACGTTCACATAAAAGCTTTGTTGCTGCTGAATGCAAGCTTGTATTAGGTTCTCCGGAAAAAGGTTCCTGAATTGCCGTAGAAATATTAGGAACAATAAAAGTGAATTAGATTAGAAAATGAACAATACAAAAGAACTGTGGTTTAAAAAGACATGGGGTACAAGGAACAATCTTGGCTGGCGTAGGCCTTGTAGGCGCCTGTTGTGAAAAATAGGAAGATATTATACAAACATGAAAACAGATGGATTTTGAATCATTTGGATTTGGAATTTAGTTACACTTGCTGTGGTTAGAAAGCCAAAAACTTCTTCTACCACCTAGTTCTGAGGCCAAAGTGAATGAAAAGAGGTAGACGTGAACCACGCCTGCCTCTTTTCAGAGAGCTTACGGTGTCTAGAATATCATGCTGCTTGTATGCAATGTTATTTTCATAGAAGATACAAAATCTCGTAAGAGTAACTGCAAGACTTCCAAGACGACTTTGTTTCAGCCAATTGGTAAGTCCCTTTTTGGTCTATTTATTTACCTTTAGCTTCCGCTTTTCCCCAACATATTAGTAGTCTTGCTGATAGGCGAATGCCGAATCAAAAAAGTATATGCACACGTGCCATTTGACTTGATTGATTCAATCGGTTCTGAGATTGACCAGTTGCACACATACGATTTTCTGTACATTTGTCTCGGATCTAGGAGGCTGATCCTGCTCAGAGCTACATTTGGCCTCAGAAAGGTGCCAGCGTTTACTGCTTAACAGACTGCAGTTTATCAGCTCTCAAGGAAATGGTAAAGACAGTCTTAAAATATGACCTCAATGAACTGCAGACTATTTTACAGTTTTGAGCATCCTTATTTATTAAGTACGGTTCAGTGGGGCAGGAGTAACTTTTGAACTAACATCAAAAACAGTTCACAAAAAAGTTTGTTGTTTTCCCGTTTCCACATGGTTATCAGTTATATGTTTTCAACAGAAGTTGATTTAGGTCTTTTATACGAGTTTGCTAGGCCTGAGGTATCTCAAATTTGCTAAAATGTCACATGAGAACCCTGAACGTTTTCTCATTTACAGGCTAACATAAACTTTAAAACAGATGGAAATTTACCAGCTTCATTCACTATTATTTAGAGGTATGTAGGATGTGCCTACACTTTTAATCGCCGAATTTGTCTACCTTAAACAAACATCGATTGTTCGATTTGGTCCACCTTCGGCGGTGCATTGTTACGCACCTGTTGCGCTACCATCTTACCGTTCTTTGACTATTGCGTAAGCTGTATAACCAAAAACGCATTTACTTATAAACTTGTGCAACTCTCCTTAATCTCTTTCTGAAGGATGCTCTCAAGAACACACATAGGCCTTTTTCAGTTCTGCATCGATTAACGGGCAATCCTCATTTATTCTTTTTCAGATATCATCTGTCGTGCCACGCATATTTTCCAATTCTACTTATCCACATCAAATAAATGTTTGTGGTTCCGGCAATCAACACAATAATGATTGCAGTCTCTTTCGCTTTGGTCAGGACGACATCTTTTAAACGAGCTTTTTTATTAAAAACCGAGATAATAAACGATTCATACCACTGTTCACTTCTTCCGGGAAATTCAGTCGGGTGACACAAAAGTCGTTCAACGGTTGATATCACTAAATGAAAATCCCTGAATCAGCAAACCAAAACGTTTACATTCGGTGCTGAGGGATATTTGGTCCATTATTAAAATTAAGTGTGATTAGGCCATGACTGCATACTTCGAGCAAACAAGCCTCACAGCGACCCAAAGCGGAAAGGGGACACAATAAATTGCTTATTATTACACAGATGTGGTGAGACAGCTTATTCAAACCTGCTTTATTTTCAAACATTCATGGACCAAGATTCATTTATCCATCACAGGACACGAAGGTGACAGTGGACGATGCCAGCGTGAAAATGCAATAATGTCTTCCTAGGTTCTCTTGTCTTTATCAGCCGGAATACACGGTACTACATCGCAAGTCTTCATCGCAGTATACACGTTTTTATAGCCTGCGAATGTTTGCCGCGCCAAACTTTTCTTAATTTCCATGGCTTACCTTTTTAACGGGCTAACCTGGAGCAATTCAAATACTGCGAGTCTTAGTTAGTTAACTCATTACCAGTGGAAACGGAAAATATTTCCTTGGCATCTGCGACTCGTCAGACTCATTTTATCCAAAGGCTTTCCACACTCTCCTTACCTTTTACTGCATAGCGGCTGCCTGCACCACCATATGCAAATAAAAGCAAACACAAAACGAAATTGGTTTATTTATGTTTGAAATGCATTAACCTGGGAATGAAATTTCGCGCGAAGTACATTCAAATGCTAAGTATACTTTAAGCTTCTACTGGAACCCCAAATTCTTGTTCTAAAATATGAATGAAGGCTCCCAGTATGAAACGTTATAAACATTGATGTCGCCTATAAATATCCCTGGGAAGTCAGAATAATTTGAGGTAAAAATTTTTATTGTAAAAAAGTGACATCCAACAACCAAACGACCGTAAGTTCCGATCATATTGCCAACCCTCGAAATCCACAAAGAAAGTCTTTCAAGTAAGCTAAAATGGATGAGATATCCAGGCGTTCATCTACATCGACACATTCCCTTGGCCTAGGTCCTGCATATCACACTCATTTCACGGCATCCGTATAATGAGGGTTTCAATATTCCAGTTTCTTAAGCAAGAATAAATTTTCTTTTGAAAGTTGCGCATTTCTGCGGAGTGACCTCAAACAACCCATCTTGTTATCTGCCTTTCAAATGCATCATCAGAATTAATTTACAGTGTTTAGTAGACTTAGGAAGAATTTTTTCAAAGGCGCGTTCAAATATACCTGTAATTCTTGCTGCAATAGGAAACATACTGTGTGTAGATGCCAGTTTTTTGACCATACTTGTTACAACATGCAGCTGTGGTCCAGCATCTTTCCTCTTCCTCATGTCTGTTGTTCCCAGTGCACCCAAATAAGCAACATTATGTTCTCGTTTTGTACTAATTTCTTCATAAAATGAAACTTGTCATCTGCGCTTGTTTTTACCAGTCCACCTCATTGATGTCTGGATTATTCTAAGAAGTCAAAAAGTGCCCAGGAATGAAACATGCTGACCCACTTAAAATCGAATATATCGGTTCAAACGAGTTGCCTTGAGGTAACTCTCTGAGGAATTAATAAAATTCTTGTATACCAAAAAGAAACATGCGATGTTTATTAGGGAAAAACTCAAAAGTAATCAGTTATTCGTCTTATAGTATTAATGGTATAAAACTTTTCACCACGTCACCAGTGAAGAAGGGCAATTTTGTTAGGCTATTCTTTGTAGTTGATACGGTATGCCTTTGGAAGTGGTGGTAGTTAACTGTGGAAAAAGTGTGTTTTTCTTAGACTACTCCATTTAGTAAGCTGTGTACTGATGATGATTCTACTGAGCGCATGGATAACAAAGCCATACGTTTTCTTTGCTACCAAACAGCCTGTTGCATTCACTTTTAGAATGCGCCTAGAAAGTATTTGCTCTTATAACTACTCCCCGTGGGAAACTTCCAAAATAAACTGCATACAGTGGTTGAATTATCGTTCAAAGTATTTCTTGACCGCACACCTTGAAAGTAGACTGCTGTGTTGCAAGTCAGTAATGGCTATGCAAAATGCGGGTGTGTGTACAGGACGCACTGTAAGCAAATAAAGCCGCGTGCTCTAGAGGCTTTTTTCATTTAATTACGGCAAAGACCTCCGAATCGGAAGCGTCGCTATGGTTCAAAGGATGGATAATATGTATTTATGGAAGTAGCTCCATTAATATGATAAGAACTGTAAGGTCTTTAATCAATCCCGCATCATGTATCAAAGATAACACCTTATTTGTTCACTGTCATTCCTAGTCTCTTTAGTACAACACTGTTGTTTTTCATACACTATTTTCACCTTTGCTACGCCAGCAGACCAAGTTTGTTGAGTTTTTCTTTGGGAATCTTATTCAAAACCTGTAATATGTCCCATGAAAGGCGAAATATTTAGCCTAATATTAAAAAATTGCTTGCCCTACTGCAGCCTAACAAGAGCCTGTTTTCTTATTCACTAGGACTTTGCAGTTTGCCTCTGTGTAGCCACGACAAGTTTGATTGTCAGAATTTTCCCTTTAGCTCTGTTTGTTTTCACTGATGTACATTTTGTGTTATTGATGGATGGACACCCAACCTGGCCTAGTATAATTGAGAATACTCCAGAAAATCAGAAGATGTACACTGGATGGTTTAACTGTGTTGCTTAACAAGAATCTCATCCCAAGCTTTTGGCTAACCGAATTATTCAATAGTGGCTGAATTATGTCATATCAGACTGGGTACTTAGGTGACATGAGAAAGAAATAAGATTTTTTCATTGATTAAAAATAATATGCAAAACACTCGGCATCTAGGGACACTAAACTCCAGCTAAATGTAGTAGATCTAGCAGCGATAATATTAGTTGCATGGTATAAAAATGAAAAGCTCCTGAAAGACTTTGTTTGTTGCTTTCTGAAAGCGCGGGGATATCAAATCGCGGAGCGTTGTCACAGACAAGTCGGGAGTTAGACGAAACATTCTTGACTCTAATAAATGTTAACAGCGCAATCTTAAATTACGTTTATTTGGGGGCTGCCTTGTAAGTGTACGCAGCTGCCGCCTTTTCAGGCTAAATTTTAACGCGCATTAACCAAACGGATGATCGAAGAGAAAACTTTGCTACGCCAAAGTATTTACAATCACCCGTTTACTACTAGCCGTTTTCCAAGACTGTGGATCAATCGTGGAGTTCCACTGAAAGTTTGGATGTCTCGGCGAAACAGAAAAAGAAAAGATCAGACAGATCGCGCAAAGTGTGACTTATTTATTGGCACCACGTTATTTCGATCTACAGCAGCGAAATTAGTAAAACGCAGTTGCTTTAAAATCAGTGCAGAGAGAAGAGGTACAACCTGAACTGGGATTACGGATTTTTTCGCAACTAACTGCTACCGAATCTCTAGTTCAGTGTCACAGATCGTCAAGATTTGGTTAAGTTCCCAAACACTTAGCTCTGCTTCTATAGAAGGCTACATAGAGGGTTAGATAATACGTCCCATTTTGAGGTAAAAATGAATTGGCCACAGTGTTTCATATTTAATTTTTGGTCTGAGATTTGGTAGACAAATTTCCATGCTGTATATTATGAAATGGTACACCACGGATCATCTATGATCTGTCTTACGCTTTGCGTTGTATATACAATCCAAAGTCCAGACGATTCGCTGTCTAAAAATTTCCCAAGCGGTTTACATTTCTATTGCGGAATAATTATTATTAAGCCAAAGCAATGATTAAAATTCCACACAAACAACATGTACCACAGTAATTGAGTTTAAGAAACAAAATCGAAAAATATGAGCGGCGCATTGTACTTCGTAATCTGGCTAGCTATCGCATTCGTTTTAAGGACGCGGAATAATACTTGGCACCAGGCGCAATGCTCTGTAGAATAACTTGTGGTGGTCTTATTGACAAAAATAACTACTTAGAAATAGCGGATCATGTTTTCTGCCCCCTAATCTGTCGTTTTTGCCTCCTGAAACTTTGCACAGCGTCAGCCCACAAACCGATGTGATGATGGTCAAGGAATAATTATGCCACCTTGTACATTTCAAAGAATTATGAGTTCCTTTCGAGCGTAGAACAACAAACAACTAAGAACTGTATATTTACAATAGGCCAGAAATAAATTTTGCAATATTGTCTATAACCCGCTTAACTTTAAAGAAAAAATATATTCAAGCTCATTACCTATTGGTAATCAACATTGTCAACGTCGTAGCTCATGTTTGGTTCAGTGATATAGGTCAGCATTCATTTAACAAACGAAACAGAGGAACTGTATAGGTGTTTCTTCAGTTTATGCAAAAATTTCATTTTGTAACATAATTTGTGACAGTTTCTTGAAAACGCGAATATTTCAGTCACTAACGGAAAGATGTTAACTTTTCGTTGACGGTAATTTGTCGCAATAAATTACATCGAGCCTCATAAAAAACTGAACTATAATGCATCTTGCGTGGATCGTTTAAGTAACGAACTGCATGCAAAGGCCAGCGTGGAATTAAAACAAGTCTAGAATTTCAAAATCTAAAAACATCTTCCGATAAACCTCGTTACAAGCAAAGTGAAACCCATTAAATTAGTTGTTTGAAACAAAGATCAAGATTGTTGAATTTTGTGATAACTGTCTTTCCAGCGCGGACATAAGATTTTTAAATTCAACAAAACGGTATGAGCTCACTCATTTATCCGCATCTAATAACATTAGTCCGTAGACGGCTACTGATGCCCGTGCACTTACTTTTTTATTGTATGGTGGGTAAAAGAAGCGGCTTTGTTGCATTCAAATGCTTTACCCTGTTCGACACCGTTTATGGTCATTCTCAATAAAAATATTGCAAAAATCTACGAAAACTGATAGGTTCAAATGATATGAATGCGGCTACCAATCCAAGTAAACAAGCTTACAGATAGTGGTTCAGGTGGATAGTTGTAATATAGTGCTTTTTAATGAAAAAACCCTGGTTTGAGCTCAGAGCTCCAGTGGTCGTCACCTATCATTGACGATAGTTGTTAACAATATTGTGGCTAGATGTGACCACGCACCTTTTTGTTACGATGAGTCTCCGCCAATTTAAATGTAACTTATAAATTTTATGTGCGAGCCAAAACCTCAATTATAGTCTATGCAAACGGAAAAACGCGCATTTTATAAAAAGGATTCTGGAAAATTGAGGTTTAGTGTTGTGGTAGTGTTGCGTTACTTGTCAGTACCCGAGCATCAAATGCAAATACAAAGTAAAATGAATGGCTTGCAGAAGGCTTTATCCAAGAATTGTTGATTACGTACCTCAAGAGGTCCATAACCGAGTCCAAAGTTTCGGGTCTGCGTTCTTCAATCGTTCCCTCACCCAAATTCTTTCTTATATTAGGGTTGCCTGGGTGGATGCTAAGTACGAGCACAATTCCCAGCACGGTGGCCAGTAGTGTTGTAACGACATAATAGATCAAAGCGTAGGAGCCAATTTTTCCGCTTGATTTTGGGTCTAAATTGGCCAATCCTGCATAAGAAACATTCACAGGATTCATTGATCAAAACTGCAAACTTAAGCTAATGTTACTGATAAAATAACGGAAGCTTCTTTTCAATTACTTTCATTTTCTGTGCTTGTTTTCTTGCTTGCGGTCTTTGAAATAATGCCTTATGTACCTTGTTGTTTCAGAAATCCGAGACCTTTTGGCGGGTTAGCATTGAAATGAGCTGAACTAATTATCTTGTCAAAGTATCCAACCGATTGCGTACAAAATGCCGTACTTTGGAAACCTGTAATATTTCACCCAAACTTGGATAACGGTAAAAGTCGCTGATGTATATTTCGTTACCTATTTGTGCTCTCAACATCTGGTTGGAAATGGCCTTACCAGATCTTTATGACACAATTGTTTTTCTGATAACATTGCAGTGAATACCAACGTTCACTATTCGTCAATATCCGGCAAGTCATGTTTTAGCATTGGGTACATAAAACCTACACTGCCACCGAAATCAATTGGCTCGGTAAGCTGTTTAATGCAGGTAGACATTGCATAAAGTTGAGTAGTTCATAAGCATTAGTTTAGGCGCTTTGTGCGCAGCTAATTCTGCCAACTTCATACGTCGCTCTGCCAAGCTCACACATCAGGATAGTCAGAACCCATCCGGTCATTATCATGGCTTAAGACTTTATAATTTGGGACATATTCCTTACAGATCTTCACCAGTTTTGGTAAAGGCTTATGATTATTCATTGGTAGACGCTTTTAGAATATGTCAACGCGGTCTAAGTCCAGGGGATGTCTGTCACCCAGAGCTCAACCAAGGAGAATGCTAGTAGAGTTCAGACACAGAAAATGCTTCTAACCAGGAGTAATGATCTGTCATGAATTCTAGTAAAAATGGTAAAACAAATAAGACCTACCCGCTACCAGACTGGATACTATCAATGGGATGATCAACATCTTGAACATGTTCATCAGCAGCTCTCCCGGAAACGATACTAGGTAAATTGTGCGACGCGAAGGATCTGCGTAGACTTTGACAGCTAATCCAATGGTCATGCCAAGAACTACAGCCGCAACTGTCAACAGCACGAAGATGTTGTCAAAATCGCAGAACCACCTTTTCACCTGTTAAACAGAAGCAAATATAACCAGGAAACACCCTGAGGAAAATCTCGTAGCGTGTGAATTTAAAAGATGACCAACCATAATAATCTACTAGTTTTCCGGTATATCATCTGCTCAGTATCTCCAGGTTATACACCTACTTTAGTGGAAAGCATGAAATAACACATTCGTGGCTCGACACAAACCGCTAGTTGTTTACCTACTAGCCATGGATAAACATGCATGAATAAAACATTCGCTTTGAATGCAACTCTCCATGCATTTTTGTCCAGTTAACGAGGTTTAAATAAAACCAAACAACCCAACTAATCAGAAATTCGACAGAGAAACCAGGTTTTCCTCCGAAACTGTGATTTAAAAACATCGATTTATTGACTAAGGAAATAAAATTTCATGGTTCACTTAGTTAAACGCCTGGGCGACACATTCAAAAATAACGCTTTCCGGAAATATTAAAATTTCCTTACAACTTCATCTAAATAATATGCTCTACCAACTTTACTACTTTGTCATTTTAAACACTCTGGTCAGAGAAAATCGTCATTGCACACCATTTGCAGTTTGGTTTCCGTGGCGCCCAATTCCTCCGTGTAGCTTATTTTCTTCTCAGAATGTCTACGTGTATGCTCTTCTGAGTTCTTGTGTTCACTGAGCAGACTCGTTTTACGTTGACTTTCAGATTCATCCATTTCCGCGAAAAGCTGAAATATGACCAAAAATGAAACGGTATATCAGATGGGCAGCTTCAAATGAGAGAAGACTGGTCATGCGCTAGACCAATATAGTTAATGACATTGCGAATCAGTCGCTCGTAACTTTATTCCTCGAATACTAACCGGAGGGTTTTCGGTTTTGAACTCCGTGAAGATCCGTACTATAACCTTTGTTTATGTTTCTTGTCCAGAACGAAACAGCTGTGCACTGTACCTCGTTTTTTTATTAGAATTATTTAACTCATAGTACGGATTTTTGATTGGAAAAATGAAAAACGTCAACAACTTTTTAATTAACCTGTCAGTTTGATCTCAACTGTCCAGCTTCATGGGATACTAAAATCGTTTTTAGCGCACAGGCATTCAAGAAGTATGATTGTTTTCAATATGATTGTTTTCAATTCCCTCACTGCAAATTGTCCATTAAAACCAGTGGGCACATCTGCAACACCAAATGTTTGAGCGCTGTATTTCAGCATCACATTTCATATCTCGGTGTGCGCAAGGCTTTCGGGTCCCCTCTGCAGAATTTTGGACACATAGAACGGTGCCAACATTGCACCAGTAAAATGTAACTTTAGGAACATTTTGTGGAAATGTTTTCACTATGTAACCTTTTGAGTTCCGTGAATATGAATCCCTCAATTTTTGACATGATCTTAAAACCAGAATTTTACGTTGGGACTTTCAACTCTGATGAATCTCCACATTATTGCGCAAGAAAAATAACTAATTAGTACTGCTAAATCCTGTATACGTACACGTTAATCACAATACCTACCAGCCCCTCATGATTTTACAGTCCATTTGGACATTCAATGGATATTTGTGATTGCATAGTACTAAGGAAAAAAGTTGGAACAGACGTTGAATGATTCTCGGCCTTTAAACATGATGTAGTTTCACCCACATGAAAAAAACCTCGGCTAAATTTCCCAAATCGCCCCAGGATATCACAAATGTTTCGGCGGTGACTAATAAACCAGGGTGACATCTATGTTACTTCGTTCTTTACAGTCGATTGCAGTGCTCCTAACCGCTATTGGGTTACACATTCAAATCTCCTGCAATATGGTTTTCGGACCAAACAAATTAATGCCTGCAACGGAGATCAACTGATACGCCGAGATTTCGTTGTTCGAAGAATTTATTATTCGATACAGATATCATTTATCTACTTGAAAATCCCAAGATGAACGGCAAGTGGTTTGTTGCTTGAGTGTCACTAGAAGACATAATAATTTAGGAGTTAAAAGCTTGCAAAAGCCAACTTTATAATTTTCGGACGCAGTGTGCACGCGCTAAATTTAATAGCGCATTTACATTGAACGTGATAAATAGCTTATCTGAAGGTTTTTTGGCTTAAGGAAGACCAACTGATATAGTGTTTACGTTTGACATTTCGTGTGGCTCCATTGTGCTTCACATAATGTGGTTCTAATGTATTAGCCGAGTGACAGCGTATAGATGCAAGGCATGGTTAAATAGCTTTTGACAACAGTCTGTGAAGTAATTAACTGAGAAATATTTTGAGTCCAAATTTGGGCACCAAACTATCACAGCTGGAATTTAGCTCTGCCCGTAAGCGTTCTGTCACAGCCGGCAAACGGTGACCAATTGGATTATGTAATTAGTACCTTCTTTCATAGTAAAATATTGTGTACTTGGCTATAACCAATGACAGACATGCTTATTGATGGACACATTGCTTTATAACCCCTTGAGGAAGCAGTGAGAAATGCAAGTCGTTTCATATTGCTAGAGTGCACATGCCCCAGCGTCGCAAACTGCCCGTACGTATTTCGATTCAAAAGAAGCACGTATGTTCCCCCGTGAGAATGCGGAGACAGTATTAAAGCCTTTTATACACGCTTCAGCACAAGCCAAGATCACTCTACTGGGATACTGTGTATTCTACTCCAGAATTCAAGTCGTTAGACAGACACACAGAAAGTAATCGCCAATTCCAACGTGCACCCAGTTTCTCCGACATGAATACGAGACAGATACACATTAATACAGAACGGAAGCAATGTTGGGTGCCGAGGAGGCACTAACGGTATAGGATGCAGTGCTTAATTTTCAAAGTTCCTCACAGAGGAAATGCATACAAACGACTTCAAGGGGATCAAAAAGCACGGTGAAACCCCTTGAAACTTCAAAGGCTGCAGGAGGCAAATATCCTTGGTGATGGAATCCCAAATGGTTCGTGAGCTCACCAATGTCCACCGGATTGAAATATAAAACATTGTTCTGTGTAGATATTGAACCATTCAAAATTTAGTGTTTGTTTTCGAGCATCAATCTAAATGACAAATGCAGGGATGTGGTTTTGCAACAAACAGCCCGAAACTCTCAAGCAAAGAATGAGGTTTCCATACCCACGTGACGTGTCACGAATTGATAGACTATTTTAAGTGGCAGAGCCTAAGTTGTCAGCGCTTTTATAGATCCTGTACATGGCAGAAGACGAAACTCTAAGTAACTAACACGTGAACGTTTTATCGTGGTCAAGTATTGACAAGCCCCGCATTGTGCGACATCTTAGACAGAGTCACATGCCATTTGTGGGCCGTGTAAGTTATTTGTTTTTGGTGGGTACTGAGAAAATCTGGAGTGGAGGCAGTTTATTCTCCCACTGATTTCGGACTATAGGGATGAGCTGAGGAGTTTATCAAAAAGGCGTGAATAATAAAACTGTTTGAGAACCTGTGAGGTGCCCCATGACAGGATTCTTAACAAGGATGATAGAGTTGCTCTTTGCTGTAAGACGTAGCGAAAGTTAAATTCAATTGCAAATTTAAGATTATACTAGAACTCTCAAAGCTATTTTGTTGTTTACAACTAGTGTTTAAAACAACGTTTTTAGCGAAATATTTAGTATTTAGTGGAAGTAATATTCATTCAAGCTGATCTGAATGGTCGGATGTGGCAACAGATGGAATGAAATTTAAATTTTCCTTTCTATGATTCAGTCTTTTGCGAAGACCAACAAATCAGGCTTTTGAAACAAGAGCGGCACCTCGAAGGTACTTTTCGTAAACATTTCAAAAAGTTTCTGCAAACAAAGGAAAGTTTTTTCAGTAGTCGTTGAACGTTGATATAAACAGTTTGTAGAGAATGATAAGTGCGTGAAAATAAGGCAGTTAATTCCAAAGTTAATTTGTTTGAAAAAGTGTAAACATGCAAATATTTAAGAATGAAACTATCTGGAGAATGAACTATTTTGTCAGTTCAAAGCGGTTGAAATGAAGAAACCCAGTGACATAATTACGAAACGATTGCTGCATCGGCGAGGTACTGCTGTTTAGAGGATTTGGTCAGTCCAAATTGCCTGTCACCTTGTCATGTAATGACCATTTTGGGAAACGTCCCGGGTCTTTCGGGTTTTAAGTTGATGAGAAACTTTTATCAGTCAGTGTGATGAAGGGAAAACAGTGAAGATAGCAAGTCTTGAGGGGACGCTGTCGTATTCAGGAGACTGTTTCATTAATGCCGCATCAAACTGCATTGGTCGCATTTACAGCGCTCATCAGTGTACTTCTGTTGCTTTAAATAAGTTGAATAACAGGTTGGTAAATGTTGCTGTTCTAGAGAATTTTCATCACCAAGATTAACCAGCGAGCGAAAAGAACAACCCGCGTAACGTCCGGATGGAAGGACGTAGGCCTGAAATTATAGTGCACAAACATTTGATCGGTAAATAGGCTTGTGGTAATAGATGTTTATGAGCCAGAGTTACATTAAGCCTTGTAGAATATAATTATTACGTTTAAACAAACATTTGTGGGGATGTATTTTGGGAACCTTACACACATACACATGTGTATCTTATTTTGCGAAAAATGTGATGTTGTTGTAAACACGGATCAACGTTTCTTGGTAGAACACTTTGACTTTAAATGAACAAAGAGTGGACAACAAAGCCTCATTTGCATAAGTGGTGGGCATACAATATCCGAGTGTATTGTCTATGTTCTTGGAGCAGAATATTTAATTTGTGAAACTCTCGCGTGCAGACCGACAGACCGATATGCATTTTCGTTAGCAATTCATCCGTAGTTTCCGACGGTTACGTGAGCCGACGTGCTAATATACATTCAATTTTACGGCTTAGTGACGGCATATTGGGTACTGAAAATCAGCTTTTTTGCTTCTATCCATGAAAGTAGTGCACCAAAATCTAAGTCGAAGAATTAAAAGCTAATAACCTAAGTCGACCCGAGGAGTGATATGTGGTGCCAGGTAAAGGTGGTTGAAGTTTGACAGTAAAAACAAACGACCAGCCTGACATCATTTATATGGTAGGAATTTTGTAAACAATAACTACTTTTGGTTACTGATACCACTCTACCCTGAACATAAATGCCATGGTTATCACATAATTCAGAGACTAGGCGGTAAGATTTGGAAAGTCGAGGTGTATAACCCTTTTTCTGAGAAAGCACCTTCATGGGCTTCCAACCCCCCTGGTCACTTCGTGAAGAAAACGCCATGCACATCTGAATCATGCTAAGTTAATCGGGTCAGGTTGTATCCGGATCGCTTGAGCAGATCTGGTGAACAAGCTATGGATATCGTCATGAGTCTGAAGTAAAAAACCATATATTAACAAATTTTCCCCACCCTTGTCCACTGAGGTATGCCATATAACACGAAAACGAAAATTGTTGGAAGCTTGACACATGTAGATCCACCAAGTCATTTCCGGTGTTCAGTTTACATTTAGCTGAAACGGGTTCCTCGCACTGAAAGTGTGCACATATTCAAGGCCAAAGTGTGTGCAAGGCCTTCCACTTCAGTGTTGTGGAGCAGCCTGTTAGCAGTCACAACAACATCAGGAATTCGACATAACTGTGTCAATAATGTAGGACAATCGGAATATGTCTTCTCTGGAGCGGGTAAATCAACAGGCTGAGTCAATTAGGGGTTAAAGTTTTTTTGGAGAACAAATCATTGTATCACGGTTCTATGCTATCGGAGTACTCTTAAATGGAAGTGTTTTCTCCCGTAAAGTTTGCCAATAAAGGTTATTTTACGCTGTGTATTTTGGTATCTGAGAGTTATCACGATCGCACAGTTTGTTGGATTAAGTTAGAAAGTGTTCGACACAGTGAACATAGAAGCTTTTAGATAAATATCTTCCACCCATGCACGCTTCCCAAATGTATAAAATATCTACTACAGGTGTTTCAAACAACTGTTTCTTCTGAACGTTCAGTGCTACTTTATGATCTCAGCTAGCACTCATCAAGTAGATCTAACGGGATCAGCTATCTGTCTCAGCAAAACCATATCCTGACCACCCCATAGCGAATTCACTCTTTATAGCTGACTCCAGTATAATTCTGAGACACCAGCTGTCAAAGACCGGAAGATATCGCAGACTCTCCACCCGGAGTGGCCAATTGCGGCAGCAGTACACTGTAGCCTGTTATACGTGTCCCATAAAGCCCACTATAATGCCTTCTGACGCCACACATTAGGCATACTGACACAGTTCTGAACTTCAAGAGTCATGCTCTGATTTGTGTCACAATATCGTCAGCGGGGATGAAGCTTCCGAGGTACGTATAAGTTCCAGAACCTCCAGCATCCTTTCTTGAAATCTTAGGGATAGGTTAGAAGACTATGCCTCCTGAAGCATGCCTTATCATTTGGATGAGGCAAAATGCATGACGAAGGACGAAATTAACCTGTTCACATAAATAAGGCCAGCGGTACCAGACCATTTGTATATTCAGTAGGTTTCTTCTGTCTTCTGTCTTTCTAAAAGATACGCGCTCGGAGAGATCTGAGTATCCGGGTTTTGGATACTTTCCCGTCTTTGCCATACTGCCTAGTCAAAGACCGAAGTAAACAGAAATGAAAGTCACGGACAACATTTTGGACAGCACTAATTACAGGAGAGCCTTTGGAGAGCCTTCACACTCTCACGCGCCCACCGGTGTATGGATACAAACAACGCATGAGTTTCGCTGAATAACGGGGCGGGCCTTGTTGCGCAAGCAAAATGAAAACAAACCAGTCAACAGAATGGAGCGCTTTCTTGAAATCAAGGAAGACAAAGACGGCCCATGCGTTTGTTGTTGCTGTGACAGATGTCGGAGTGTGAATATTCTGTCGGTACAGCCTTTTCCAGGCTGCATCCTGCCTGCCGGTTAAAAATTCAACTTCATAGGACTTCATGAGAGGAAGTAATATGAAAGACGCAGAAGTCTGGTCAGAAAGGGTTTGAACTGATTCTTGTTTTATAACCACACTCATTCTGAGCAAACGTTTTTAAAATGAGCACAAATATCAACTCATCCGAGTTAGTGGAGACGGTATCTGTTGTGCAGAATGGAACGAATAAGTTAGAAACTAAGGTGGGTGTTTTTCATAACCAGCAACTCGGTGACACTTTCGAGATTCTAAGCATTCACTCATTTTTAAGTCGTTCGGGGACTCAAAGTTCACTGTTCAGGGCTGTGTTTCACGTAGAGAATTTAGCTCGGCAGCTTCTCATGGCCAGTTGAATTGGTCTCGGAATTTTCCACAGATTCACGCGCTTGTGCTTTTTAGACGACCCGCTTTATCGGCCACCAGATGCTACTGTGCCACTGATGCTCGTACACCTGGTACAGTTTGCGCACATTTTGATGTTTCTCGTCTCTTCCAGGTTTCCAGACCCGCACGGATGCTGTTTTTTAGTTGAAGTAGGACGGTTAAAGCAGGATTTTGCTCGAAACACAGAGCATGGATCTAGTTGGCTGTGCTTTTGCACAGGCGATGACCAGTAATATGTAGAGTTGCAGTACGTCTTTCAGTAAGTCTCAACATCAAAATAAATTTTCTTCCAAGGGAACTTCAATAAGTGGCGCTGGTAGTTTTGTTTCTAATTAGGGTTCGAGTGTTCCTAGATGACCAAGCAAGCTGTGCGCCCCTGAAAAGCGCAACGAAAAGCAGTAACAAGCAAGCCCGTGAGCAAAATCCACATGTATCAGAAAGAGCGAGAGTCGATAAATGATCTACGCCATCTGTTGCTAATGACGTAGTTTATCTGTATAGGCGTTGGCTCGCATTCGTGGGCACGATGTAGCCAGGCGGTTTCGATTACTTCTTAAGATAGCACTGCACACAGATAGGTTACGTTCCGCACCATATGCTCCGTGCGTTTGCCGTTGTCCTTGTTTCACAATTCCAATCCAAGACGACCAGTTCGAGCCTCGGTAACACTAAGTTTACCAACTTGTACATTCACATACCCGGCAACAAAAACAATATTTGTTCTCTTAGCCCCCCCTTCCAAGGCCCTCAAATAGTCGTAATAACTGTCTTTAGGCTAGTGAGAGATACGTCTTTCGAGACTGAAACAGGTAAGGTAAAGGTGCGGCGATCATTGACAACTTCACCGGATATTCTCACAAAAATTATAAAACGAACCGCACAGAGGCGAGCATTACAAAGCAACCATTCAGCCAGAGACCCTGCAGATCGGTTCTTGAGAACAATAACAATCCCAAAAAACCAGTCGTAGAGGCTTGATCACCAAAAGTGTGCAACCGAAAGCGCAAAACTCGATAAGGAGGTCATTTCAGCAGTTTTTCCTGAGTTCTGAATCTCGTTTTAGGCAGACAGCACGTATCGTTAGAAAGGGAGTCCGGCGCACTTGCTGTCCAGGTTGTTTCAGAATGCCAGCGTTAAAGATTGCCAGATAGCTTGAACGTTGGGGTGCAAATGATGACTTCGAATTGTCTGTGGTCTTGGCAGAAAAGTCGCTAGCAATAAAATGAGGAGTAAAAGAACAGCAAATGAGTGAAAGGAGAAGAAGGGTTCTTGAGCAATAACCCGTTGTCACCTACCAGCTTTGCCTTATGCAGCAAGTGAGACGAACCCACTGATGGTATCACACGACGGCCGACGTAGCAAGAGATTATTTGTGTGTAATTCATGGTTAGACGTAAACTGGGATACTGCTATGACGCTCAGAACTAGGAAAGGGGAAGATCAGGTCCTAAACTAAAGAGTTGGGTTTAAAAACCTAGTCACAACGCAGCAGTGCTTGGCGTAAAACCATCAGATTAGCCTTCAAAATTAAGGGCAAGGCTACTACACATGTTCTAACTCGTAACCTGGAGGACCAGAAAACTGTGTTAATCAGAATTCTAACCATTGACCAACCTGGTATGGGAGGCTCTGTCGGCGTCGTATATACACCGCAGTATAGCCCAATCGACTATGAGGATGCGCTAACTGCCAAACCGAGGCAAGCTTCAGCCACTTCAAGACGGTTCGGATGCATCAACTCCATGAGTACCACCTAAACAAGAAGCACGTTTGAGCGTTTTTCAGGAGTATCCATACTTTGGTCTGCAATATAAAGTCATTTGTTTACCTTAAAACACCCCATCTTTGGATTACCGTAACAACCTAGGCTTGTGACGAGTTTTCTATGCTTCGTTTATTCGCAAACTGATTCCTGCGGGAGTCACATCTTTTAGAACCTTGACACTAAGATTTCACTAAGATTTCAAATTACTTACTAGATCGCGTGGTGGCATTTTCCTACCAGAAATGTTTTGAATATACTAACACAAGAAATATTCGTGATCAACTACGACTAACTACGACTTGTGTGGGCCATTCCCCGTACAATTAACAGAAGAACCTCCTTTCAGTAACGAGTGTTCAAAGAGCCGTCAAAAGCTGTCAGACTAAACCAAGATTCCCATTTAATCTCACCTAAGTTAGTGTTGTAACCTAGTTCGTCATATGAACTTGAAAGATAAACAGAAATCTATGAAAGAAGTATACTTATCAGCTTTCCAACTATAGGATTGAATTCTCATAGGCTGGAGGATTGAATTCTTGTCCATTTCACCGTTCATCTCCCTGAGATTCAGTAGACGGCATAATATTAGTGTGCGAATCACAAGATACCAGCATTTGGCGTTCTTTGCACATCACTAGTAAAGTAACCAATTAGTGATCCCTCAGGCGTAAATACCCCGTAAATACTCAAGGAATGTCTACATGCTCCGGCCAGTCCACTTGAAACCGTAGTTTCTTCATTCTTTGGGTACTTACAACTCGTTGCAGCTCTTAGTTGACCTATACTAATTTAACATAAGGTTGCTCATCTGATGTGTTCCTCGGTTAAAAACTAGAAAGTGTTTTTTTCGCGAAAGTAATAATCTGTATGTAACAGCGGTCTAGCCCTACAGCGTGGTGCTAAGTTAATAGTAGGATTATACACTTAATTTATCTGGGATCAGCAGAACATTTATAGCGGTTTCCTTGAAAAAGCACTGTGGGTCAAGGATCCAGAAGAGGGGCTTTTCCGAATGAATGGAGTAAGAGATTATATGACATTCAGTCAGGTACGCATTACAGACTGTCTGTAGGCGAATAAACAACTGCTCAGTATGATTACTGCTAATAAATGAAATTATTGAGAAGAAACTGCAACTAAGGCTTACTGCCCCTGGCGAAGAATCTAGCCATGTCTGTCAGGCCAGAACAGGTTTTTATGACGGTCTGCGACGACGACAGTCGTTAGTATTCGAACCCATTCCTATCGGAAAAATTAAGGAAAAAACTTTGCTGTTATACTAGGAATAATTTAAACCGTTAGGCGTTGCTAAACCCATTGCGGAATGTATTAAGAAGCCTTCTGTATGCGATCCAAACCCCTGGCTGATTTCTGCATGAGAGCACCTAAAAATTCAGGTTAGTGAGACTACGATATTTTGATGGGATAAATATTTACTAGAAATTTACTGGAAAATTACCGAATATTCTTAGCAATATCCCGAGCTATTTCAAAGTATCCTTCAATTCCGCAAAGGCATTTATCTGTAACGTTTAGCAAAGCGGATATTGAAGCAACATTTTGGATGTAATTGCGTTCGAAATGTCTGTAACGTTTTTGGCGCGTATGGGAAGGAAGTGGACTCATGCTAATAAATAAAGCCAGTCTAAAAAGATGTTTGCGGAACGAAACGGCTTAAGGGCAACATCAGGCATCTTAAGTGTTAATTTTGCGTACTTATCCTTAAAGTACTATATGCTTATGATTCCTCTTCCGAACTTAACTAACTAGACCTTTCTGAATGTTTTTTTAGCTAGTAGCTGGTTAGTTTCGTGTTAATGCTTCAGCTTTTTGACTGTGACTCTACTCGGTAGCTTTCAGGCTTCTGATCAGACTGTGCTGTGTTACTATGGGTGCATTTTTTGGATACAGCTGATGTTCAGGAAATATCACTCCAAGCACAGCAGAGGTAGCTAAGTCATATATTCGGTGGTTTAATGCAAAAATCTCTGGTAGCTTATTATCTGAACGCCACTATAGTTTCCAATAGTAGAATGACAGTTGTTCCTTCAGGTTCCCTAGAATTTTTTTCTCTTTCAGTTTAACCAGCAGTGCGATGACTACGACTATTTAAGGTAACAATACGTGGCGTCAGTACGGTTTTCAAAATGTAAGTATAAATCCTGTGTCTGAGATTAAATGGAGGAAGCAGAGCGCGAGCAAGTTTAACGGGTGTTGTTAAGCGATGAGGAGGCCAGATGGGATCAAATTTGAGAAGGAAATGATGCGATATTCAACTGAGACTACGAGGACTTTGATCACGTTTGTACCTGATTATATGGTGGAATGATAGGCAAGGCATGAAAGAATGAGTTCATTCTGAAATGGATATTGCTTTGGAACTATGTTGGCCTGCAGCGAAAACAGGTATGTAATACTGGCCCAAAAATCTAGTGCTGCTTAAGCAGCTGGAATTTTTACTCAGCAGTGGCACACTTAGTCCCTGCTATTCCTCAAGTGACTACACCTTGCTCACGCCTTCTTAAATGTTAGACTACTCAACCGCCTGAGAGGGTATCAGTAAGCTTCTAGGTTTACCATCAATCAGAATAATAGATTATACGTTCGTTTTGAAATTTAGGTAAAACCGAAGAATATGAGGTTAAAATGGCAGTTGTTACAACAAAGAAAAATATCGTGGACTCCCAAAACATTATGGCCAAATTTCCGTATTGAATTATTTGGGTATTGAATTATTTGAAACTGTGAGTAAGTAAGTATCTTGCAGCGCTACGAAAAGTGTTTGATAGCGATACAACTAAATTTACTTTCTCAGTAAGCAGCATTTGATTTCTGGTAGGTATTTTAGTAAGAACAAGTTTCCATCTTGATTAACAGTGCCTAAGAACAATTTCGTATCCTGCAACTCTCCTGAACCCTTTTCGATCAAATGATCTATACGAATCAGTTGTTAAAATCATCAGAAATTTTGAAATGCTCTTGAATAAGTATATCGAAGTATAGATAAAACTAATGCATTGCAAGTATCTGCATAAGCACAGTTGCTTCCGAACTGGTCTGCACACAAACGTTCATTGTAGTAGGCTAGAGGGGAAAACCGCCAAGCCTTTGCCCCACTTGATGACTTATGGCGACCTGCTTAGGGAAAGCAAAACAGAAATTGACTTCTCTGTACGACCCTTCCTCTAAATTCTCAAGCCTTGTTGGAACTCAGTTTGTGTTTCTCCTTTCAAAAGTTGTACACTTAAGATCCTGAACTTGTGTTTTGAGTTTCGGAAACAAAACAAATCACCTCGAAAGCATGTAAAACTTTAATTGTTTTCGTTTGAAGAAAACGTAAGATAAGTTGATGAGCTTCTCTTTAGGTTGCATTCAGTGATACCGAAACATTTTTAAGCAAAGTACCAAATAAAAATATATATTTGTGTTTAAGCAGCTAGGCTTTGGGCTGCATTAGGCTGACCTGAGGGTATTAGCGTTGACCAGGTGGGTTATATTAGCACTGGACGTTCAAAACTGGCCTTGCAATGGCGTGTGCGTAGAGAACTATTCAGATAGAGGCCGACTCAGCATGCCGACAACTTGTTTTGTACAAAATACGTTGCGCTACGCTGGCACATATAGACTGCTTTGTCTAGTCTAATGCTGAGATACCGCTGAGCCGTGGATGGAAGGAACTTGGTAAAAGAAAACTCTGACTAGGTAGCACTCTATTGGTACTGGAAACTCGATGTTATCGTTCTCCTTAACAATCTGTCATTTACTTTCGTTAATCTCTTGACTGATTTCAACTGTTGTTCAGACAACGCTTTCTGCTGCATAGAAGCGAACCTATTTCAATTAGAAAGAACACAAACTGAAACAAGACCAGATATCTAACAAAATTTGAAATTTTGAGGTAGGCAGTACCCTGTTTGGAAAGAAATACATTATTCTGTTCCATTGGCCAATCTTTATGTCGCTTCCAAATAAAGTCTCTTAATTACGTCTGTAATTCCGCCTACTAATAATGTTATCGTGCAATCTTTTATCCCCTGGCAACTTCCAGCTCACTGATGGCTCCTGTTGCAATTTGGACTCCATTTTTGTGACTCTATCTTAAACTTCCATATTGGATTGGCAGAGAAGTTTTGCCAATGGGTGTGACTCTATTTTAAACTTCCACATTGGATTGGCAGAGAAGTTTTGCCAATGGTTGACCACAATTCGGTAAACCTCCGTGAGGTTTGCGCAAGCCGTCAACTGGAAAACAGAATTAGCTCTCTGATTACTTCCTAAAAAACAAAGCTGAATAAATGAACTGGCCTTACTGGACCAAAGTTAAAACGAAACTGGTCCGATTTTTGGTAGATGTTTAGTCTTGTCAGTGAAACTAATCTATGGTAAAAGGCCGAGATGCGACGTAGAACCGTTTCATTCTTGTTAAGGATCATCAGCAGTGAGCATCTAAGGAATCCACCGTATTCCATCTGGTGATTAAACATTTAGTCTTTTAGCCACAAGCAGCTGATTAGTGTGATTAGCTCTCACTAAAAAATTGGCTTCACTGACTAAACGAAATGGTTATTTAACATAGCTCACATCATTACCGATTTTGCTGTTTATCCTGGTAATTACCCCAGACCGGTCGGATTATAATATTTTATCTTCACGATTTCGGATATTTTTAGGCGACAACAACAGTTTACAATATTCAACACTGATTGTAGAACAAACTAACCTATGTACTCAGAAAAATTCTTCAATGATCAAAAATCATATACACAGACCTCCAGGGACGTTTGCAAAAAATAATATGGTCCAGATATTAAGTCACCTGGTTAAAATAATTTATAATAATTTATCATGCGACGAAATGAAAAATGACTCTCACTATCCAAATGGCTGTAAACAGCGGGGATATTGACCAATGTAGGAGTTTGCGTGCGTGTTTACCGCAATAAATTAAAGAAAAAAATTTGCAAAGTCGCAGCTAATTATGATAAGAACAGCTACAGCGTGATTTCACCCAATATCAGGTAGCTCGGATTTTGTAAATTTAAGAATTAACGTATGATGACTGGTGCAATTTTGGCTTAAAGTTTTTCAAACTCTGATAGTCGTGATCAGACAGTGTATTGCCCCGGGTAATAAATCTGAGGTGGACATTTCAGAACATCAACTTTATTGCCGCAGTAAGGAGTCATTTAAGAAAACACGTTAGTCAAACAATTTGCGGTGTTCTGTGTGCCTATTGACAATTAGTTCTTTACGTTCGCAGTGTTATAACTAATGACCGAGCCAACAAGTTGTAGCCATCAACAACCCACATTGAACCAGTGCCTTTGCAGTGGAAACAGGGCGAGAGGTTTCCGATCTCGGTTGTTCAGCCAGTTGGTTTCAGTTAACTCTGATGTGATATGATGAACATACAACATTTTTATTTGTAGTCAAAGCGCGAAACGCAAATTAGGGCCACATGAGTATCCAACATGGATGTTCACATAATATTTATCAGCTATCTGAATTGTTTGGACAGAAATCAAGAGCCGGTTTGTAGGGACTTTCCTCTGAGTCTCATTTCACTTAACAGTATTCTGAAATGCTCTTGATTCAACAGGCAACCGTAAAATATTTAATCCTAAAATCAAGCTTTTTTGCTTTCTGGGCAGCAAACAGGATGCAAGCGATAAACAACAAACAGCGCACAACACTTTACATTAGTCACTTACTGAATGGCAAATTTCCTACCGGGAATTACCCGGGGGAAGTTTCGGGGGGGTTGCTCTTGAACTAGGCTGTTTTGTTGTTTGATACTTTTCATACAGCTAATAATTTTGTAATTTTTTATGGGATCAAGTGAGTATGCTGCAATAAAATTATTCAATTGAACAATTGATCGACTGGAAGCTATGAGTAGTCAGTCGCTTTATCAAAGTATGTAATGTGGTAGGGTTCCTGCAATACTGAAGGTACTAATAAAACCCGGATTAAGAGGTATTAGTAAGTAGCCGCTACAGAACGATGGTTGAAGAACGGCAGAGTAATGGACGTGTGATTGACAGAAGTGTTTTTTAACAACTAGAATCCAGCGAAGATCAGACATGTAAAATATACCAGGAGACCCAGTTCAAGTGTAGTAGACCAGTAGACTATAGGCGCTATTGGAATGGTGGAAAATTAATTTTAAAGTGCAGAGTGCGTCGGAATGCGGACTGTTATGTTTACTGACACGTTAATTCCCATTGTTTTAAACTTAACTCTTTTTTAAAATAGATAAACAAAGCGCAACAATGAAAAAATCAGGAAATCCAAAACGGAAAAACAGTGAGCTGTTTCTGCCAACAGGTTTAAAGTAGCAATTTAATAGACTATTGATGCAGGACACGATGTTGAAAGATATTGCCCATGTTCATCAGAATCTTGAAATGTAACGGCATTTAAGGAATAATCCCAAAACCACAACCAGCTACCAAAAAAGGTTGATATTTAGTAATATTTCGTCAGAATTCTCTCTAAATAAAACATGAAACCGCTGCTACAAAATAAATCCTCAAAAACGGTTCACAATAGACTATTCTTTTTTGAACTTTTTCACTAGTCATTCATCTCTTATGGGAGACAATTTCTGTCATTTCAGATTACCTGCTCAGTAGTGAGCAATAAATTTTTCTGTTTTTTAGCTATGAAAAAGTGGTTTTCTTTGACTAAGGCAAAATGTTTTTGCTCTGCCACAATAAAATTTGTATTCAAAATGTCACTTTCAAAGTTTGTTACAAGTATAGATTTTGACCGATTCTCTTATGTGTTTATCAGGCATTAATTATCACAGGTTAAATGTGCATTTTCGCTCTTGAATTGTATCTGTACAGGGTGAACAGACTGAGCAATAGATATGATTCAGGGTTTTTGCGACCTCGTTCTGCTTTATACAGACGACGAAAGTGAAATGATAAAAACTTTCATTGAATCCGCGTGCAACACAGAGTGAGCAAACCGTAACACACGTGGGCAGAATGGCATGTTGATGGCGGAATTAACAAGATTAGAACTGCTGAATTCGGACTAATATCTTACTGCAGATTATTTATATGATCTGGCAAACAGAAAACTACTCTTATTTTTAATTCAACGTGACCGTCGGAAGATATTATCCAGTTCCCGCAAAGTGTCACTGAATAAGTTACTTAATACGTATTTGAGTGGATGTAACCAATGTGCTTCACAACCCATGCTTTCTAAAAATAAAAATACACTCTTACCATTAGGCTACTACTCATAAATAATAATAATAACACAGGAGCTGTTCTTGTTACAAGTTGTGAAGGTCATTTTTATGGTTTTGTCCCGTGCGTTGAGATCTAAACAGAATATCTAGTATAGGTTGTTGTTTAACTAATTATCTGAATAGAGGGCCGTACAAATTAAATCTAATATATAAGCTGCTGTTTTGTATGGATGTTCCAGAAAGGGCAAAATATAAGTGCATCACGAGGCGCCCATTTGATTGCGATTTTTGGATAGTGTTTTCTGCTTAGTTTGAGTTTTTTACCGTTTAAAGTTTTGCTATTTTAACGGTTGTGTTTTGGTACTCTCATTCAGGCATCACTTTAATTAGGGTTGGCGCGCATAAAGGCAATTGCGCATAATATAGTAAAAAACAGAAGGCTTTGACTAGTTGTGTAACATTTACTTGCCAAAACCCCAATAAACCCTTTTCAGTGCGGATGGTTGAGCTTTTTTATTGCTGTTCTCATGGAGCATGCTCGTTTTCTATCCATCATGAGTGCATCCTAAAAAGCCTCTTACCAAAGGTTTGTTGGGTTTTTCATCAAAATATATTTTTGCAAAATATTCTATTAAATAGCGCAAATACGCAAACTAAAGGTGCATATTCTAGCCAAACGTGCAAGGGTATACCAAAGCACATCAGAAGTCTTCTGCTAGACAATTGATTTATGTTAAGGATTTAATGTTTTAATCAGGTTGCAGTTTATTGCCTTATTTAAGTGGGCAACAGTTATCCTCCATTATGGCATAAAATAAAAAAACGCTGTCACAACTCAACACCAGTGCGTCCTGAATAAATTATATTGTCCTTACTGCTTTCACGTCATTTACCCAACCTTATTGAAGTAAATGGCGTCACAAGATACGCAAGTTAGTCCTATTATGTGTCTGTATCATTGTCTAAGATAAAAGATTTTATTGGAAAAAAAGAGTTTTTGGTTTGTTCTGGGGGTCAGTGTTAAGCAACAAAAATCATGCTTCATACCCAGTTGGCAATAAAAACAATTGCTCTTAGTTGACAATGTTTTTTCTGCAAGGGCCGTTTTTTGAACGAATCAATCATTGTAATATATTTTGAGGCCAGAATTCAACTAATCAGGGAAGGATGACAATAATCCCAACTGAGTGGACCCTGTCGTGTCAAGTCTCTAGAACGACGCATCCCAAAGCTTTTCTAACGATGTAGTGCTTACTTGTCTATTGATGAACCCCGTGTGTAGCCTTTATATTAAAACAAATGGCCCTTGTCAAATACACTTTTCATTATCATTCGTATTTCCTTTCAATTCAACAAACGGATAGTGGCATATGTTACACCATTAGTTAGACAAGGACAGTTTCTGCTTCTTCAACCAGACTCACTTATTTACGACTAACACATTGATAGCATTTGGATACCCCTAATTAATATCCTTGTGCCAAACCAGTATTATCGTAAACTATAAACGTTCACGCAATATCGACCTAACTGACGCGTGCAACTTTTGTACAACCGGTTGGCTTCGCAAAACCTTAAGGTAAACCGTAACTGTATACATGTCAAACTAATCCGAATGTATGGAAATGGGTTTCACATCCATGCATTTTTGGAACTTGTTGGCGGTTAGAGACAGGAAAGAGCATTACAGCGTGTGTAATTTCGTAACTAACATGTTTTACTTCTTCTTGCATGTGCGATACTACTATGAAGGCCCGATCAATGAAAGATCGCGTCATTCTGCATCTTTCGCGTTAGTGAAGCAACGTGCGCCACAAAGCTTAGTCTTAACTCTTGTTACCAACAATTCGTGCACACAGCAGATTCCTCGGAAATCAGGATTGAACTGAATTTACGCAAGCGATATGTATAAACTGCATCGTGTTGGTGCACATATGGTGCAAAATATCCTCCAACGTTTTACAAGCATGTGAGATGTTCTTATGGTTATACTGAATAAATGTCATTTTCTGCACTTTGTGGTTCCATGAGAGACATTGGTAATTCCAAATAGAACACCTATCAGTTCAGGCTCATTTCTGTCGTGTTATCAGTGACGATATTCACTTATAAGGTATGGAGTTATGGTTCATTTTGGTTGGCCAGAAATGACAAACAAGCTTGGAATAACGGAAATATTTGGGTACATGTTTACGAAACCAAACAATCGACTGCAATTAAAGTGAAATGCCCTACAGACAGTGAAACGTGCACTACTCACCAACCGTTGGTAAAGGTTTATTGAATTATTTGTGTAAGTTTGGCGGTGACTATCATGTGCTTTGTCTAATCAGCTCTGTGAAGGTTTCAAATGAAACAACGTTTTCAATCTGAATATGAATAGCTGCATGTCTAAGTGGCACATCAATCTGTTCTTTATTTAGAGTTTATGACTCTGAGGAAAAGTGGTTGAAAGAAATCTGCTTGTAGCAGAGGCTAAACTTGGTGAAGAATTGTATTTTTAAGCGTCCATGAAAATACGATATTTACTTGTGCCAAGGAGCTCACTTTAGATCAATCCGATGATATACTATGCTGATAATATGAAGTCAGATAAGCAACGTTGTGCGTAGAACCACCACATCAACTCCGTGGTGATCTTGGTAGCACTGCTTGCAACGCAGGAGAATTGGCTAGAAGGTGCTGTGTAAACCCACGCGTCCAATTACACTAACATCTCTGCCTAATAATGATCATCATTATCCGGTGGATTTCCTGGCGGAAACTAAGGCCTGTAAGCCAATCAGGTAAGTATACGAAATTGCGCTGAAGCCGTTCCGTGAAGCACACTTTTATGCGAACTTATAAGACAAGTTAAAACAACAGAGTAATAAAAACATAATTACTTCCCAGATAACCTTACGAAGTGTAACATGATGAACCAGACCAAAAACTTAGGACATAGAGCATGGCTTCACGTGACACTACGAAATTACGGAGAAATGTATAAAACCGGTGGTTCTACTAGTAATAAAAGTAGGCCACCGACTTGCACCTATTCTGAAACATGGTACAAAAGATAGTATATTTTACATTGTTTGGATATGTCAGTACAATCTGGGTTTAGTACGTTCCAGTAAGCCTAAGAGATTAATCATTAGGCTTTTTTGGTGGAAAAGACATCTGGTAATGAGTGGAGACAGTAAAAAGCCTATGACGCAAGCTTAACTTTCAAAAGTCGATCGAATTAAAAAATCACTATCCAGTTTTTTTCAAAATAGATTAGAAAAGTTTCACAAATAGCTACGTACTCTCGAAAGTTTACTCAAGTTGAGTAAATGGATAAATTACAATGTGTGGCATTATTTCTCTAGTGCAATGATGTTAGCCTTGTTCTACTACCATTTATTCTCATGTGCATTATTTTTTATTATTTACCTAAAGAGACTAGGAGCGAAAACGTTATTTGGCACCTGAGACTGATATCACAACCTGAGTTATTCAGTGGCGTGCATTAGTAGCATTTTTCTCAGATTTGAATTTTAAGCAACTTAGCCGCTCTTACTGCAACTAAATAACTGTAAAATTCTGCAATCAATGTTGCCCTCATTTCGGCAGTATGAAGTAAAAAGCTATCAGGTTGCTGGACCAAAACATATTAGGTAGCTTAATCTGAGTTTTAATCACTCACTACGACCATTACTGTGTGGCAGAAATTCTGCAATTTCACAGGACGTTCCAAAATGAACATTTGAATTATTTGAATTGAAACAAAAGTACAAGCACTGTCGACGGTTTATTTTATGTTTGCATTTCCTCTAGAAAACAGAAATGTCATGGTGCGTCTATGCCTTAGAACAATATTAATGGTTACGCGTCGGAATATTTGAACAGTCATCTCTAGAGAGCGCACGGAAAGCTGCTCAGACATGGAAAATTACATCTAAATCGAGGTTTCCCATGTATTTTCTTTAAAAGGAAATAAAGTTTTTTTAAGCTTTCTCGAGTCTATTTAACAAGATTCAGAGTATAAATAACAAATGAATGACTCATTTTTAACGATGGTAGTTTAGGACAATATTTGCCCAGGTGACTGTTGATATGTTTGCTGACCTAGGCAACTGACTTGCAGACGTGCCCTAATTATTGAAGGTGACAGCATCAAACACTCAACATCGCGCTGATCAAGTTTTCTAATTAATGACCACATGTTCCCAAATTATTTTTCAAGCTCGTAAAAAATACCAACGGACACCCAACTAACTACCGGTTCATTTTGAGCACTTGGTTATCGCATGCAAAAAGCATTTAGGAAGTTCCAAACGGCCAACTGGAATTTTTTTATAGAACTACTGGTTGTGTGGATTTTCAGTTCATATCATCGCAAGGGACAAACTAAATTCATAAAATTAAGGTTCAACCAAATTCACCGCTTCAGTTGCAAATCTAGTTTTGGTGAATGCTTAAATTTTGTAATCTTCAGCAAAACGCAAGAGATGAACAGCATTTTAATTGTGTTTAACTGAATAATGCAACCAATGCCTTTTTAATGCACAGCGCGTTTTTACCTCACGCTCAAAGCATCTTATGTGCACAGTCGTTGCTTTAGGTCATTTGGTTTTTCTTAGTTTGGTAACGGTATTTTGCATAGTTAAACGTACAAAACCTAAAAAAAATATGTGTTTACCCAATATCCGATCTTCGAAAGCACTGATACCTTTATAAATCGGAACTGATATCTAAAAATATTTCTGCTTTCAAGCTCTGGCAGGCACTCAGCTGGCATTGTGAGATTACCGCATCTCTATTTTTGTATAGAAAACACCAGAGTATCCAACGGGGAGATCATCAAGATTAAAAAACGAAGTCAGTATAAATATATGAACGGAAACACCTTAGCTTGGAAGTATTTTATTTAACTTGTTATTGCCTCGGGTAGCCTTTAAAGGTGCTCTGACGAAGTAGTTATATTATTCTTTATATACGTTTTAGTATATTGCTAAGTGTTGAGCACCACTGTTACAGTGAAAAAATTCCCGATGGGTCCATATATATACCTGTGTACTTCACTTTTCTGAACCCATTTTTTGAACACACTATGATGCGTTTTATGCAAATAAACATAAAACCTGCAAACTGTGACTCAGACTGGTATTTTTCAAGATTTTAACAAATTTTGTGAAACAAGACCACTACGTCCTTTATTCCTGGGAGACATATTCTTTACAGACTTATCGTAGGCATTGAACCAATAATTACCTAATATAAGATCTCACCTCTTTGTATCCATGGCCATCGGTCAATTTCCAGGAGAATAGCAGATTGTTTATGTCAAAAAAACTACGAATAAAATTTGATTAGGATAAACGGCACCTGATGAGTCAGAGAAACTCATCTTTGTAGCAGGAAAAGGACGGACCTGATCTAATATAGCCTTTTACACATGCTGGAGAGTTCCAACTGTTTGGTCTAGGTTTGCTGAGAATCTACATATCTGTATTCAATTAATTCAGCAGCGCGAGGGACGTATGAACATTGTCGAGTATCTGCAAGCGCACGGTGACGGGCCATCTCTAAAGTGTGATTATGGCAACCTACTATAACTAAATTTTATTTCATTCCAACCATCAGTCCATCGTCAACTGTTATCAGATTTGACAAGAACAGTTGTAGGAAAATGAATAAAATTAGAGACGTTCACTTCAGACCGTGCCCAATAAAGTTTTTGCATATCTCAATGGAAAGTTTAACTTCCTCAGTGCTGAACGTCGTAAAATGTTCTACTGTTTTACGCAGACTGGGCAAGAACATGTGGAACTCACCTAATCGGGTGACAAGAGAATACTTGTTACCAGTGTACCAAAAACGATTTTCCAGGCGCTCCACGACACTACTTTTAGTAATACTGTGATGACTACCAGGAGGGTTTGGAAGAAAGCATGTTTGCACGGTTCACAAAAAAATATAGTCCTTGTGAGTACGGCCTTTGCACATATTCGCCTGTGCACTACGAACGACTTCACCTTGGCCGCTGTGTTGATTGATCCAATTCGTCGCCCTGATTGGGCAATTTTGTTTTCGCACCAACCAGCCAATGACAAAAGAGCGAAAACATTGTTCAATATACAGTGGACGAAAACGGTCTCTGGTCGTGTATGGTAACCAACACCATGGTTATTCACTATCGCCTAAGACTAAACATCAGGCAACATGATAATGTAAACACACTTATTGATCAGTTTTTGTGACTAAAATTAATAAACTGCCTTAGTCACTGTGGATAAGGTTAAATTTGTCGAAATGTACCGTCACTGTGAAGGACTGGAAGACCACCGGATAGCTGTGAAAAGGGGTGACCTAATGATCTATGACCAATAAGTTCGCCATAAGATTCGGTAGCATACTTTCATGTCTGAATCTCCAACTAGGTGACGAATGTTCACACAAAATCTATGAAAACATCATACACACGAACGCATCTAAACTCATCTAAATAATTAATGGTATTTCATGATGCGTTTTAGTCTGTGGAGTAAAGAGCTCATTAAATTATCGTGCTGGCTTAACGAAAGATACAGAATCTGATAGTGGAAAGCCAAATATATATATATACTCTTAAGTTGAGTACTGCTTCATGTCGTGATAATATGGTTACATATTTTATTCAAAGTGGTAAACGGCCATAAATATTAATAAATAAATCCCTGAAGACGTAAGACACTTCAGTGATGAAAACGACCATATATCGAACCTTCTGCAGAAAAACATTTGAATGCTACTCCGGTCTTTCATATAATGTTACACCCTTTTCCAAATAAAAACATCGAGACGTTAAAAGATAAAGGAAGGAAGGATGGAAGGATGTGTACGCATTCAAATGTCCTTAAGGACGCACTTTGGATGGACTTATATCCACCTGCTAGTGAACGTCTCAGGGACGAAGATTTCGAATAATAATAATAATAATGATAATTTTGGTTCCAGAGTATATGTGCGTAAGTAGAACATAGTGACAATTGAAGAATCTTTGAAAAGTGTTGAGTAGTCCTCCCTCCGGCCACCTCCTCTACCCTCGAGTAAAAGTTATATTCCGGTACCAGCTTCATACCCTTGTCTTAGGAAACCATTTGGATGCGAAATAATGATGCTGGTATGGCACCTTTTTGGATAAGCATATACTACCGCCAAAATGTATCCGCTGGTAGGAGCTTGTACAAAAAGTAACCTTTAATATAAGACATTCTACAATTGTATCCAAACAAATGCACTTCCTTTTGACAAGAATTCCCTACAAAATTATTAATTTAGTTATTAGTTCAGAGAGATAACTGTTCTTGTTGTTTGAAAAACCAGAAATACACTTTTCTACGGAGCTGAAAACGTTTTATTGTTTCAATAAAACCCTTGATTTATAGTGACTGTCAAACAGCTCTAGGCGGGATATATTTCGTGCCAATCCCAGTGGTCTCAGCTTATAAAACACCATACGAATCCGAAGTCAGGTCGCGCTGAACTGAGCACATGCCCAATTCTCAGACTGCACAAAGTAGGTAAGTTCATTGTCGCTACCATCCAGAACCACTTCGCGCAGTAGTCTAGCTTCACCTCTGATGAAGACAAATTTTCTTGTCAGAATGTCAGACACGTTAAAACAATACATTACGCTTGTCATTTAAATACACCCCTACTGTTTCAAGGCTAGCTGACGCAAACAAATCAAATCATATAAAGGCTAACAGCTTGGACGCTTGCGGTCTGCTCTGCTAAGAGTTCTCACATAATCAATTTCTTATCTGTCGCATGTGCAGCGTGGTAATGATTGATGGCCGGCAATTGCTATTTATTAGCCTCACACCGACGAGCACGGAAATCTGAGTCAAAATGTCCCAGCTGTTTCCAGCCCCCGCAGTAAAGACTGAGATGGTCTGATTAATAAACGTACGAAACGTATCCTTGTTTTTGTTCATTCAGTTTATACAATATTTCTTGCCGGCACTGCTATATAATTTTTAGAAAGCTTTCAGGTTAAGAAATAGGTGGTAAACAGATTATCCTAAAAGCCCTTCAGTAATTGCTTTGCTCTCTTCTTATCCAGCTAGCAATGACCAAAATTAATGAATATGAAAAATGTTCGACTCTTGTCAAATGCAGGCAAATTACGTGGCCCGATGGTGAGAAACTCAAAAGGTCTTTATTGGAAAATAATCTTGAAAATAATGATTTTTCACACTTGAAAGTGTCTAGTAATAGTGCGTCTCAGGACTTTTGAACGACCACTAGAAAAAATACATAAATTACTTTGTATGTATTGTCAAGATACCTCAACACTGGCTCATTATGCTGTCAAAATCTAGAAAATGCTATACTGGTTTACTGTCACCAAATACTGTTCAGCCCGTGGCAATAAGTTGATCAGTAGAGAGTACACAGCTTGGTTGTCCAATAAGCTAATGTGCTCTTAAAGTTCTGCATTGACCTTGATTTGACTTTCAGGTTTGCTATTCGAACTTGTCCACTGACATGAAGAACACGATGAACTAACGTTTTTCTGTCAATAGTTGAGTTTTGATTTGTTGATATCTTATGCCACTTACTAGGTGATGTCACGACTTCTAGAGTTGAAATAACTACTTACTACTACGGAGAAGTTCATTCGTTTGCTAACAGCCTACTTGTACTGCTTGTTTGGACAACCATCAAATGAAACGTTACGAGTATGAAACGTATTTGTCAGTTGCTGTTCAACTGTTGGGGGATATGTGCCTTTGCCTTATAGGTTATTCCTTATTTGTTTTACACCGATACCGTTTACATTCACTTCCTTTGAATAAGTGATTGTACTGGTACACGTCACTCCATAATATAGCCAACTATGGTTATTGATTTTGATAGGATCCAATATCTATATGATGGCCGTCCTGGAACGCAGCACTGTGACACGGAGGAGCGATTTTAACCCTCAAAAAGCCATGAATATCACCGTTTGAACAACATTTTAAAAATGTTTTATCTGTCGTCACAGCGTGCGAAGGGTCAACGTGTAGGGGAACGTAAAGAGCTAGCTTAAACTTTTCTACATCCTGCAAGGATTTGTGACTTGTTAAAATGACGAGCCGCCTGATAAGTAATGGTGGATTGCTGAGTGATACCGGTTACTCCAGACAGAGACAATACTGAATTTTCATTTGTCACAAATCATTGCATATGGAGTTCAAGCAGCAGAAAAATATCTTCTCTGTGAGGCTGTTCATTTTTAAACAAGACATACGCACAAATCTACGCTGCACTATTTCTATTGTGTACAGTTATCGCGTGCATGGATATGTGCGCAGATATGCGTGTGCACATTTTTATGAGCCAAGCTCATCTTGGATTTAAGCCTTTGGTAGTTCACACATTATCAGGAAATCACGAGCCATCAGTTGTGCGCGGCGGTGGCTTCAAAAATGCTACTTCTCCTCATACTTCAGTTTTATGCTTGGATTCAGGTCTTGCGGACAATTGCAAATGCAACCGAATGCAAAATTTACGCAGTTTTGTGTGCCCAAGGTTCTATATTGGAATCGTATTTTACAGCCAAGTTCGAAAACCGATGAGAGCACTCCATGAGCATAACTAAGTAGTCGTTGATATATGGTGGGTACTCAACTCTGATTGTGTACGTCTGTCCCCTATATCGCGTACAAAAATTGCAGCGCATTTTTTGGGTCGTAGATGGTAAAGATGGCACCAAGCACAGATTGGAATCCGCTTTGGCAACATATTAACATTTGTTAGCCTTCCACGTTTTATTTTGTTAGTGTACGTTTTCAGTTCACAAAATGTTTAACTAATTTCGAAACAACTGCTTTCCACTGGTTCACCGTTATTGTTGTTGTTGCTGTTGTTCCTCTTTGGACGAAACATTTGAGGGTGTTTACCAAAAGTAATCTATTCAGACTTTTTTGGATGAAAGAGCATCTCTGTATGCCGGAAAAGAACAAAAAAGTAAGTTTTTAGTGACGTAGTGCCTATCCTCTTTACACATCTATACTGCAATACGCTTGTTAAATTTACTGTGCTGCGAAAGCGGACATCTATTCACTGTTGCTGGAAAGATTGTTTACTGAGTGCCACACCATAGAAGGTTGCAAAGGTTTGCAACTGTGTAACAAAGGGTCGGTGACAATGGGAGGTAATTTCTATTTTCCTTGGCGTTTGCTTCAAAGTATTTTGGCATCCACCCTATTCTGCAAAAATGTTGAATGCTTTCATCTAATAAGATAACCATTTCCTTGGGAACGAGATTTTATTCACAATTATGTGGTCTTTTGACTAGTTACATGTCTCCACTCAGCTCACGCATAAGTGGGGATAAACGAATACCTCATCAAAGGGGGCTATAGTTAATTTTTGGTGGTAGAGAAGACACCAACATTTGGATTTGATTGAGAACGGTACATGTGGAGATGTTGCGTCTCCAACATTAATCAAGGGGGAATGTTACCACAATAAGTAAGACGACTGAATTATTCGAACTTATTTGATTCAAGCAAAGTTTGAAAGGAAGGTTCACCAGATGCAACGAAAGCTATCGTTGCTGCCAAGTAGTCCTATCGAAGTTCAAAAAGAATGCCAATTGCCTTTAAAGAAACGTCTGCGGTAAACGCGACACGTGGAGTGCAGGTGAGTTTACTGCAAGACAGAGCGAGGTAGAACACGAAACTTTAAGGACAGGTTCGTGAAAAGTAATGTTTGTTGAGGTTGACTTTAACTATCAGGTTGAGCGATTGAAGACCAAGTGCTCCTGGGCCAATTACTGGCCTACAAAATTAAACGTACTCTTTTTTAGTGCAGTTATAATTTGATACCTTGTAGACATAAGAGCAACAGAAACTTTGTGAATAACGGCAGAGACTTCTTTAGGTCGTCTTTGAAAATTGACAGTTGGAAATATCAAAAAGATCATATACAACATATTCAGACCAGGTAAAATGTCATAGCTAAATTTTCGGCGAAGTTTGACAGATATTACAAGGGCCATTAAAAGTACCGAAACTCAGCTGATAAATTTGGTATAACGAGTGTTCTCGTAAACAATACCAAGCCTAAACCAGCTCCGTCGTTTGAAAATGTTTTCAGAATTGTGCTAGATTTTGATGATAAAGCAAGAACATTACTTCGTCAGGTGCCAAAAAGCAGCACACTGGTCCGTTAAATTTTGAGCTTTGACATCATTGTGGCTAGTGATTGCAATTTTGCCTTTCAGTATCCCTCTTCATGCATCCGGGTGCAACTGAATGAAGGTAGTGAACTTTTGGTCTTTAACCTTTCGTCGAGAGATCAGTGTCTATTTTTACTCAAACTCATCATCCCAATAGATTGTTCGCCGGACAACCAAAACAGGAAGTAGACATAACCTAGAAACGCAGCTGCAATATTCCGAAAATCAATGTTTTGAATCAGTCATAAACCGTTAGTCTACCTAAGAAGGGAAGGAAATCTGATGGATCCAGTAGGCCCTACGCAACGTGTTTTCTATTATTGTACACACAACTCCAAAAGCAACACTTAGTTGCTCAGCCTGAATCCTAAATTGTCCACACGAAATAACATCGTGATATTTTTGCTGAGAGACGAATCAGAAATACAAACTACAAGACACGTCTGATTTATTAAAATTGGGATAAATCTACTCTTCTACTGATGTAAGCCCTGGGGCTTTAAGGTAATTCATATTCCGCTCTAACAAACCGTAAAGATTTGTTTATATAGATTGTAACTGCTGATGGGGCATTTTAACATGTCGCCAGCTCCGAATTTCTTCGGTTGAACGGGATTATGAACGTAACTGTTGCACATTTTTTTTCTACGGCAGGTCAAATAGATGGCAGTCAAAAACTGGTAATGTGAGCGTTTGGCTCCTATACGGTCAAACTAATGGATATTTAACGCAGAGGTGTTTATCATGGTTTCCGTAAAGCAGTTAAAAATTGTTATACTTAACCGGAAGAATATTCCACATGATGTGGTTATGCGAGTCTTGCCAACGGGCGTGGGCGGTGATACGCTCTGTTTCCACCTATTTAGACACTTACGCCGACCGGCCACTTGCAACGCCATATGACGACACCGACTAGTTCGCATGTCCGACTGGTTGTATCGGATAACATTTCCATCTGTGTTTGAAATAATGTTGGGAAGAAGGATGCCAAGCACTTTGAAGACTCATGGGAACAAGCAAAGCACAATATCAACAAGGTTGACGCCTGTCATTCCGTGGGTCAAAACTCAAGTTGTGGACGGCTAATTAATAGAATAGCCACTTAGGCTGGACCATCGTGTTCGTCAACCGCTCATACACTATAAAATGGTCCCGTACAATGTACGGTTTTTAACAAATTGTGTAAAGACGCCCCACTAATGCTCCTTTCCATCACCTGATTAAAACCGTTTGAAAATGAGATAGTTGGCGAAAAGGTAAGCGCCGAATTTAAAACATGTATAAACAACATGGAGTATAGATTCAAATGATACCAAAGCTAGAATAGATATGTAGTGTAAGATGTAATATGCGGAGGGACGATGCGACGCAAAAAAGGAGAAGAATATCTAGACGTGCAAGACGCGGTACTAAAGCGAAAAGGCGAGCAAAACCAAACGACTCCACCATTAGTGATTGTTATTCTCAAAGCGCAAATGTTAAGAGGAAAAACGCATTTCTGGGCAAGATACTCCTAAGAGTACGCGGCTGAAGGGTTATTTTTTGGTGTGAGAAATGTAACAGCGGGATTTTTTACGTCGAATTGGAGTTCGAGTTTGGAGAATTCAGACAAGGTACAGCACGTCCTACTGGACAACCTGAGGAGACATGAACCCTATCACCCTAGCCCTGCGAGAGCAAAGATAGCAGTAAAACATCTTATTTCCTAGATGATCTTTTTTAGCCTTAGATAAATTTTGGTTTGCAAAGTTTTACCCTGTTTGCCAAGCATAGCAATCAGTTAGCAAACATTCTGTCACTATGTTACAGAAAGTGTGAGTGCTTCAAAGCAAAACGACTGACTCAAGGATACTCGGATGTGTTAACACAGAGGAGGGTTATAAACTGACTTTCCTGAAAATTTGGTAGATTTGTGCATATCACGCAGGCAATCTGACGATGCGTTCGTGAATATCCGACTCGCTTTATTCGGACGACTGGGTTCACGCACTGATCCTTCAGGAATGTTACGGTGACAGGAAAACTCGAATTCAGTACCGTTAAAAGAGCGGTGAGTACTCGTAATACGGCGCGGGATATATTTCCAGGAGCACAAATTGAATGCAACTGAATGACGTAAATAAACCCGCGGGTGCTAACCTGTACAACCTGGCAAACTAACTTTAGATGCCTATGTTCGTATCATGAAGGCTAGAGTATAATTTACAAATAAGAGCCAGTATTGATTCAGAACACAATTCAGAACCTTGGCGGGCATAAGTTCTTTCTTGGTATCTCTCAATACGGATAGTTCGAAAGCCCATAATTAAAAAAAGTGAACCAAACAGGCAAGCAGAATTAGTATAAATCTGCGTCTGCGAGTAACGGTCAACCGCTTGTCAAGAGCGAGTGGCCTGGATAGCAGGTGGTCACTTCAATAGAATATTGAATTTAATGCGCGTAAGAAAGCCTTCTGCTTGGGTGCCTGAGAGCAAACTACTCTATTTTAAAGCAAACTAACAGCTCATTTTCCAGCCATATTTGCATCTGCTGAGTAGTTTCAAACAGCATTTCAAAAGCAGTAACCAGAAATGCTTGCTAAAGTCTGTGATTTGGTTAGCAAGTGAGATTTATTTAAACTGATGAGTGATAAAAAATATTCTTCCTTTACCATTATTTGGTTGACTCTCATTGGTTTGGCCTTTGTGCGTTTTGTGGTGAACCTGTCAGTGTGGTATCCATCTTTATGCTGTATACTTGTTAGCGACTAAATTTCGGATTGGAGTTCGCCTTCAAGGTAGTCATCTGTTGTCTTGTCAGTGAGTCATCCAACTACTTGGTTCTAGCCTGCATTATTTCTTCACTGCGTTATTAATTGTGGCTTACAACAGTTCATCGGATGCCTTCTATACTTACAAGATGAGCCGATGGTTCACGCTCAAATCATGGTCATCCTGTTTCCCCGTAGCTGTTCTAAAGCAGAATATTTAAAGCGCGTGACAAAACAGTTCATGTTTGAGAAGCATACCCCGTTGTGACCGATTACCGACTCAAGTTCTGCGACAGGCGCTGTGGTCACGCACTTTGCTAAAAGATGTCATGTAACTGGTTCGGTAAATACATGTAGAATACTTCACCAAGGTTTTCTATATCAGCCGTGATCTATGCAATAGCACATTGACCACAACAAATCGTTCAAGCAGATTGACCGTTTCTCCCCGGAGGGCGTTCGTTCTTTTGCAGATACTGTCTTTTTACATGTGGTTTTTGGCAAAAATTATGCCCTTGAATAAATTTTATTCAAACACAAAAGCGTCATATAATATCTGACCACATTTAGAATATTTGGCTTACCAAATCTGCATGTATTTCATCGGACGCTTCGTGTCACTGAAAGAAAAGTGTGGTTAATCGCCTTGTACCAATTACTGTGCAACACAGTTTGTTACGGAGTATTCCTGAAAAGGGTAACAATGTGTGGCTTATACAGCGTAAAAGAATGGTTGCAAGAACGGCACCTTCCGTCTACGTAACTTAGCGTGATACGGTTCCATTTATGTTTTTGCCAGCAAAGGTCAGATAATTTTTTAATAACTTGGCTCCCTTAGTTCAGTTCCTACCTTCTGAATGGGAAATGGACAAGACATAGTATAAAATATCCAGTGAATTCTGACGATCCTCTGATGAATCTGTTGAAAGTCTAAGTTGCGATGTTGTAAGGGCTATGTTAAGTATTTTCAGAACAACACAAGAACGAGGAAGTACCGGTTACATCAGTCCTGATTATTACCCTTCTGTCTTTAATCTATTTTGATACACTGAGTACCGAATGGGGTTATAATTTGCCGATGTGGTGAGGTGCCGTTTTCGCTCTGCGTGGAAGGCACTGTTATATGCAGGAGGTCTCACACGGTGGTCAATATTTCAATCACCATATCGTAGAATGGACACGGCTATACATTCCTAAAATCTCTAAAACAAATTCGTGACATGTAGAAAGCAAATGGCCAATTAAATAAGGCACTAGTAATTTTTGATACCAATGTTCACAAAACAATGGTATAATTATAAAGTCAAAACAAACCTGGAGGTACTTTATTCCTGTAAATGCAACCATAATTTAGAAAGAATTTATTTGTCTTAATATCCGATGTTTTGTAGCACGGTTTTCATACAAGTACTCTGAAATTTTCTTTACTTCTTAATATCGGATTTTAAGTGCAAAAACTAGACGTGATTAAAAGTTTAACACAAAAGTCTTTTTCCCCAGAAGTAGCTTTGTGATATTTTGGGAAACATTTTTTGATACATTTTTTACTGTAAAAATCTTTTCTCAGAGGAAGAAAGCATCTGTCATTCATGCCGATCATTTCTCAATTTATTGAAATTTAAAAGCAAGTGGAAGACCAAACACCTACAGAATTGCATACCAGAATTGTTTAGCTCCAGTAAAGACAGTACAATGGTGAACATGCATCAACCATCGCAGTAAAATGGATTTATACCCAGTGGTGTTTTGATTTCATACTGACGTTTTAAACAAAAGCGACGGATAGCCTAAGATGTCCGACTTTCCAAGCAGTCATTTCGAGAAAAATAAAGTAAGCAGATGGTGCAGGGCGGCTTCAAATAAGCCAGTTTAAGTCTTGACCACTTGCAGATTTGCTTGTAAAAACAAGCAAACAAAATAGCATCGAACAAAATCCATCGCAACTCTGCAAAGCATAATCCAATTTTCGTAATCCACAGTCAACAAAATATGCAAGGAATGTCCCATGAGGAAAATGCGACTCCTTTGCAATAAAGCAAAGAACAAGACTCCAATGTCAATCCAAATTAATCTAATTAGTTCTTGAAACTCATTGGCTGTAAAACTTGATAACCAACCCAAACAAACTGACTGGGTCTGTTTGGCTGAAGAGTACGTTTAGACTGTTCTACGTCTGTCTTAAAATTTGCTCAACCTGGTGGCCTGTTCATTTACTTAGACGGAACAATTTATTGAAAAAAGTCGGACAAAGTATTGTTTAACGATTTTTTCCGAGGTAATGGACCCCAGATTAGCACCAAGTGTTCTCCAGTTAATCGACGACACTGACTTATCCTTTCTTCGAGGAAATAACTTCGGGTTCGTTAATTTTTTCGATACCCAACTTTTGTGCCGAACACCCTTCAAATCGTAAGTATTGTAGGATTCATCAAGTTGCTCTATATTTAGTTTGGTAACGAATTCAAATCCTGAATACAAAGTTGCCACCCATGCCGGTTTTGGAAGTAGTTTTTGAAGCAAGCAAAGAAAGTATGGTGATGGTTTATACGCTTCTGTGTTGCAAGCTGAGCTGTTAGAACGAAGTCTCACTTTAAGATACAAGCCGTCTTTTCCTCAAATTGAATGACATTTAGGAAGAAACTATGGTACTCTGATTTCAAGTGCAGAGGTTTGGATAATGTTTCTCAACAATAAAATGCCTTCTAGTCCACAATGCCAGCGAAAGTTCGTGATCAATACCGGCTCATATAACGGAAAGACTGAAATAATACTGGTGTGATTTTTCGGAAAGGTTTGGTAACAATCGGTAGATTTACTGCTGGGCAACGTTTCGCTTTCGACAAAAAAGCTTCGTCAGGCCAAGTGACTAGCTTACGAGGTTGGTCGAGATTTAAGGCGGAAGGAGAACCAATCAGCTAAGTCAAGCTAAATCTCTGTTGGGTATCGGTCGAGGGGTTTTTGTATTAGAGCGGGCGGCCAAGTGTTAGGCCGATGGGGAACTTACAATGGATTTGGGTCCAGCCTAGGATCTAGTTCTTCCGGTTCGGTTCATGTGAAGATCCCTCTTGAACTTTGGTCGGGTTGGGATTTCCACCCCCTGATTTGCTAATGATTCTACGTGCATTAACACCCGCACACAGTCACGTGTCAACTCCGCTTGTCTAAGACCGCTTTCCATATGCTCGCCAGTTCCACACCCTCGATTCTGTTCACGCTGTGGTGCTTGATGATTTCCACCACCTCGGCTATCAGCCGCTGTGGTGTGAATCGCAGTCCACGTCTTAAAACTTCCACACTGTCTAGATCTATTGTATGTCCCGTGTCTAAAGCATGCACCGCCATCGCTGAGTCTTTGACCAGCATTTGGTATTCTATCGCATTCTTTGGTGGTTTGTTTATTCTCCTCTTATGCTCACCAATTCTGGTGTGCAATTCCCTGGCGGTTTGTCCTATGTAAACCTTAGTGCAATCGTTGCAGTTTATTCTATACACGCAATCCCTAGTCCTTTCAACCGGGAGGGGATCCTTCAATCGCACCAAGACTGAGCGAAGCGTTTTTCCTTTCTGAAAAGCTACTCGAATGTTGGCTGAGTTCAGCACCCTTCGAATAACCTCCGATGTTCCTGCTTTATATGGAATGACTGCTGTGCCAATCCATTCCTTACTGGGTCTAGATACCGGAGCCAACATCCTTCTTAATTGACGCCTGATCAAACTCACTGGGTATCCTATTTCTTGAAGTCTGTTGGCAGTCTCGATTTGAGCTGCCCTTCGGTCGATCTCTTCTGTACATAGCGCTCTGACTCGGCAAGACATAGATGAGACAATACTAGCGTACATAGACGTTGGGTGTGCTGATGAATAGTTTAAGACTGTTCCTGTGTCTGTTGGTTTTTGGTAGATAGTAGTTTTTAATTTTCCGCCACTTTTATGTGTTATACAGTCCAAGAAGGGTAATGTGCCCGAGGTGGACTCTATCTCCATACTAAACTTGATGTGCGGATTTAAACTATTGAGATAGTCGTGGAAGCTGTTGACGTTATCTCGTTTTAGCTTGAATTAGCTGATTGGTTCTCCTTCCGCCTTAAATCTCGACCAACCTCGTAACCTAGTCACTTGGCCTGACGAAGCTTTTGTGTCAAAAGCGAAACGTTGCCCAGCAATAAATCTACCGATTGTTACCAAACCTTTCCGAAAAACACTCAGAGGTTATCCAGGTTTAGCACATTTGTCGTCTGTGAACATCTTTCAACTGATTGAACTGATGTGATTTCTTCTACAACATGTAACACATTAAATCGTCTGGCGGCTCCAAGAAACACGTATAATTTTCCCGGTGGAAAAATTCTCAAATCAAAATGCGGTAGACATTTTTGAAATCACCCAGTCCCCATTAACGTCAGAAAATAGCTGATAAACAAAGTCAACTATTGCGTTAAAGGTATGAAAGTGAAAAAATGAGGAAAAACCGCGAATGTGACTTCACTAACCTAGGTGCAAGAGCACAAATGCACGAAGCGTCGATAAACAGAATGTAGGCACGCAGTTCAATAGTTTAAGCAAAAAACGGGACTGCAGCGACAAGCCAATAATTCGGACCGACGAGTTCATGTGAGGACCTCCTGGTAACAGTTTGAAACGAGACAGACAAATGAAGCAGCCCCCATTCGAGAAATCAATAACGACCACACACTTCAAGGCCTCTCAGTTCAACAACAGGTTCCACAGGTGCCAATGGTATAAAGAGCACAGCAATGTCAACAAAGTAAACTAGCAAATCCTCTAGCCAGCTCAACGTGACAAATTATTTCTTTTGCGTTTTTTTGCCTTAATTTAGAACTCTAATTCAGAGTGATATATGGGTGCTTTCCATTCGTTCGTGCATATGTGTCAGTTGTTCAGCTTGTTCAAGTCAATGATGGATGAGAGGTATCAGCAGAAACACTCGCGCAATTCGGTTTGTGCCACTGTGGACAATCCGCAACTAAAAGAGTAACACTGTTTACTCCGTTGTTTGTTGTTGGTTAAAAACGCGTGTGTAAACATATTTACTTTGATTTTGAGTACGAAACACAGGTGACTTATAAGTGTCATGCACCAAACCGGATGAGCTAATCTAATGTGTTCTAAATAGCCGGCAAAAAATTGCCTACGTGAGGGACTTTTCAAAAAACAAACTCAGCCCCAAAGACCGCTCAAGAACACGCGGCCTGTGACCAGTGCTTATAGGCTCTAGCGAGAAAGGCAGTAGCATCCGTTGGCTATGTAACTTTTCATGTCAGCGCCAAGCACTGAATGATTTGTTGCAGGATTCAAGTGGCCTGCTATTTTCTGCAAATTGCCTGTGGTACCAACATGGGCTGGGCTTGGCCGATACAAGAATCAAGTGAATCTGCCCGTCTCTTAATAAATTTAGCTACTCAAAGGCCCTGGAATTGATGAAACTGAAAACGTTTACGACTACAACGGTTGAAGTGAAACCCGCTGCTTGTTCTCATCTGCCATGAGCGATCGTTAGTCGGAAGATGCTCCTTCCGCGAAATCAACTGCATTATGCGAATACCGAGCAGCCCTGTCATGTATTTTTGATAGATTAGGTAAAAAAGAGGCGCGCTCAACGGTTCTTGATCTTTCTTTACAAGTGCCAAAATGTATGGCCATAAAATAAATGTAAGGACCATCCTAAAATATTCAAATCGCTTACTGCATTAGTTACAAGTGAAGTGAGCTGTCACAGATCTACGCTAATCACACAGATTTTCCCATAACCCGCATCAAGTCGGTCAACTTTCATTCACTCTAAGGAGAAGCTTTGCAGTTGTGGATACTTTTAGGCTCTCAATTTTGCTGTGATCGGAAAAAGAAAATAAGAGCAAACATTAACACTAACAGAACCATTCTCCCAAGGATCGGATATCCACACTTATAGTCCTTCAGACTTTATTTGTCGGCATCTATTCAGTGTTAGCCTCAGATGCGAAACCCGTTTTCTTAAGATAAATATGTACAAAAACTTACATTTTTGGTCATTACTACTTCAGTCCCGAAGAAGACCAGAGAAGGAAGCACCAACACAACAAACTTATTCTTGATGCCCCTGCAATCGCTAGATTTCCAGAACCCGAATTATCACAATCAGGTTGAGAGAAATTCTTTAACAGCCACTCCTACCATATTAGGTTTGAACAATAATTTAAGGTTTTGAGTACTGGGCGAAATAAACATTGAGGAGGAACTATCCTGGACCGTTGTAAGAAGAACGTCATACAATGGACAGGAAATTATTTAAAGTTTTTTTTGATTAGCCTGATCACGTCTGATTTCAATGAGAATGCAATATCGACGCACAATCTTAGACCTCATCTAGCAACATGGGCTCAGTTATCGCCTGAATCGATAAGAGCGGAACGCATTAACTTAAGCGCTCGCAATGTCACTTCGTTGTGTAGGGATGCTGCACGATTGCTCAGCTAAAATCCATGGAGTGTAGGGCAACAGCCAGAGCTACACTTTCTTTTGGAGAAGAACTGGATCCTCTCTCTGAAAGATGTGTGGTTGAACTGCAACCTCTCTTATCATCGAAACCGACCACTCCCATTGCTGGAGGCAGTGCCACAAACTAAGCGTATATGAAATACGCAACTTTTGTGGTGCCGCTTTAACGATCCCAAATACCAAACACGTTCTACCTAAGCAAAATTCACACATAGAATGAGATGGAAAAGGTAGTCCAACACGGTGCTCATGCGTGCACATATGGTAGTTTTCCCGTTAAATGTTTCTTTATGTGGCGAGTTCGAGTAGTTTAGTTCCAATCCCCTAAACGCTACTCTGTGAAGCTAAAACCGTATAAAATGATCATAAAATTGCATTTACGATTATTTTGTGGATCCCTTATAAACGTAGATGATACTGCAACAAGTAACCTGGCTAAGCAGGCAGAGTTTGTTGTACGGAGGCTGTGTTTTTCCTTATGCAATGTTCCAATATGGTTATGGAATGAATTTTGTTTCTACAGTTTTTGGGCCAGATGTCCAGGAACCCAAAAGACAGGGAAGGTAGGACAATTCTCGCTCTTTCTCCATTTACTTTGCGTTATACTCAACCGATTAACTGGCGCACCGACCTGGCAACGGATATCATGGACAACGTAGTCCATATCGCATATAAGGCGAGTATTCACTGATAAAAGTTGCTCAGGTGGATCCTTGGAGGAAGCTTTGGCGCAAGGACTCAACGTCAACAGCAGCAAGCAAAGCTCCATAACACTTTCTATCTCTCAATGGCGTAATCCTAGCACAACTAAATTTACAGTACCCGGTAAAGTATCATACTTTTTCCAGTAGAGTAACAGCTGTAAATTTGGCTTCGCTGTTTGCTTCCAGCTTCCGGTATTTTATTCGGATACAGTGGTTAATGAACGTTGTCTTAGAATTTATCTGGTGAAAATTCAACATTTAAAGTATCTTGCCAGACAATGTACTCCAGGCAGATATTTACGAGGCATTGAACCGTCAGCAACAATCAGCCACTAAACACCAGAGCATAGGTTTTGTGGTCTACACTGTCTGCGCGGAGTCAGATTTGGTAACAATTGTGAATGCGAGAATTTGACATAAAAATACCTTCTTCCGATTTTTTTTATCTTTTTTGCACTCTAACGAAGCTATTCTCTTAACCCTACTAATCACTCGTGGGTGCGGCCCGATATCACGCATTTCCTGTGGATGAACCAGCGCCTTCAATTCCGTAGATACTGTCTTGTGATTAAAATAGACCTTGGAATTTATCGAATTTTAGCGTGCAGTTATTCGTAGATCATGGATATGAAGTACGTTGAAGATTTGGTGGACAGTAGGGCAGCGCGTTTCATGGTGATATCTATGTCCACTATGGGGTTTTGATCATCCCAAAAACGATGGTAGTCTTTTATATTTTCCAACTGACCTCTTTTTACTCACTTGTTTAATGGTCATAGGACTGTCAGTGCTAGCCACGGTTATCTCAATTTACTAGGGGCCAGCAAAGGAAAGTCGTCCAGAATGCAACATGCATCTTTCTAGATAAGTGCCAATCATCTGGGCAAGTAATACCATATAGCTAGATCATCCACTGTGATACTCACTCCGCTCATAAATCTACACTGTTTTCCAAAGTGGTTTGGCCCAGTTTGGCCTTCAACAAATTCTTTAGAATAAAAATACCTCTGTTTTAATAGAATTACGAATTAAACTGGACAACAACGATCCTTCGTCTGCTGTCGACGTCCTTGCTAGTTAGATTACAGTACTGTTCTAGCATAATCCCTGCCCAATTTAGTGGAATAAAGGGCATTTTTGTCCGTACACGTCGCTACAGAAGTTTCGTTTTTTACTTGAGGTGTTACACTTATTAGTCCTTCTAATGCAAAGAGTAGCCTTCTATATCCTTTTATGACTGTTTCAGTGTCTGCTTATGACCAAAGTCTAACTTTAACAGTGTGGAGGTGAGTTTTTTAGTTAATTAATCTGTCAGTTATGTTGAGCCTTCTTCTGGTAGCCAAACAATTCATTTTGATCCATATATTTTTTCAGCATTTTACCCGGGGGTGACCGAAAGTCTGTATTGCTTTGTATTACCCCTTCATTTTTCAGTGCACCAAACGATCCATAGTCGAAACGGATTGGTGAGGCTGACTGGTTTTTCAGTGTTCTGAGAAGTGGCAAATTCATCTTCCGGCCACAAAATAAGTTCACCATCTCATTGTAATCAAATGGCACTTTTCAGGCCTATTTGTTTAAGGTAGATACGCGCATATGCTAATCTATGACTCCATAGTGTTCTATCAATGACCCAGGGGCATCCGTTTCCCGAAGCTCCACAGCGAAGACCGCATAAAACTAATCCGATAATTTGTTAAATTGCATCCTACTTCACATAGCCTAGACTTCTAAAAAGGATTTTGGCAGCTTGTATCACTAAGAGAACTAGTGCGTTTATTACTACCAGGTAGTTTACATAGGCTTTTGCATGCTCCTGCCTGTTTCTTGGATAAGATTTGGGGTCTCTAAGTTTTCTCTAGGATTAAACGGTGTGTTACCTAGAGCTGCACGCAAGGCCAAAAGACGCTGGCTAATCTTGTTTTTCAGTCCGATCACAGACAGTTTCTTCCAACTTTGTGAATCATAACCAGATACATCAGAGGAATATTCGCTTGGGATAATATAAACGCTGAGGACATTTACTGCATAGGACATTAACACAATGTGGGAGAGTCTGCCATTACATATCCCGAAATAAAAAAGGCCATATTGCGTGTTTGTCGTGTATTTCCGTCAACCTCAGTTCAGTGCGGTCCGGAAAAATAGTACACACAAGTTACCAGAGACTGCGATTCCAACATTCTGTTCTTGTCAACTGTTCCAAAACTTCTATATGAAAGAAGAGGATGGTTGGCCAAAATATTTTTCCTCTTTTGTCAATCACCCACTGTACACTAAGTTCGACAGCATATAATCTGTGTTTCTAGAAAACAAACACCGTCTGCCATTTATGAATTAAATGGTTCTTGTTTTTGGGCCCCCAAGTTTAAGTTGTCAAGTGATTATCCTAATTACACAAGTTGCCTGTGAATGAAGATTGGTTAATTCACCCAGAGTAAAAATCGTTTTGGAGGTATTTGAACCTGATCCTTTCACCTTCTTGCCCAATCCACCAGACAAGGAGTGAAGCGGATAGGTGATCTTTAAATATGTCTACTTTGGGCTTCATGGGTGCACTGAATCTGGAAATGCAATGATTCTAGCCTGTATGACCCTCAAGGTCATTACCGCATTGAGGTCTAATCACTACAACCACCATCACCATTTTATTTCTGCTGATTTAGGTCGAATTCATTAAAAATTATCCTTTTAAGTCTGTATGCCCCCTTTAACCTCTAAGAAATTGGAGCTTTACCTAAGGGTTCGTGCTTATACAAAGACTTGATCAGCAGATTGGTGATTTTGTCATGGCTATTGCGAAGCAGCTCAAAGTAATTGCTCAAACCTTTTTATTATTATTAGCTTATTTATTAGCCTGCAAACATATTTCGGCTGTACGGCGAAAACATCAGAGAAATCATTTTACGCTTTTAAATAATAACACAATGGTTTCACGACTGTAGGTTTGGCGCGTACGTCATATCTTGGAGCCAGCTTTGCCCAAAGTTTCTAAGGTCTCCTTATCATGTGTAGGCAATAGTAATCACAAAGACAGTGTTAAATGTTTGGTCTTAAGACAGCCCGAGTTTTAACTCCAATTGCCTTCATGCTTAAAACACAAGTCCATGTCTGTTTTTTAATACTCCGCACTGACTGATACATCTGAAATCCTTTTGAATGTTGCATAACAAGTATCTCTTTTTTTCTCCATGCATGGGTGATTTTCTTTCCCTCCGTTTGCGCTTGGCTGCCTAGCACAACTCATTGAGTTCAGGTCCGCAAACTAGTCCCCCAACTTTGTTACTGAGGGCGTATCAAATATATTGTGTTGATTAAAATTTCAGATTGTTTTTTCCAAACCAAGCACATAATGATATTAGCGAAACAGAGATTTTTGCAAACTATGCGAAAATTAAAGAGGAAATATCAGTAAAATCTATAAAGGAGGGGTAAACCTCTAATTAAGTTTGCAACTGGAATAAAACCTTACTGCACAAAATGGTCAGTTTTATTCTCTTTACCAACTCATTGTATGGGAAGATAAATACGATGTTGTGGCGAAAAATGCGAACAGCAGATATAATATTCACTACAAATAGCCAGACAGACATTATGCCGGTCTGTTGGCTAAGCTCCCACTCACGGGCAATCACTTTTGACGCTTTCGTGATACACTCTTTCCGATAGTTGGGTGTCGCATTCTGATGCAGTGTTAGGTTAGTCTCCGGTTTGTGCTGCACACTGAAATACTAAACTGTCTTACAACCCCATTCGCTCGGCTGCCGAGGTGTGCTAGAGTCGCCCATTGCGTTTTGAAGACGTCACCATTGCAAAGCAACCAGAACCTCAACTAAAGGGCGTTGAGTCGTCAGACTGAGTTGTTTTACATTAGAGTACAAATGAAGACGATGGGCACTTCACTTTCTTATTCAACATTATGTATTATCGTCCGAGTCCTAGGTACCTTTGTATTATGGTTACCAGTTTCCAAAACTTCTCCAGCAGCCCAAAGAAGTCTAACTCTCTGCATGTAACAGAATAGCTTGTGTATCAATAGGGGTTAAGATAATCTTTCTTTTGGAAGCCGCTTCTGCTTACTTTACTAGATCATGGAGCGCATTTTGTGAGATTAACTTCCCCACGAAGCGTCCTGAAACAAATGGGTGTTCACCAACCATTTAGCCGGAAAAATAGTTGAAGCATGGGTTCTCTAAACATCATTTAGTTATCAAAAACATATTACTCACTTTGACAGTGCTGTTAATTCTTGGACGAATTACAAATAACACTTCGTTGCCAGCGCAATGTAGCAATGGGAAGCAAAAGCAGATCAAAATGTTGGAGCTTGCATTAGGTATTCCGTTAAAAAACCTCGTTGAAAATAGTCTAAGTGTTAAATAATATTATAACAGCGCCCCTCCTCGCGAATTTCATTCAGCTTAGAAAAACATTTCAAAATAGACACAAGTATCGGGCGCTCAAGGTCACTTATACAGATAGTGACAACATTGAAGTCGTGATGTATAGATTTTATCATCGGATTAGACCCAATCATTTTTACGAAGACTTCAAACGTTAATTAGCACAGTTTTCAGGGCTTCAGGAGTGTACTGTTCTGAGGTACTATTGTAAATATCGGTCGGCACCTGATACAGACTGCTTTTGTAAGTATCCAAAAATCCACAATAAGTAGTTTTACCACCAGGGTTTCGCTGATGGGAGGGCTTTGCATCCCCCCCCATTTATCCTTTGTTCATCAAAACATGGATCTCTAAAATAACGCTAGCGCCATTGCGGCGGGTACCTGATGAAATGCTTTTACGTTCATCCGCTGACTCTAATAATAAATTCGATATACTATCGATAAAAACTCCCAAACAGCAGAAAATTTAGTCGCGCAACTTAACCAAACTCACATTTAAACCTCAAAAGTCGTAAGCAAATAAAAAAAACTCTTAAACCGGAACCTATAATTGCTTTGTGCTCACAGTGATCCGTGTTTCTCTTATTCCTAGTATGTATAATCTATGTTCGCCTCAACTGACTTCTGTAGCGAAATTGCTTAGTGGTTAGAGCGCGAATTTACTGACCCAAAGTTCCGTGGCTCGAACCCAACCCCTGTCTCTCGACTTTTCTTGTCTATGCTTGGGCAGCCTGGCAGCCCTCGTGCCTTCTTCTAGTGGCATGGTGGTTAGGCACCAAAACGGTGCTACAGCTAAACGATCAAAGTTGATTCGTCACCCGACAGCACTGCATATTTATCAGCAGTAATTCTTGGCTATACTAAGGTAAGTAATTACTGAACTCAGTCCTTTTAACTGTCAAAACATGCGGGTTGCCTAAATGGGTTGAAGGGGACGCTATCTCCCGGGAATCCTTTGACCAAAAATGTTGACTGTAGATGTGTAGACGTCAACGTCTGGTATGAGCTAACTTTTTGCATTGCACGAGCAGTCTGTCTTGATGTTCCCCAGGTGGATTTTTTAGACTTCTGTTGGTTATCCTGGATCGACGTAAAGTAGATCTGTGAAAATTGTGCTTCAGCATATTACCGCATGACCCAAGTCGCCCTAGATGGGGTTCCCTTCTCAGCTAAGACGTTTTTAAAGCTATTAAAAGGAATAATAATGGAAATACGACCGCTCAGCCACAAAGAACATGACAAAAGTGGAAGTAACTTTGACCGTCAGATTTATTCTGTGTTTGGAACGGGGAGCAAACAGCTTTTGCGCACACTGTTCTTGTTATATTCTTCATATACCAGCATTTAAACTCCCTAACATGCAACTATCTATAACACATCGATACTCTTTCCGTCATACGGAGGTCAATCCTCGTTTCGCATTTAGTTTCCAAAGTCAAAATGCCCTGGTGTATAGGCGAAGCACAGGTGCAGAAGCACAGAGCCTTCCTTGTGCATGTCAATGTAAAAAAGTAATTGCAAAAAATAACTGAATCTCTGTAAAGTAAGTAAATGTAAGAAATTTCAATTTTTGAAGTTCACTAAGCAGGTGAACAGCATAGTTGTGTCTGGGATAAATGTCGCTTGCGTTAACTTTTTTCGGGCTACTGAAAATTGAAAAAATACCTGAACTTTGGCTTTGATGTCCTTACTTGTTTTAGTCTCGCTTGATCGGAAAATGCATATGTATTACTTGTCAAACAGGGTAAAAGCCCGGAGCTCTCTAGATTTCTTCGCTTCAGATCACAACTACAATTACATTCAAAATCATCTGACAATCAATTTTCAAAAAGGACCAGTTTACTTTAACTGGTTTCCTTTGCCTAGTCAGGTGTACTCAAAAAGAGTGGTCAAAGTATGAAAGGATGCATCATATTTGTTATTTTTATATGTGTCTTGGAACAAAACTAGGGACTAGCATTCTTTCTACGTATCCCTTCATAAAAGCTAAAATCCAAAAGCTGATGGCATAACACGAGCTTTTTGCACAGAGTTTTATTGCCCAATGTTTTGGCCACTGGGGCCATCATCTTCAGGAATGCAAAAATCATAATTAAAAAATACGGGAAAAAGAGCTGAACTGACTGACACCGCCTCAGGGACCTTACACGTAGGTCAGTGGATTGTTCAAGGGGACATAACGACTCAGTGTTCTGTAGCTCAAGTCAACGAATTACGCATTTGGTTGTGTTAACTGTTAACTAGCCTTTGCCAGAAGAAGAACAAATACAGTCGTTTTGGCTGCTCAACTAAGGTTGGGTGTGAGCCACCATAGAATCCACAAAACATTGCTCAACATATATTGAAATTCCTGCTTGGACACTTTGGACGGTAAAGCGACAGATGAGGCGTCTCTTTTTTATGTTCAGCAGTTAAGTAATATAAACTGTCATACCTCCAAATTACTTTGTGACACTGACTGATAGGAACCTGTATTAATGCAATCAATTGGAAAATTTTAGGACCACCTGGGTAGTCATCGTTTCAGAGAAGTTGTGTAAACGGTCAGTGGATTTATTGCTCAGCAACGTTTCCTTTTTGATACAACAGCTTCGTCAGGCCAAGAGAGTAAGTTACCGAGTTGATCGAATTTTAAGGTAGTCAGGGAAACAATCCGTGAGTTTACTTATGACTAGCCAACTTGATCAGTGCTGGGAATCTGTCTGAATTTTCTGTTTGTTGGTTAGTAGGGTTGACGAACACTTACGATAGTTTGGTTTCGGGGGTTGTCTTCATATTGCATCTGGCCTTTGCAGCCCTGCTTTTCCGGCCTGGCACACCTACATGGACTATTCCTCTTAGGGATCGTTCACAGATTTTGTTCTTCTGTGTGCGTCACTGGGTGTCAGGATAATTGGATTGGATTCCGGGGGATGGTGGTTAAGTTGATCTTACTCTGCTTGAATTTCGTACTTTTAAACCCAGCCCATTCTACTAATAACTGCACACCGCCTCGTACCATTTCATTTGATCTAAAACCGAAATCCATATTCTTGTCAGTTCTACGCCCTTCATTCCAAACACGCTGGAGTGTTTGGCGATTTTTACTGCTTCAGCAACAAGTCGCTGTAGAGATGTGGAATAAGGTTCACACCGATCAGATAAGACAAACTATAAGCATCACCAAGCAGTGTTCAAATAACCAAATAAAGGTGCTTCCATAAAAGTCCTCACAGAAAGCCTAGTCAAGACCATGCAACCTGAGTTACACTCGGGCAATGGATATTTATGGTGGATTTCGTCCCCAGATCCTCCTCATATTTTGAAGAGAAAGACAGTCAACCCAAAAAAAGTATTTGCTCCCTCATTCCGGATTTCCAGATGGTTAGTCTTTTCGGTAGTAACAAACACTCGCTGGTCAGCAGTGGCACTATCATTATGCTGTTCATACTCCTCAGAGTAGAGAGCTTTTTTATCCGATAGTTTTATTTCAAGTCTCTTAGTTGACAATTACTTGAGCAGACGTATTCTGCCTCAGGATACCAACGATGCAATTCCGTTTAGAATACAAAATAAGGAATAAAAGTCTTGACAGTTTCTTGGCTGCATAAAGGAATTTCGAAACTCCCATGAATGGCTGGGCTTAGTTATATCGATGCACTTATTTGCTTGCATGGTTCAAATTCAACTCAAATCACAGCAGGGCAAAAAATCAGTTGCTCTGACCGCCCCTCTGGTTGATTAGCGTGGTACAAAGGTTTCTTTGTGAAATAAGAGCTTGGCGTAGAGATACTCGCACACCAAATTATACGATAAAATGCATCTTTAATGAAAACTTACCTCAGTCATAATTTCCAAACTGGTGACCGACTGACCTGGTGTAGATAAAATCTACGCTCTGTGCTTATATCTATTGGTGATCTGTGCACAAACATGTAGATGTATTCCCATATGCATTTGTGTCCCAGATCATCAGTTTAATCACCGCATCCGAGTTACTAAAAGATGAAGCGGTCTTTTCTCCGACAGTTTGAATGAGTCTATGTTGTAGCTCTTACCTGAGGTGTCATATTTACATTTGCTAGAAAAATTTTAGAAAACCCCCACATCATTCTCCTGGCACCAAGTAAGGAGGCCAATTTACCAACGTATCCTCATACTAATTAGGCTTACTGTTTACCAATGCTATTACCAGGGACCAGCCAGGCTGTTCATCCGACCAGCAGGTAAACCGATTCACGTGCATTTGATGGGATATTTCCGAAGATGACATGCTGTTAGTTCGAGAACTATGTGGGCTCAATCGATTTGGAAAGACCGGGATGGCATTCATAAAATACGTGCAACAATATAAAATGTTTGGGGTGGGAACTGTTTGTCTACGTGGACGACATGGTCGATCATAACGCGTCTGTCACGTTTATAAAACATAGGATCTACCTGTGTCAGAAAACTCATCAGGCGTCGAGAGATTTCAGGAGGTAGTGTCGGTCGACTTTGAGGAAAAATCATTTGTGGCCAATCAGATATTCGCAGTCCATTTATGTTATACGTGAACCCAGAAATATACTCATATCCATGAAGAAATCAGTGGTATCGTACCACAGGTAAAAAGAGGTGGCCTCTGGGCAGCACATTCATTTGGTAGATGCCCTAAACTAGGGATTCAGCTGGGATTCGGGTGAGTTTTACTTGAAGACCAGATTGATACGCACATCAGGGCAACTGATTTCCTTCTCAAAAGATTGGGAACATGAGATTGTTTGAAAGCCTTTTTGTACTGGAAACAAACATTTCGGACGACGGATCTGAATAAGTGTAAGGACAGAACGTGATCCGACCCAAGAACACAGGAATTTGTCGGAGAAAACTAAATGCAAGTTTTACTGGAATCAAAACAATAACCTGCATATAGGACAGAGTGTTTCGCACTTGTCCCACACTTGAGCATTGTTTACGTTACACTGATGACTGTGCCTGATCTGATGTTCTGCAACTGTCATTCTGAAAATCGGTGCGCCATATTTCATCCACAACAACCACTTAGGTCGGTCCTCCGTTTGATTCTCCAGGGTTGTTGGCTAGTAGTTCATCCGGTGCATATACTAAGTAAATTATGCATTTCGTTTTCATTTCCTTAACTGACAGTCATACTCTATCGTTAATGCATGTCGTTTTCTTTTAAGTAGTCCCCTTGTTTATGTCTCCGGTCTTATTACCTCAGGTTTAAACAGGCTACAAGGCGCACATGCTGCTCCACACATTGTGCAAGATGACATGCCGTATTCACCATCCTACTTGGTATAACCTTCATATGTATGACCTAATAGAACGAACCAATCTTGAAATCCCTTTCTAATGCCTTTCATCTCAGCACAACCCTACGGTTTCTCTGTACCAACAAGCCAGCCATATAACCCTTAAATTGAACTCACAAAGCTAATGGCGTGATCGATTTTGCGTTGTCTGTGGTGGTGCAGTCCTTGTACTTCTGGGAGTACACAAAGATAACGCTTTTTTGTGCTCCTTTGATCGATTGACGTAACCGGCTGACTTACATTTAGTTAACGAATTTTGGTGGTTTATATAGAAGACCGGACAAATGTTTAGCCCATCTATTGTAACACTTGACTTGAACGGAACCACCTAATAGTATAAGTGACTTCGTAACGGTTTAGGTATTCATTATAACCGCAAAAGATTCAGTCATCCATCCGGCTGAACAATCATGCCTACCACCGGTGGTCACATATAGATGAATACAGACATACCTTATTTCATAAATATAGCTCCCAAGGGCCCGTTAAGAGTTAAGTACGATTTAAATGACAGCTAAATGTTATCATAACTGCTGACAGCGCTATCATATTCCGGTTAAAATATTGATAATTTGGATAGTTGTCGTTGGGATCGGCTAGACTCACGCCACTGTGTCGTACCGAAATTGAGCATTGTTGCACGCTATCAAAAGGACGCGCCAGATATATGGGCGGCAAGTTTCGCATTGTTGTTATCAGCTCCCGATTGTTTTAAATCATCCTACACCCAACATCCGCTTTTAAATCCTAAAATTTAATATAAAGATCTTACATTTGGCGTATTGAGACGAGGAACGACGAACAGCAAAATATCGATATACACGCCAAGATTTCGATCGCATTAAAATGAGGAACATAATAAACAGATCATTTTTTGCTGACAGCATGAAGCACAATATGCATTCTGTGCAATCATTTACTTTTCAACCACCATTGATCTTTTGTCGACAAGTATCGCTGTTTATTCAGGGATCGACTGCTTGACTGGCAGTTTTTACAACCAATCTAGAAATGTAGACAACCTTTAATTTATTCTATTTGAACTCACTTTGCCACCGTCAGAGCCAATCTGGTTACTCAACTGATAGATTAAAATGGGGAAATTTGGGTGCGTTCCCGGCATTTTTCATACGCTGGTGATCTTGATAGCTGTCGTCATGCAAAATCGATGCTGAATGCATTAGCCTGACTGTCACAATGAACCGTGGCTCAATGCGCTTTCTTGCAGCGCAACCAATTGTCCTCAGGTTACTTTGCACTGTAGTCCATTACTATGTCGAACACAATGTATCGAAATCTTAACCTAAAGGAGTGCAATCTGTTAGGAAACTGAGGTGTGATAGGAAATCCATCATTCATCTGGTGCTCCCAAACCCTGACAACAAGTGTTCTAACTGTTTGCACCAAATACAATTTACCGCAGCTGCAACCAAAGCAACAAGCGGAACTACATGAAGCTAGCTACCTGAATAGTCAGTTCATGGAGACTTATGTGTTTTGCACGGTGAAAACGATATCCAAACAGCCTCGCACTGAAATGCAAACACAGCCGACAAAAGATAACTAACGCAGGATCAACCCACACAACAGTAGTGGGGGAAACCCTAATCGCAATGTGATTACCCTAAAGAAAAAGCCTCGAGGAACAATTTTGATCAAAGAGCATTTATTTAACAATTTATCAAACAAATTCACGATAGGTACTATCATACGAGCAGCACAAGGTGCAAGTCATTTGTGAACTTCGTTTCAAATAACAGGTAGCTGTTGTCTATTGTCCTCAACTGTATATGTATACATATGCGCACAGGGTTTTGTGCCATATGTTTATAAAAGTAATAACAGGATATTATTTCAGCTTCCAAAATGTAAACCACAAAGCCAGATATGGCCAAATGTTTTTTAGAGTCATAGGCTTCGAATCGATTCGTGAGTGCACTTCACTCACAAATTTCCGGAAAGTTTGGCTGTTTCCAGGATCTCTTTGTCAAACGGTGAGTCATTTTGATTTTTACTCTTTCATTTTTAAGGAATGGGCTTAAACCATTCGACAGTACCAGTGCCAGCACTGGCAGCCTGTTCGGATTACCTCATCGGTACTGTAAAAGCCAGCGAGTTTTACATTTATCGTGACAAACGAGACTGCACTGCATCAATTTACCTCGCAACACTGTTATTCCGACTACCTCGGTGAAACCAGTTCGGTATCCATAACGTTTTAAATTGAAATGATCACCGACTGCACGTCACTCAGCTGGTTGATTAGATTTTGGGTCGCCATGTTCAGCGTTAAAAACCGAATATCGTACACCACATACCTTCTGAACTAAGTCGTCGAATTTTGTCCACCTGGCTTAGCCTTTTAATATTGTTTATCTGAACGATTAGTCTGAACAAGCTCCGGAGACCAATGGTATATGTTTATCTGGTCGTGGACTGAGAGAAGTGGAGTATTAAATCTAAAATACGGAATAATGGTTGATTCCCTCGACTTCAAGGTCAATGAGCCGGACATCTTTTGTGATACGTTCGTGCGTAGGCTGGCTTGGGAGCCACCAAAATATCTGCATGTTTGCTTGTGAATTTTAGTGCACTTTGTTTAAGTCTGACAAATCAAGACTACAAATACATTCATGCAACACGTTTTGCTGCGTCATGTAGGCTTAACGTGATATAGCCTCGTTGCTTTGAAATTTACCCGGCCTCATTGGTCTGTTAAAACAGATCCGGAATACTTTTTAAGTTAATCACATATTCATGATGACGCACGTGATTCCTGGCAGGGCAGTAATTATCGGAAAGTGGGAGAATGAACATCACTTGAGGGAGAGGTATGTACTCATAATTGATTAATGCGAGGACAACCGCTAGCTTATTTCTCAGTTCAGACCGTATTTTGCGTGTGCACACAAAGTAACGTATTAAAAAATATGAAGAACGAACTTTTAGCTCACATAATTTTTTGACGTCATATTTGATTGGATACATAAACATTATGCACCACGCACGAGGGATCCTACCAGATTATGATTCATTTTACTAGTAAAACACTGCCTTCTTTCTAATCGGGCAATGCTGGGCAAAATGTTTACTTAGCGCCTTTTGATGTCACGATGATACTAGTTGTCGCCAGGCCGATAAAATGAGCCTAAAGTTCAAGTGAATGATTTCGAATGCGGCACAGAAAGTCACCCTCACTGTCAGCATATGCAGTTAGTACAACTGTCAGCGGATTGAATTACCTGGGAAAGTGATTTCATCCTGCTAGAAATGGTCTAGAAATGGCTAGAAATAGAAATTGTTAAGATAATTTCTCAATCAGCGCTTTGCTGCTGGCTTATAAAATAGGTTCTTAAAATGTTTTTGATGATTTGAGTGCTAGCTGATGCGAGTGAAGGTCTTCTGAGAAACATTCGTTTGTTACTGAAAACAGACGGATCTGTGCTGGAATATTGGTAGCTCGAAGGATAATACAAGCAGCTGACAGGAGCACCAATGGATTCCTTAATTTCAGTGTTGATCGTTGAGATCACAGCATAAAAACTAGAAAGGATCGTCTTACCAGACATCAATCCCGAAATATGGGTGCTATGTAGAGACATTTTTGTCACCATTGAACTGAGAGAGCCCTAGCAAACCATCCATTTGGTACACGGCGACTTTGATGCCATCAGTTTCATGATGTAAGTAGAAAACAAAGACAAGCTGGCGGTTTTAGATGTCCTCGTCACAACGTTACCAAATGGACAATGCAAACGGGAGCCTACAGAAAGACATTTAATTTAATTTAAAATCTGAACTACCACAACAACCGTCTAAACTGTCACAAACGCAGCTGCGTTCAAACGTTATTCAGTCGAAATTAAACCCAATACAACGCAATGGGATCCAAGGCAAAATAAGAGAGACGCTTATACAAAGTCTTCCAAAGAAACGTTTACCCAAGTAATTTCATCTAGATATTACTGGGGAGATGCAACCCAACCAACTCAACCACTTAAAGCACAAACAAAAAACTTGCACTGCGATACTCCAAGGACATTTCGGAGATACCCGCAAGGATACGATATGCGTGGGCCTACAAATACGCTGTCAAGGGCACTATCGATATCAAAGGGTAAGCCGAATGCAATTGAAATACAAATATCATCTATAAAATTCAGTGCAAGGATTGTAAAACACACCAGTTGCGACAAACAGAGCGGAAACTGTTAGCCAGAGTCAATGAGCAAATATTCTCAACCATCAGTCGCGATCAACTTTCGCTCATCCCTGTACGTAAAAACCAGAAAAATCACGAATTCGTTTGGACCCACATCAGTGTATTAGTACATGCAAGTACAAAGAAGCAACGCGAATTCATGAAGGTCTGGTACTGATTGAGTGAGAAGTCTGGGACCTTCATACTTGAGCGGAACAAAGAATCGAATGAGTAATAAATGAAACTAAGGCAAAAATACTTTTGGGTTGAACAGGCATTTGAAACTATCATCAAGGATCACAGAATCCGTCCACACAACCAGCCAAAAATAACGGGAGCCCCACTGCAAATCAATCAGCTGTGCTCATACACATAAACCGTAAGGTGGATGTAGACCAATCATTTTGAAGATAGAAAACTTCTAAAAATGAAATTTACATCAGAAAAACACTCAAGAAACAGAAAGATAAATCACAAAGCAACACCGAAAAAGGTCAGATCAATGAGACTCTGGATGCAAAGTTTATTATTGCCGATTCAGTTTGCAGGTCAAAGCTGCTCTTAGCAAAATATATAAGCTCAAGCAAGGAGAGAGGACGCAGTAATCCGACAGCGCATCGAAGATATCCCTTTCAATGGTGACGAAATGTTTGCAAGTCAGTGGCCAAGGCCGGCAAATAGATCACCAGCCACATGACCAATTGCCAACAGACGAACCTGGCCTATTTATAAAGAGAAGAAAACAAATGCCATTGAGGTTGACGCTCGCAGACTAGGTGGTCGTTACTGTGTTCGCTGAGCTAAGTAGTTGAGTGCAAATGTTTCATCGCCAGTTCAGACAATATAAATTTAGCGAATTTGACCAAGAAAGGCTTGAAAGATACATCTTAGTAACAGCAAACACAAGTGACCAGACGAACAGTTCTATCTTATCTCGAGAAAACATATTATTATACGAAAAGAAAATCCCTGTAGTTCACAATCGGAATTCCACTTGGCAGAAATTGAGCAACACTGATAAAACCAAGAGGAACGCTGCGACAGAACAAAAATAAATTGAACCAGCTGCAACAAGCTTTTTTTTGGATAAACTTGGAGGAATAGGCGAACACGAAAAAAATGCTGCTTGATATCTGATCTCCGCATACGAATTCCAAGAAGGTAACAAGCTAATCCGGGCAGACAAAAATTGTGACGTACGGAAACACTAGACATGGAAGGAGATTCCTGAAAGAATATTATTCCACGAAGGAATCAATCAGCGGACAAGTTAAACTGGATTCAATTTATGCATAAACGCGTCCAAAGGACCAGTATCTCAAACAAACTACTGAAAGGGAACTGACTATCGGATCAACAGACCAAGAGACAAGAAACACCTCGTTGTCAGATCAACAAAAGGTCAGAATAGAACCAAAACAGTTCAGGGATGGAGGCGATCTCCAAGACAGCAGGGAGGCCAAGCTCAAAAACCTGGTGATCATTGACCACTCAGAGCACAGGATAACAAACAAACCAACCGAACAACCAATCGTGATTAGAGGCCAGCCCAGGCTAGCAGCATGCGTACTAATACACAGGCACCACTAGTCGACGCACAAATGCTAACATATCACTTCACTCGATTGGTGACAAAAAGGTTTGTAGTAAAAATCGCTCACCCCAGCGGACAAACTACCGACCACAACCTTTCTTTTCAAACAGTAATTGAATGAAATTTACCTATTCACCCTGATGATCGCGCTGATGAGATAAAAAGGTGCTTACGTGTGCTTAAGTATGAACTACAGCAGTTAAATTTGACCAAAATTCAACAAGTCTATAGCAAACCCTGCTGGTTTCTCATTCATTCTATCTCCCTTAGACATTAGTTGCCTGTTTGTTACTGCACCCGCCAGCACACTCTGCATGGGGGGGAAGCCACGACAAATAGGGAATGGTTATTTCGGCCTTTAGGGTCTCGGTAAAGTGGACGTGTTTAAGCCCCATTACATGTGCATGTGCAACCCTGAGATGAGTAAAGCTAAAGCAAAAATCGGAAAATTGCACTGTTGAATAGTTACACAATGCAGCCGGTGGTTTATGCAAAATATGGTCACATTTTTGTGCAAAATTTCGCTATCCTGTCTCAGAAACCTTCTTGCACAATTTGCGACTAAATTACTGTCACTGACCAAACAGGGTGTCTAAATAGCAGACAAGAAGCACAAAAATAAAAAAAATATGGTCAGTTGATCCGCACATCATAAGCGACCCAGCATTACTCACTATTACAAACACATGTTTCCGAAATCTGTGTTCTCCGTACCTCGAAAACTTGATTAAATTCCCCAGTTGGAAATCGACTGCTGTGAATCAGCTGCCTCATTGATATCTGCATGAAGAGTTTTTAAAGACAGAAAACAGCCGCTGTATAAAGCTTTTTTTACTTTAGATGTTTTAGCGATAAGTGTATCACCCATGATTGCTAAAGATCTGAACAAATGCCCTTGGCTTTAATATAAAGTCAAGCCGGCCATTTAAATCAAAATTACCAAAATACAGCACAAGTTGAAAGGTGAATCGCTCAACCTAGCTAAATTGAATTGGATTAATCAGAGCATGCGCAAACAAATTAAAAATACTCCTCGATATGAATCCGTGACAGGGACTCAAACTGTGCCAACAACACAGTTACACCCATTAAATTCGGCAAGCTATTCTGCCCAAGAAGTACCCACCAGGAACCCAAAATTAATATATTAAAAAGCGTTACAGACTGACCAACTTGCAACCCTTTCTGAAACATCGGCTTCCATGCCCGCTATTTAGAAAAGCCCTCTGTATTTATTTGCGCGTCGGCTTGCATCATCCGTAATAGGTTCGTACTGTACCGTGCGTCAAAATGCTCCGGTGTTGTCAGCGCGGTTTCTGGGCCATAAACCAAGAGACTTCATTCTCCAAATTAAAAACCTTATGGCCCTTTACATGGCCAAAATGGAAATAAATCGCCTGTGGTCTGCTGTCTTGAGACAGCTAGATTTAATCGTTCAATGGTTAATTAAATATGTCTTCTCCACAAACATACAGATGCATCCCAAACTTTATTTCAGAACTTATTGTAAACCGGATACTTTTTGGGAGGATGCCACACTTTGGATATTCTATCCTACATCTGGAGAGTATGAACAGCAAATTGCAGGTTATCTTTGCTGCAATATGGTAAGTAAAATTACGCTTATCAAGACAGCGATATTTTTAGCGGTAACCTGCTTATCTCACTAATTTTATCGTCGTATGGAAACTTCTGTTTTCCTACCATATTTAATGCAGTGTTTGCATCACCAGATGCATAAAAATACGTTTCTAATGGATTTGAAACGTTTATAATGTACTTCATTTAGATCCCATACGGCCAAATTTTGTCATTAAGCAGCCCTGCAAAGTTTTATTGCTCACAGGTAAAATAGCGGTCGAAGGAAAATGACTTACAACGAATCATATTTCCCACCAAACAATTACCAAAACAAAGCTTAATTCACGCTGTATTCCGACTTTATGATTTGAAATCTATCTTGCTTACTGATACGGCTAACTGGCGGAAGTCACCTACGAACAAGCGCAAACTTGGGAGAAAGTTATATGACCATTGTCACCGGAGCATCATGTTTGTATGCATTTGTCGCCAGTATGAAGTGGACAGAGCATGGTACATACCTGTCAAGTGGAATGAATAACCACTTCAACTTCCTGAGCCTTATTCCCATCTATCTGCTAGCGTGCTGACTTTGGACGTTTCCATACGTAAACAAAAGCAGGTTTGACAGTCTAAGATGCGAACAAAGACGCTAACAAACAGCATGAGGCGTAAACAACATTCTGTCGTGTGGTAACACTTGCATTGAAAGACGTTCTGCATTATTCATCAGGTATTCAGTGTTGTTTACATGATTAACAAAGGCGTATTTTGGGGTGATGAAGAACCAGTTCGCGCGGTAATTGTCATCTTTAACTGATATTCATCACAGTTACAATAAGGTGAAATTGGCCAAAAGAGATTGCGGCACACGTATAAATAAAAATGTTTCACATAGTCCATTCATCATCGGTGAGGATTGAGCCAAGATAATGTATTATTTCACGGACTGATTCCAGGGAGTAAAGTTCATCCCCGGAGCTGGTAATTTGTTTAAGTGATTAACTGGTTCTTTGTACTGTAATGTTTGATTTGTGTGGCAGGAGATAGAAGTTGGAACAATTAGCTGGGGCTTGTAGTTTAGGTCAGTGTTGTGGTTTATTTTTGTTTTCTCTGTCAGCTCAGTATGCTGGACACGTCTACTCGGCGTATACTTCGGAGGCGCTCAAGTTTTCAATGCCGACGCAACACCATAAACTGCACCATCCCTCAAGTAGACATGTTATGTAGTCTGAGCAAAGTGGTAGTGGTAGCATTAAAGACCAATAAGCCATCGAATACAGAAGCGTTTTGTAAACTGTTCACAATTTCTAGTAAACAACCGAGCGTGCGCTTAAGTGGATGGCTCTGCACGTAATGATCAGAGATACGTTTATGCACGCTCCGTGAGCCTCTATCCTTTGATCAGCTATTTGTACGTTCCCCTTTGGTGTAGAGGAGAAAACTACAATAAAGAGGGATGTACAACCAGCTAACCAAACCTAAGAAGACAAAAATTCGACACATAATAAGGACGGACTAATCAGGGCCCCTATTTTCAGTTGTACTTCTGCCACAGTGGATTCTAAACATCTAAGCGTGTGAATTCATTCAATGTGTGAAAGCGTAGTCTTTGGAATTGGGCGCAAGTATCTCAGTAGTTCAAGATCGTTCATCCACACAAAATAAGAGCCGAACTTAAGCTGACTAATGGAGTATTTCTGTAGCTGCGTATCACTGACTGACAACAGCTCTCAAAACCAGCGTGGACTCAGTACTCAGCACAAGAAGCTGCGTTTGTTAGGCTATACATCGCTTATGCCGAACAGTCACTTACCGAAGAGCGTGCTGTTTTCCGTGCCCAATTATTGTTAATGGAAACAGCGGGGTGGCTAACCACTAACCTTACAGAGTGATATAAAATTATTACGGTAAGTCTGGGTTTTATCAATGCAACTCGCACTTCAGGATGGGGACCGCATGCTCTCCACTGCGGCTGGTTGTAGATGCTGCCAGACATGGCTTCTACTCAATGTCAAAGGCGTTTGTGTTGTCAATTTCTATCCAGATCGCCTGAATGAGTATCTGGAGTGGTGGACAAATCGGAATAATTGCGTTAAGCTAGCAATGTGTCTCTTCTCTATCTGCTTTCATTGTTTTTTTTCCACACTAGGGCTTCCAGTTAAATCGTGGTTGTACGGTAGCTAAGCATGACAAAATGTTGCGTCCACTCAGATAGGTAAAATTTCTTTGCCCCGCATTTATCCAGTTTAAAACCAATAATATGAGAAATCTAACTAGGTTTATTTGATTCTCTCTGGCTTTGGATAAACCTGATTATTTAGGTATTTAGTTTGTAAATACCATTCAAAGTTCCATGGGTATTCGACATCGCACGAAGCCCGTATTTTGCAACTAAATTTTTGCTTTGTTGTGGCGAAATTTCTTTATCGTCATTTGAGTAGATGTGAAGTTACGTCGTTTTCAATTTTTTTGGGCAGAATTAGGAAAAATATTTTTTGCAGCTTTTTCACGACGGGGTATCGTCAGTTCCCTAATAACGATCTTTGGTGGCCGAAATTTCAAGAGATGCTCTACAGTGATGCTGTAGAATCGGTTCCATTCTGCGCAGGTTGTTGCTAGCTCATTTTCCAAGGAAGAGTAACGTTTTCTGTATCCTCAAAAGCCTAAAAAACAGTCACGTTTGTTCAAGAAAGGTAGAGAAAATTAGGCCTATTCGTTTTACCTGATGGATAGGTGGCAATTTGGATGGCTGATATCAAAAGAAAGCCTCGAATTTAGCACTTCCGTTCAAGTGTGCACATAATCCCTCTTTTTAGCATTTTCTGCCTCTTTTTTAGAGCGTTCGGTTTCTGCGAGAGTGTGGATCATTCCTTCGCAACCACCTATATTGATCCCTAAAATTTTTGAATTCATCTTGAGACTGATGTTTGTTACAACAGTTCCAAATGATTTGGAGATATCCGAGATTTTGTGTGCCCTAATCGCAAACAGCACACGTATGAATGGCCATGCCATATACGCTGAGCGACAAAAATTCAGGCTCCTGACAACAACTGCGCAACCAATAAATAGAATGTAGACGGCATCACTAACTGATCCGCAGCACATAAAAAAATTGATAAAAGGAGACCTAGATTTGCCAACCTAAATTATACAAGAAGGTGGATAAGGACACTGCAATCGTATATTACTGTCTTGATACCGTTACGCTGACACCGGATAATGTGCTCCATTGCCTTCATTGCTTGCTCAGCTGCTCTATGATTGAGCGTCCGTTTGGACAATTTTAACTTGGATTCATATCGGTTGAAAAATCAGATTGAGTGCAGAAGTGCAAAATAGCCAATTTAATTACACCGCGTGACGACACGTGCGATTACCAGTGAAAGGAAGAAGGCCTTCGCTGCGGAGTTGTTTATTTGAGAACGTCAACTGAACCGTTACAGACTATTGAACAGGGAAGCAAAACTCTCATTTGCATCTCGTTTACAAAACTGAATATCCACCTTCTCCTTGAACGCGCCTTCCCGAATTTTATCTGGATGTTCATTGACTGCTACTCAACTGCAAGCAAATGCTACAAAGAGACTGCACAAATTCCGTAACAGATCTGACTTTTCAAGAGACGCAAAGCAGATTTACGAGAAGACGTGCTACTCACATGCCTCATCAGTAGTATCCACCGTTACACACCTTCCCCCTTTAAAGGTCGTCCGCATGCCACCGTTGTTCATTTACCTCCGTCAGGTCGGCTTCAGCAGCGGGTCTACTCGGCCGTTCTTCGGGTGTATCATGCCACTTACGGAGCTGCGTCCCATTTACTCTTTTCGATCCCCGACCGTCTTGAATTGTATACACGTTCCCCCGGCGGTCGTTAACGACAAACGGACCTTGCCATCGACTGCCCAGCTTCCGCGACCCCATTCCAGGATTCTGATGATCCTTCCACTTGACCTTCGCGCCTATGGGGAATGATCGTGCCTTTCTACTTGCCGTTTTCTGCCTAGTACTTGTCTGAACGGCGGTCAAGTTTTCTCGAGCTTTCCTCCTTTCTTCATCTAGCTCCTCCGGAGACAAGCGTGTTGTCGGCCACAATCCAATTTCCTGATCAACCGGAAGGCGCGGATGTCGACCGTACATCAGCATAAACGGGGACTTGCCTGTGGTTGGCTGTATGGAAGCACGATGAGCTAGCAACACCATTGGCAAGTTCACTTCCCAGTCACCTCCTTTGGCCGCCAGCCACTCCTTGATCGTGCGGTTATTACGTTCTGTTAGACCATTTGTTTGCGGGTGGTATGGTGCCGTCCTTAGCCGTCTGATACCCAGCTTCTGCAAACAATTCCTAAACTCTTCGCTCTCGAAGCAAGGCCCCTGATCGGTTAGGATCATTTTTGGCACCCCATGGTTGGCCACGATGTGATGCATTACCACTCCGCTGATCGTCGTTGCCCGTTGATTTGGCACGGCTGCCGCCTCGATCCACCGCGACAAGTGTTCTGTCATTATCACGATATATTGATTCCCGCTAGTTGTCACCGGAAAGGGGCCCATGACGTCAACGGACCATAACTCGCCGATTTCTGAGACAGGAATAGGTTCCATGGGATGGGTTGCCCCTGTCGTGTCCCCTTTCATCAGTTGGCACCGCTTACAGGACACCACATAATCCATCACCTCACTTCTCATCCCGGGCCAGTAGGCCCTCTGCCGAAGTAAGTCGTACGTCTTGGTGCACCCTGTGTGTGCCATCTCATGGCATTCGACGATAAGCTTCCGTCTCAAGACGCGAGGTATCACGGGCAGCACAACATCCGAATCGGTGGCGTTCCAGGAAATTATGCCAGCTTCATTCAGACTCAGCCGATCAAAGTGACTCTGGAACGTTTCCAATTCCTTGTCTCCCTCTCCGTTCTCAATGCTCCTTCCATCCAACAAAGCGGCTGCAACCTTCCGTAACACAGGGTCTTGCCGTTGGAGTTGCACCAACCTTCCGGGATCCAGTTCGACGACGAGGCTATTGGCCCCAATCATGATCCTGGGGACCTCATCTTCAGCCTCTGGTCGTGACAGCCAATCAGCCAAGTGGTTCTCCTTCCCTGGCACGTGCTTGATCGTGAAGTCGTACTCTTGCAACCGGAGTGCCCAGCGCGCAAGCTTTCCGCGAGGATCTCGGGTGGTCCTGATCCACTCCAGGGGTTTGTGATCGGTTTCGACATGAAATCTTTGTCCAAGCAGATATGGCCTCCACTTATCCAGGGCCCAGACGATCGCTAAACATTCTTTCTCAATGGTCGAGTACTTCTGTTCAGCCTTAGTCAGGACACGACTGGCATATTCGATAACTCCATTCCTCTGCTTTAGGACTGCGCCGATACCGCGATCACTAGCATCCGTTGCAACGGTGAACATCTCTCCGACCCTGGGCAGTTTGAGGGTCAATTGCTGATCCAACATCCGCGCTTTGACACGCTCGAAAGCCTCATGTGCTTCCCTGGTCCATTCAAATTTCCGATTTTGCCCGAGCAAGTCGTATAGTGGAGCAGCAATCGTGTTGAAATCCTTAACAAACCGGCTGTAGTATGCTGCTCGTCCAAGAAACTGTCGTAGAGACCGCTTTGAATTGGGAACAGCACAATCCTCGATCTTTGCCAATTTTTCTGGCAGTGGGCTAACCTCTCCGTGACCCACTTTATGCCCCAGCAGTGTCACCGAACTCCGAGCGAGCTGTGTCTTGGCTTCGTTTATCCGCAGGCCAGCCTCCCGGATCCGCTTCAATACAGCCTTTAAGTGCGCTGCGTGCTCTGGTTCCGAATTGCTGTACACCACGATATCGTCTCCGTACACGGCAACATTCTGGAGTCCCTTCGTTAAACGAAGCATCAAGCGCCGGAATGTGAATGGTGCCCCAGACAAACCAAACGGCATTCGTCTAAATTGATATTGGGTGTCCCCAACCGTAAACGCCGTTTTCTCCCGGTCCGCCGCCTTGATAGGTAGTTGCCAGTATCCGGAACGCAAGTCGAACACGGTAAAATATCGGGAATGCTGGAGGGAATCGAAAATCTCCGCAACCGAAGGCACAGCTACAACCCGATTTACGGTCAGTTCATTCAAGCGCCGGAAATCCACACAAAACCTGTATTTTCCGTTCGCTTTCCTTACAAGCACAACCGGGGAGTTGTACGCACTATTGGCTTCTTCGATTATGCCATTCTTCAGCATCTCTTGAATTTGTTTATAGACCTCCTCCCGTAGATGGAGCGGCAGCGGACGGGGGCCGTAAGGTCGAAAGCGTTCTGACGAGAGGGGGATTTCGTGTTCAATCCAAGGGCAGAAGCCAAACGGATCCTCATCGCCCGTGAACAGTTCGGAATATTCCTTGACCACGGACTGCACTGACGGTACGTTACAAGACGGAAGCTTTCGGACATGCAGATTACTTGCGGCAGTGCTTGGATAACCTTCAAGCTTGACTGCGCCATAACTTGTCACCAGCTTTCCGTGCTTTAGATCAATCACGGAATCTGTGCTCTTGAGAAAATCTGCCCCCAATATCGTCTGCTCTATGTCTGGGCTGATCAGGAACGTGTGCTGCACGGACTTGTCGCCTAAGCGTATTGAGTGCATTGACAACCCGTCAATTTGCAGTCGATATCCTCCTACTGCTCTCACGGCTAGCGCGCACGGTCTGCGCTCAGCTTGGTTCCCTCTCTGCCTCAGCGATACTCCTGCTCCTGTATCAATCAAACACAATTCTCTCTTCCCGTCTATCTCGATAACGGCTTGTATGGTGGCTTGTGTCAGTGCACTAATCGCAACCCACCCAGGAAAACAGGAGTACTCCAAAATTTTATTATGTACAGGTGGTCGGGTACGAGGGCATTGACTTCTCCAGTGGCCAGGCATGCCACACTTGTAGCATCGGCTCGTTCGAGCGTGCCTTCGTGATTCCGTCTTGACGGCTGCAAGCTGTTCGGTAAGTTGATCCACCTTGTTCTTCAGGTCCTCCACTGTTGAATCCTGCCTGTTCTCCTGCGATTGAAACGTGGCCAGTGGTGCCTCGGCCAGCTCCCGTGCCAGATGCACCAGTTGCTCCGCACTCAACTGGCCAGTTGCTCTCGCCAACCGCAACTGGGCACCAAGCGCCGGCTGCACACCTTCGACGAACTGGTCGGAAAGCAGCTGGTGGCGCGACGCTTCATCCAGTCCCGGCAAAGCCCGATCCAACGACTGCTGCAGGCCGGCGAAGAACACGGTCGGGTCACATCCAGGCGCCATCCTGGCCGTCTTGAACCGCCGCATAGCCTCCTGGCGGTCGGCCGTCGTGTCGAACTCCGCTGCAAGGGCTTCCTTCGCGGCGGCCCAGTCCATCTTCCGGGGGCCCCTTCTGGCCGCATCCAGGGCCGCCTTCGCCCGGCCCCTGAGGAGGGTCTTCAGCACAGCCAACTTACCCCGGTCGGTATCCAGTCCGGCAGCCTCCGCAACCTCCTCAAAGTCCTCCAGGAAGGTCCAAACATCCCCATCCTCAAAGGGTTGCGGCCACGGGATCTTCATCCTTATCCTGGTCACGGCACCAAATGAAAGGAAGAAGGCCTTCGCTGCGGAGTTATCTATTTGAGAACGCCAACTGAACAGTTACAGACTATTGAACAGGGGAGCAAAACTCTCATATGCATCTCGTTTACAAAACTGAATATCCACCTTCTCCTTGAACGCGTCTTCCCGAATTTTATCTGGATGTTCATTGACTGCTACTCAACTGCAAGCAAATGCTACAAAGAGACTGCACAAATTCCGTAACAGATCTGACTTTTCAAGAGACGCAAAGCAGATTTACGAGAAGACGTGCTACTCACATGCCGCATCAGTAGTATCCACCGTTACACCAGTTGACTAATGCGTGTAGGTCGCGCCATTGTTTTGCTCAACTAGCCGTCGATTCGCATTCTTGTGGCAGAAGTATTTGTTATGATAGTCGACTGCATACAGTCTTGAACACCCGCCAGGGTGCCGGCACACTAGACAGCATTTCTTGGACTAAGACCGGCTACCGGAAGGTTCAGAGAACACAATGGCTATAGCGATATTTTAGACTCTGATGCCAACGTGATACGGAGACGACTATTGCAATGGACTCTAATAAGCAGGCAAAAGGCCCGGAAATCCTAACCAGATAAAGCATTTTTCAACTCATCACCGGCTGATGATTATTCCATAGCGTAAATCGTTTCGGCGGACGAAACTGGATTTTAATCCAAACTCAGCCGGACGACTACGGAGTAAGCCAAAGCGCTCGGCACGGAATGGTTCTGCGGTCGAAGACTCCAAAACGGAATAGGCAGCTGCCAGAAAACGGGAATAGAGCAACCCTAATCAAAGTCTCATCCAGCACCTAACAGCAGCGATCACCAAGAGACTTACACAGATTATGAGTCAAATGTCATCACAGAGGATTTGTTTAATTGAAAGGCTGGCTTCATAATTGTGCCCTGCTGGTTATCCACCTTCTATTGACTTTGTGGCAGTTTTTTTCGGGAGGTGCTCCCATACATCCAAAATATCGTATCACCCAATGATGGAATGTCCTTCAAGTCCGTACATTAGTAATGAAGTTGTCGTAAAAACATGGATGCTCCCATAATTTACTTTCGCATGTTGGGAAAGACACAAATATACGCTTAACTGTAAATGAATTTTGATTTCGGAATTGTCAAAACCCATCATTCCTAAAGACAATAAGAGAAATTGTTATTTTCTGGTGACATTTTGTTTCCAACATCAGCTGTTTGGAAAAACATATCCAAAGTTTCATATTTCGGAACAAATCTCCAGTCTAAACTCTGGTGGTATAAAGAGTTGTGTAGAAATGAGAAGTTTTCACGGACCAGTAGTTTCACGATGATTTGCTCCGACAATTTCCGGATCTCGATTCACAGTTTGATGCGTGTGTCGCCCGAGGTGACGATAAGGATTGGAGTCTTTGCCCGGAATTTCCCCTCATTATGATCTTGGGTTTCCGCAGCCCACCACCTGAAAAACAGAACTAACTATTAAAATGTCTGCAAAACTATATCCACCTAATAACTTGAATAAAACAGGAAGGACTTGTGTGTGCACACATTTTTTGTTGACTCGTTAGTAATAAATTACTAGTAGTCAGAAAAAACGAGTTTACGTTTTACCTACAACAGAGCTGGGTGTCGTCAATCACTGGCGAGAGAGTTACAAAACTCATGCACAGTTGTGTACAACACTTCACGTTACCACTATTAATTGTACATGCCAAAATACATTTTCATTCTTAACCGCTGTGTTCTCGGCAAACCTCAGGATTGTGAGTTTTGATGGATAGTTAAAGTGCAAAGTGATATCGGTCTGGTAACCAGTAGACACAACATGTAAGTTGATCGATAACGCTGTGACTGACAATTGGGCGCTTGTTTCCTTTTGTTTTCTAGTTGATTTTTGTCCCAAAAGGGTACAGTCTGTCTTTTTGCAGCCTATCCGGCCTGTCCCCAAAAATAATTTTTCAAGGGAAGTAAGCATTGCAACCAACATCTCATAGGTTTATCTCTCTTGATTAAAAGTAGCTGTAACTCCAAAACCTGGTTACATTTCCCATTCTTTACACGTTTGCTTCTTTCGGCGATTAAGTTGATCCTTTCTGAAGGTTGGTACTTAGAGACCGTATTTCTGATAATTTTTGGTCCATGTTCACCAAGAGTTAGGACACCGTTACGTCGCAGCTTTATGAGTTGAGTCTAAAGATCTCTCTATCGTGAAGACGTAGATATCCTTTAAACAGTAACTTTCGCTGGTCAGTTAATCTCGCATTTAATGAGCACGGCCAATTATGGAAGGACGTTATCAGCCCCCTGGTCGTAGGCTGCGGCAAGATTTGGACTTATTTCTGAAGGGCTGAACAAATCGATGGCCAGTAGAGTCCATAAAGTTTAGTTGGTTAACATCAAAATAAGGTTGTTCAAAAGCACCGTGAACATGGCAATTAAGATATTCGCTAGAGCTGTACCCAGTGGATTTTCCATTCTCACGCTACAGCAGGTCACAAGAAGTTGGAAATCTAAACCTCACATTCTTAGCTGAAGGAAGACTTCGGTATCCCTCCTGGTCACGTCTGAAAGAACTAACGATGTCACACAAAATTCTATCGTTTCGTACACATAAACGGGGAGCACGACTACAAACCTTAAGACCACACGTATTTGGGTCGGTATTTATTCTTACATAATGTTCAGCTGGATACAGCATGTCTTCGATGATGCATCCATAAATGCCCAAAATACTAAATGACCAGGCAAATTCGCGTTTTGTGATACCAAGCACAGCGTACATTAGTAGAAACATTAACAGTGTTTCTGTGTTTTGGTTTTGAGCAGTGCACCAGCTGGACCTTTCCGAGGGTTTTTTTATCCATTTATGTACAAAATTTCTGGACGGAAAAGCACCCCCAAACTTCACAATTTGTGACTGGTTTTTTAGCGGATGATACATCCTTAAAATTGTCAGCTACATGTTACTGCAGGATTTCCCACCTATTATCCATTACATATTACAGTATCTAATACCTTAGCTTTCCAGGTACATGGAAATTTTGTTTCGCCATTACAAACTTATGAGGTAACTTTTGTAAGACTTACTGGTGGTGATGTTTGCCAAGTCTGCATCAACCGGTGGATTACAGCCTTTCTTTTTTCTTACGGGGACCAATTGTAGAATTCTGGTAATCGTGAAATCAGTATGCGGTTTTCAAGTCTCCCCTGTAGCAAGCATCTACCCCATGTTGCAGGAACAAGGCGAAATATGTTGTCATTTGAATCTCGGTACTAACAATTCAGCACAAGGTGAACGTATTCAACAAATTCCAAATTCTATTGTGGTTTTCCAAACAGATAGTGGTTGCTGATTCAGAAACACGTTGTGAATAATTTTGAGCCCAATGAGTTCGACTTTGTAATTAAAAAGTTTTCATGTCAAATTTAAAGTGACGGTAGGTTGTAGGCATCCGAAGGTGTTCAACATCTGTGGAAACTCACGCGATTAGAGAGGTTAAGAATAATAAAACAGAATATTAAGTTACCTCTAAAAGGTGAGCTCCTTGGTCCAATAACAATTTGTCTACATTTTAAGCGCACATACATTTTGTCGAGTTTTAAATGAGGTGTGTGTGTTACCCCAAGGTTCTCATGAAACAGCGGGCGAAGAAGCAGCAGTATACAGTAAACACATCGAGCAGACACTTTTACTGACAAGAAGAATGCAGCTGAATCAAATGCCAAACGGTATTTTAAATCACTCCATTGGAACAACTTGGGACACAAAACGCGGGGTAGTCACATGTCCTCTATAGAAGAAATTATGCTTATGGTGGGCGACGTCAGTAAATTTTTCCTGCGGGGTTATTGAGGTAATCTTAGTTCCGGAGGGGTTAGTTTCTCAGCAAATGCCCATTAAGGTAACCCGGTGTTAACTAGTTGTGTGATGAAGTTTTACGAATCTCTTCTGATTTTACAACGTTTCGGTGTCATATTAACTTTTCTCAAACTTTGGCTGATAACAAAAATGCCGAATGGCCTGTTACGCAGAGTTTGCATTGTGCTTACCGTAACGTAGACTTTTGATCTGGCTTTCCCAATCGACAATCGAATGTCCCTTTCCTCAAATATTATGAGAGTGAGATCAGTTTAGTAGCAGTGAGGATAGCCAAAAAAATACTCTATGAAACACCCTAGTTTTGTTCAATTTTGACTCTACTTGGCAGAGGTTTTAAGCGTATTTGTGGATGCACGTCAGTTCTCATCCTAAGGATATAATATCTTATGTTAAATTCAAACATATTGGGCTAAACTAGTCTTTTACTCTTAATTTCATAATCTTCGCCAGATATTTTGCAGTATTGTGTTGCATTGGTATACATTTTTAGTCGTTTAAACGATTGATGTATATGGCTCAATACTAGTCTAAAATGATCTCCGAATAGGCACCCAACGTTTTTTATGCTGTGCAAAACATCCTTTTGCCTAAACCAGTAGCACCCTTTGGAGATTTGATAAATCAAATAGATGAGGCTTCATAGCAACTCAAACTCATGCATATTTGAAGGACAAATAGATACATTTCCCTCCTGAGGCTTGCGGTTTTATGCGGTTACTAATGCTCCGTTTTCCTGAAAACAGACTGTTTTTAAACCAGGAGAGTATAAAATTTCAGCTTACCCGTGGCTGTCTGGCATCTAAGTTGTTGGCATGTTTCTTTTCAGAAACACTTTTTTAACATTAATGAAAGACAAGTAAATAAAATATGAGAATGTACATAAGACATACGATTCCGATCTGGCAGCTAAATGAGAGAAAGTTAACCTTTCATCGGAGACCTAGACCCGCCAACAACCAACCAACAACAGATCAACTAAGGCGTAGCGTATTATTGCTTGTCAGCTGTCTGTGGCCGGGTGTAATTACAGTTAACTGATTGCCGAAAAGTTACTGACACACGCCTCTTTAAAAGCACGTAAAACGAGCATTGCGGATGAGTCTCATAAAAAGAACCTCAGTTGCACGTCACTTCTAAACTTTTCAGTGTAGAGTAAACACACATGCAGAATACAAAATCAAATGTATTTGTGCTACTGAATACAGGCTACTGAAATTTATTGTGAGAATTTACTACTTCAAAGAATCTTGCTAACCGCTGATTATTTACATATATATTTACTTATTAGAGTGATTAGCTACCTGAGGCAAATCCGAAAGGAAACACTCTCACAAAGAAGTAACAAAAACTTTCTTCAACATCGTCTCAATACATTAGAGTTCCACATGTAATATTCAAGTTGTGATATTCCTGCAGGACGGAAACCTATATCGTGTTAATATGCCTTAAGATTTGGTGTCTACTAGGTGTTTATCAAAACGACTAATATCCAGGTTTCCGCGCCGCAATTAAGTGAAAATTGAAATGAAAATCTGGGGTTACCAAACTTTGTTGAAACTAGGCTATCAGGTATAAAACCATAAATCACAAGGTGGTTTAGCCCTGGAGTGAAGTAACATTCCAGTGAGGAACTGAACAATTAAACGCATAAAGCCTAGGTAAATGTTGTTATTTGTACAAAATAGGAATTCATAAACTCCTCCGGACTTAGTATGCGGCAGTGTGGTCCGCTTGATTTGTTGTTTGTCCCGCACACAAAAACATGTAACGCTGACTGTCTTAAAATTGAAATTTGATTCAATTAAGTGACCCTAGCTAATGGAAGCGAGTTATCTAATAAAGCTGAGCATAATAGTTCTAAGTTGCGGTTCCCCGTTTGTGGGATAAGACAACCTTTGTTGAATTTACTATGAATAGTGGGGAAAAGTTTTAAAGTGTGATCAGATAGCTGTAAAAACAAAAAAAACACGATATATTATTATATTATTATATTATTATATTCTCACATGATGTTATAGTTCGGGCAATTTGGCAGGATTGGATTACGGGAGTACATGAAAGCGAACTGCACAACGAGTAAATTCTCCAGTGTCCCGAGTGTTATTAGTTTTTTCTGTCTGGCCTGAGTAACCGAGACTGCGTATGGATGTCAAATTGTGTGCATGTGTCTGCAACTCGGATGCTTCTGTTGGTGGATTGTGATGACAATTCTGGGTGGATATGTGAGTTGAAGTCGTCTTTTGAGGCCACTTTTTGGTAACATTTTGGACTCCGGCCTTGTGTCCTGTTACCATGCCTAATTGGACTAGTCCAGAATGAAGAAGGATTAATCCCATCTCCACGGATGCTCCGTACATATGACCAGAAGCCAGACTGAAGAATGTGTTTGTAGAAAAAGCTTTCAATTTTATATTATCCATGAGCAATTTTGTTCACACAGCTCTGAGCGTGAGTAAAAACTTATTTAATTTAACAAACTACTTCGGGGAAACAGATGTCCTAATAAGCACATAAGGCAACAGGCAGCTGGGATCAATTCAAAAGTAAAAAGACAAAAGGAGACTTGTGATCATTCGGTATACCTCGCAGTCTTGCAACAACTAAAGTCATCCGTTAGGCCCTAAGATCCCATGAAAAGATAGATACTTTCGGAGTGACAACATTGTTGAAAACTTCTCGTAAAAGCAAAAGGTCCTATCGCTACAAAATGCTGCATGAGTTATGTGCATGGGATTCTTCAAAAAAAATCACCCCGATTAAACGAACAGAAAACTAGCTAGATGGACGAACAAGATGTCACACGACCTTCCTACCTGGAAAGTGGAGGAGGCCGAAACGAAACATTAGAAATTACCCTGTTCCCGATTCATGTCCACTCCGGCGATGAGATCGATCCTTCCTCATCCTGGACTGATCTGACAACAAAACTAACCAGGTATGGTAACCGGACACAAAGCAGAAATTCAAAGCATTACCGAAAAGTGGCTTGAAAAGACGACCCCCACTCACATATTCACCCAAAAACGTTATCACAACCCACCAGCAAGAGCACCTACATCCCAGACGAACCCACAAATGTTGACACATTCGCGCCCATATCGGCCATACCAAACCAGGACCATGATCAAACTGGTCACGACTCACGATGAATAACTCGCTAGGCCGTCTTATTTGCGTGTGTTCGCTTGATTGTACAACCAATGAAAAAATCATCTACGATAGCCAAAAATTTAAGCCACGATGCGTTACAAGGCAGCGTCTTGATTTATAAACTGCCAATTTAAAATGGGGAAGAAATTAGCTACCGTTAAATGCATGTATTGATTTTTGTCTTGGACCTAGCTTAAATTCCAGCTCAAGTAGTTAGCGGTTTCAATCAGTCGAAACGGTCGAAAGCGGTTTCTTCGTCTGGCACACACAAAGCACATCAAATTCCATTATTGTTTTGAGTTAAAAAACAATGTGCGTGCCAAAAGTGCAGATTATATGATGAAAGCATGGATTCTCATGGAATTCGCAACTAACCTTGCAGTGGAATCCTAGCACTGAATAATCATCTGTCCCATCAAATAGAACATGAGCTTATGCATGGAGAAACTCAACACTCCCCGATCAATAGCATATATATTTTTCTGTTAGTGAGGTCTTACTGTCTTCAGCAGATCAAGACGAAAGTTTTTGCTTGGTACTTTTTGGCTGCTTCTACATTTGCCCAGAATCCCATGATAAAGCTAATTAATAAAACCTTACTCAAGACCGAAAATATTAGGTAACACTGAAAGGCAAGCAGTAAAATATGCTAGTGGATCTGGTTCATTAGGGAAAACCAGGCAGGTGGAATAATGAAATTAATGAGTAGAGCGCCAAATTTGCTCCGCTGGACCATGCTTGGCAACAGTCATTACTCACAATACCATAAAAGATTAGACATTTTTGTCGGGTGCCATCTTAATGGACGAGTCCTTCTCGATTAATAGGTCTATCGGTCAGCACATGAAATCTTCGGCAGAAAATCGGGATGTGGATGTACAAAACAGTCCGTCCGTATTTTGTGGACTGTAGATTTTTATATCACGTTCAGCGGTTTAGCTAGTTAAAAATCAATATCATACCATATTGCGGCCCAACTCTTAAAGAAGATCGTGGTTCTGTGCCATTTCAACTAGTACAACTGCACTGCAAAATCTTATGCCGCAGAAAAATATCGTCTCTAGACTCTCATGAAAGGAAGGACGGAAAAGTGCCAAAACATGTATACGAAATTTTATCCAAAAACATCTTTCGCGAACCGCCCAAATTTCTTAACTTTTCAGGTCTGGAAAAACTGCATGTCTTATTTTATGGTCATCAGGGATGTCGAAGTTCCGTGGTACGTGATAGATTATGTGTAGTAACATGTTGGTTTTCAAGCCTATTTAAACACAAACTCAAGGCCGATGTAAAGCCTGTGTACCCTTACCGTCATGTTACGGAGCCCACATTGCGTCGGCATATTGTTGTTCTTAAGGTGACAGAATTAAGTGCAGTTACCGTGCCGAAGATCATAAATTGTCGTGTAATTTTGACTTAGTAACCGTTTTCGTTTTATTATGTTATGGTGCGCCCAAAATAACAACACATTAAAAGTCTTTTTACGGTCTTTCTTAATAATGAGTAAAATGCATCTTTTCACGCCCGAATTGAATGGGGAGAGCTGCGTGTAAACGCGCTACAGTTTGCCGTTTCAGCAGTATAAGGCTCCCTTACAAAAGCGCTGATGAAGTTATAGGGTTAATAGAGGTGCACTTATTCTGCTAGTCATATTCCTCGGCTCTAGTTATCCATTCATAAGAGTTTAATTCAAACTCACGTTTAAAAGAAGCTTTTTGCAGGTGGGGAAATCAATCTTTCACTATTCCAAATCCCACTAAACCAGACGACTACAGATGGCTTTAACAATCTGGCTATCATTTTCACCAATGACCAGGCCCATTTAAGTTGCAGTTTAGTGATTCGTTGTGCACAATCTCGTTCAGCATTTAGTAGGCCCAAGAACTCTTATTCGCGGTTGGAATCAGAGAACATTTTTAGTCATTTGGGATTGGGTGCCTGCAGTGGAAGAAACTCTGAGTCAAATAGTTCTGCGCTGTCAGCAACATCAAAATGTGACAAAATGCAGTATACAAAAACATTTCTCCTTTGTTGTGGCTGGAGGCTGGAAACTTGCTGTGACCTTCTACTGCTGGTATTTTGAGGCCGTCTACAAGCACATAAACAAACCATTAGGATCACCATCCCTTTACGCCGAAGTGCTTTTGATGATTGCCGAAAAATTGCCCCTGTTCAAAGTCAGCCATGAAGAGGTTTTCCGTTTCAAAATCCATCTGAAACAGGTCATTTGGTTTCTCACGGAGCTGGCGCATTTCTCACGGTACCATTTTTACTAAAGTTAACGGTTTTTAATGAGTGCAATGAAATCAAGCAAACAGAAATTTAAGTACTCACAGACCAGAGTTTTGCTGCATCAGAGAGAAAGCCCAGCTATCAGAGACGAGACTTGAGTTATTGTAATAAAGTTAGAGGATCAAACCAATGTCTCAATTCTATTCAGGGCTGATGAGAGTTGCGATAATCGTAGGGTTTAATTGCCTAACAACTTGGTTGGAATAGCGCATCTAGATGTCCCGATCGAAAGAAATTTAGCTAGTTATGCTGACAGAATAATCAAATGCGGAATATAAAAAGTAAGAATTTCTTAATACGTGGTAGCAGAATTGCCAAAACTAATCAGTAAACTGGTGATTAATCCGTAGTTTTATTCTTCCCTGGATCATTACCATGATTCACAGCTGAAGTGCAGCATACACATAGGTGGCAACATTGAACATCATCAAAGATAGACCGCTGTGCAGCATTAAGTTCACGACGCTCAGATTCTTACTCTGGCAAAGCAAAACGTTGGCATGCCACACTTGCACCGGGAGCAGCCAAAATAAAAACAATACACTCTGATTTGCATTATTAAATGTGAATATACCATAAATCTGACAGTCATTACTTTGAACTACTATGGAGCTTCCATGAGATTTTAACCCTTCGTTTACTTCTACGCAGCACTTCAAAATCAGTGTGTAGCTATATTTGGCTCCCTCAGGACTCTTCTGCTAATATGGGTAAATACTGTGATGGCGCTGCAAATGATGCATATACATCACGGTCTGCAGTAAAAGGTATCCGAACGGTGTAGCAGATAGCCGTCATATAACATGTCGCGGGCGTTGCAAGGCTGTATCCTTTTACTTTCATCAAATTGCCGGTACAATTTGGTTTACTTCTGCGCCCGTTTTCACGCCGCCGTATATTATGTCAACGCAACGAGATGTGCATCTTTGCTTACATAATGTGGCCAAAAATGAAAAAGAGCCCACAATCCAATGAAATAAATCCGTACATTTGTAATTAAGCTGCTGAATAATTTGTAGGAGCTTAAAAGAACGGAGACTGAATGTCGTCAACTAGTTTGTTTAATATTTAAGAGGGTGCAATCTTAACAGAAATGTATAGAACTTTGGGGGCATCAGGCAATTTAGTGCGTTTGCTTGGCGGCAAAAAATGACAAAGAAAAAGCGTATTTTCTTCTCACACAAAGATAATTTCGGAATTTTCTTTAGCAGAGCAAAGTATCTAAACTGTTATGCATGGATATATGGTGCCACGAGAGAGTTGGGTCCAATGAGCTAACAGATGTCTTACAATTATTGGGCTAGAAATTTCTGTTCAGAAAAAATCCGAACAAACAGCTGTTTGCACCGAGAATGATTACTGCTTACATTTTCATACATAGCTGCAAAAGGTTCGACAAAAATAATGCTGTTTTATTAGGTAAAACCTGAGGCAACCGTACGGCGTCCAAAAGACAGGGCGTCATAACACACGGATAGAATATTTGGCTTATTTTGAAGTTGGTCTTAAAAAACGAGACTTAGGTGTATCACTGCTACTCTGTAGGCTAGAATCTAGCTACAGAAAAGTCAGACTTTTAATCATTTTATGCTTGGCTTTGCTCTCGCCGAGTAGAGAGTATGAAGTAGGTTTTTATTTACTTTAATTTGACTACATTTAGTGAGATTCCACCATCTTCTTGACTGCCTAGAACAAGCGAAGCAGAAATCCACGCCTGTAATTTCAACGGCTTATGTCCAGTTGTGGCCAACCAGCCATTTCTCCTTCCATCATTCTTGCACACACTATTTATGCACCAACAGTTGACTGCAACTGGAAGCATTCATTAGATGTTTTAGGTGACACTCAGTAACACTCGTCCGATTGCGGCAGACCAACAAACTTACGTCATCCAAAAAATGGCGCAAAACATCCGGATTACCACTAGTTGGAAATTATCTGCTTCCTTCTTTACAGTACTACAGTTATTCCTATAAAAGACACCCTAACTGAGTGAAGGTGCAAACGTCACCAAGTGTTAGAAGCATTGTTTTTAACGCGAAGAATATTTTTCGCGTGCATGTGTCTTTTACGTAGTAAGTTACCACAAATAACTGTATTGTTAGTTTCTTGCGGGAGGTTTTTGCGTGCGCAATTGTGTTTTGAAGGGCTTATTGTAGGACACGTCAACATATAATTGCGCAGAGATAGATTCTTTGATTTTTATAAGCTTAACATTATTATCCAAACAGCTGAATTTCACATGCCTTCACCAGATAAGAGAAATTTATCTGAATCTGAATAGGTGATGAAGTCATCACAAATACCTAGTAAAAATGACGTCATAGTATATCCAGGAATGTCTATTCACTGTAACAATTTTTCCCATCTGTTTTACAAGGGACAGTTGTGGCTCAGTTTCTATTTGTTAACGGTTTTTTTCTCTAAAATGCTAGACAACGCATTCGTGGAACTCATTTTTGTGCACATCCGTGTTTCGTTCTTATTGTACTCGCGTATCCGGAAAATGTTAAACTGTACTTTGGCTATCTCTTTTGTTATATCTGTAAATCTAGACAGAAGCCTTGCTCAAACTTTCTAAAATAATGAACATAACCAAAGGGTAGTTTTAGTTTATCCACGAAATCAAACTGTGTTTATATTAACATGAACCAAAGAACAAACAGCTTACACATGAATTGGACAGGCTTACTTGTAAAAGAGTGTTCATTTTCTTCAGTGATTCTGAGATTAATTACTTTTGAAATACCTTTTCCGTTATAACGAATCTCAGCGCGTGACATAGGTCTTTCATTTGGACTTTCCTCAGCTCTTGGTAACGTCGGTCCCGTCCATGGAACTTCTGCAACTGCATCGCGGCTTTGCGAAAAACTCCAAACCGATTTGTTAAATTGTAAGTCCAAAATGTTGTGTTGTGTGTTCAAAATGATTCTGAAGTACGGAATGTGCCACATTATGTAATGCGATGTTTTATGAACAAGAAAACTAGCTGCTAGAAAGTGATTTTATACAGAGAACAAACAAGCTTGTTTTCAAAATTGTTTTGCACGATCACTCTCACTCAAACCGCTTTGTCACGCTTTGCGGTCTAACCAGGGCCCCAGTGATCTCGTACCTCAGTCGCTCTCTTTGAAAATGGAGTGTAACACAGCAAAGAGGAAACACAGTTAAGAAGCCCAGAAGCCTCTGAAATAAATTCCGCGCGTTATCTCTTTCTTTCGCCGAATCACTGTAAAGTTAAACATTCTGATAAGGCTTTCTTTCAGATGACCACTCATAGCCTAAATTGTTCTCGTCGGGCACGTACTTGTCATGCGAAAGCACAAAAGTTTTAGGCCGTCTCGGAAGGTTTCGGTTAGAATTCACTTCAAAGATCATAGTAGCGTCATTTTCTGTTTTATTTATGTTACAACGTCAAACAATAGGATTGGTACTTATAATACGAGCCCTTGCTACAGGACAGAGGAAGCGCGACTTAAACCAATCAGTCAAATACTAGGTTTTCAATTTTCGGGCTCGTCGTGTGTACAGCTTCAGGAAATTTACAGCACAGGCTTCTTACGTTTCTTAGTGATCCTTGGGAAATCTTTGGAATTGGTCTGCCAGCGGCAACCATTCAATTCAACTTCACACTGCCGTTCATATGGAGGGATTTCTTACACGGTGCTCCTGACAAATATATGAATCAGCGATTAAACTGTCAAACTTATCAAACCCTTGTGACACGTGAAGCTTTGGGTGTTTGCATTCAAGAAGTGTTGTAGTAGCTCTGCTCATTATTACTATAAATAGAAAATCCACAGCGAAAAGCTTCGCACTCTCCCAATAGCTTTGAGCGCAGGTTTGTTGTTACTGCTTGGTGGATGCCAAAATAACCTATCTTCAACTGATAAAAGGAAGCCTTTTGGTTGTTCGCTTGTTTGAATGCCGAACACACACCCCCCCTCTCTAACTGCACTCACCCTTCTCTCTAACTCTTCTCCCTTGCTTACACGCGACTCAACCTCCAAAATGGCGCATTTCTTACAGGAGCAAATTTTCGGATCCTCAACTTGAAAAACTTTGAAAAACTTGCCTTTTCTCGCCAAAAGTTTAAGCACACAAAGTAAATGTTCAAAAATACTGGGGCGCGACTGGCCACTGGAAAGGCATTCGAAGCCTTTGCTTCTTGGGTGATAAGTAAAAATTTACTGTGCATGTGGTCTGATTATAGCTAGTTGTCGACGACAGTGACGCATTGATGTCATGCTGCCGATGATTATCATGATGAGCTGTCGACGCAAAAGGTAGAATTCCGCCGTACTTGATTCATGACGTTAGCACGTCCGGGTGATCCATGGTAATATGATAAACATACTTTTACCATCAGCATGCAGACAGAAAGAGTGCTTCGGTAAAAAAGATTTAAAAGCTATTATTCTTGTTTGGAAAGTAAGACGCAATAACAAATATTTCATACGATTTATTCAGAGCACTTTGAGCTTATTCTCAGAGGTCAGGCAATAAATTTATTGCAATTAAGCAACTTAAGTCAACCGGCATCTGTAGTGACTTCCTAGATTTTTCTCCAAATTTCTGGTGTTTTTACTGTGTGAGCAATTAGTGGGCACCCTTTAGATTTTTTAACGCATTGTTTTATTTTCATCAGTTGCTTTCTCGATACACGTAAACAGATTGAATACATAGTTGGTGGGTTGGCAGCTGAGCATTGTGGAGACTTGGCGTGGGAAGCGACTTACAAGCTACTCAAAATTACCTTGTTTAATTGTACCTCACTAAATATTTAAATAGTAAAACCCACACGAAAGCCCAAACTATATGTGCTGCAAGCCTTAGGCAACAGAAGAAACGCAGTTGGTGTGTCTTTTCAGCGAAAGCATTATACTTCTACGAAAGTGAAAATTTCGAAGGAAGTGTGCCATATTGTGGGTGAAATAAAGCAATTTGTTTTTATTATTATATGCTCCGTGCTTCACTTTCGCTGACAAAACGAACAATGTTTCTCTTAACTAGCCTAAATCTTTATTCGCTTGTAAAATCTACTAGGGTTCTTCTTGTGACTTTGTCATTTATTAAGTTCGCGTGACGGGCGCACAAAATGAAGCCGGAATTTCCGTGCACGCAAGCGCCGTCATTAACACCATTTTTCAACTTTAAAATTATAAAAGGTTTCGGCACTCACAAACCTAAGATCGTTGGAAAATACTGTTGTTTTCAAAGCACTTACCTATTATCAAAAGCCAAAAGGCTCAATACTGGATCGTGTCGGTTATTTCCCAGAAATACGCGTTGACAGTTTTGTGTAAGCAGGTTCCACACACGCACTCTCCCATCAGCACAGCCAGTTAGTATTCGGAGAAAACGAAGCTCCATACAAAGTACAGGGCTGTCAAATAACAACAGATTTGCGGTCAAAGTTGGCTTTACAAGATACCGTTAACGCTTACTCAAGACTATTCTCATTGGGATCCCGTGAATTGCAAACGGATATCCACTCACAAGATGCCGCCAGCAAGACATTTTGATAAACATTTGAAAAATGTCGTGTTTTGCATATACCCCCTCAGCAGATCATAATGAGTAGCATTTTCAACCACATATCATTGGAGCTAGAGGTGCCCTCGAGAACAAGACAGACAGACATTTTAAAACACGTCCACCGGATATCACATAAGATCTTTGCGTTTACATTAAAAACAATCCTATTTGTGTTGTGTGAACCGATAAAGCAGTTTAAGACCGTTATAAAGGAAAACAATCAGAATTTTTCCCACAAAATATCCAACAATGCCTTTCACTTAGCTGCTTTCAGCCCTGACTTAGTTTGCTTTGTCACAAACTTTGATGAGATGTGAAAAATATTCTGTAGGTTTGCTGAAGCTTGGTAGGTGGAACTATGTTGCTCTAGTCTAGTAAGTTTCCGTAACCGGATTCGAACAAGGAAATATGCAGCGACCCGAAAAATTGTCACGGAGATGAGTTAATTATGAGGTGTAGGATATTTGAGATAAGCCGACAAGAAAGTTGAATAGTTAGAACCTAACATGCATTTTAGTTGGTGTATCAAATTTATCTCGGGAGGGCAAAAACCGAAGAAACTATGGTTTCTATTACAATCTGTCATCCCCTTTTAAAAAATGAATGTAATATTACCCGACTACGCCAGGCGATACTAGAAGGCGAGGTTAAAATTTGGCTATTCGTCACAAATTCTGATGTAAGATAGGGTTGAACCACACTGCGAGTCTGCGCTTCACTGGATGCGAACACATCTGTTGTGGTCAACCAACAAATGCTGCGTAGCCTTTTCCAGACTGATCGGTCAAGCCGGGAATAATAAGCAACTATGGGAACTACTCATTCTAAACAACTTTTTTGCAAATATTTATTATCCTAAATTTGGTAGAATACTTCAAAATGCAGCACAACTTTTCGCCGCTTTTTAGAAGGAAGAAATTTTCATTGATTCCATAACGTAGGATAGTACACGTAGAGAGGATCCATCACTTTCTAATATCAAACACTGCACGAATCAAGCACATTTTGCAAAATGAGTAACGAATTCCAGCTAGAGTTTTGTTATTACGTTCAGTGAGCTCACTACGCTCTAGTCTGAGTCCTTATCTGGACCGTGTTGCGAAACGTTTTCACTGGTTGGTGACCTGCTGCTGCCCAGGTACATTCTCACCGACAATGAGTAGTCGTTGGGTAAGAAACTGAGGTGAATTGAGGGCTTGATTTGATAAATCACAACATTTAGCAGCCTTTTATCAAGAGCGAAATCCCCAAGTGTAAGGTCACTCACGAACCTTTGGAACAACCGTTCCCGTGGGTATAGGGGTACCAGAATTCTACATCTAATATCCTCCTTTCAATATTTTGGCACAGAGCCGACAGGCTTGCAAAAATTTCACACGTTCGCTCAATGCAGTTCATTTTGTGGCTACTGTGAGCGCAATCATCAACAAAGAATTATGACGGAAATGCAAACGTTAGAGTAAACGATCGGAAATTCAGTACTCATACGTAGTTATTTTTCTTATTTCTCATAACGGTGAAATAAAGAGAGATTGCAGCCTATTGGCCATCTAAATTTTTGGCATTTTAATATCTTACCCGGAAACGTAAGTACAGATGCTCATTTGAAAGAAAAATCTGTCGAAGGTTTACTTTGCCTGACCGAACAATATAAGAGTCTCCAGTTTGAGCAGTTTCTTTGCGCTTCCAGAGTATTTTGAGATAGCATGATGGTTGGTTAGACAAGAGTTGATTGTTCCGCCATCTTCATGATGTTGTGATGCTTGCACATAAATCCAAGTGAATACAGTGTGGATCAGGATACAAACTTTTCTACCCCAAATTTTATTTCGGAAGTGTTGACTTTGTATCTGCATACTAAGGCCCCTACAAACATGAAGGCATTCATTTTGTCCAACAGTTGTTTGCGGAACAACCAAACTTTTAAAGAAAGTTTTACTTAACTCTCTGTACTTAACTCTTTCTGCGTCACAGGTCTTGAGCTAAATCTATGAACAGTGTGAATGGCGCTAGTTTTTTCTGACGTTTATCTTGCGGCTAACTTAGTGTAAGGGCACTACCTCCCCTTGGGATACACATTGTACCTCCTACACATATCTCGTAGATTGTCGACTCTCAGGAAACGAGCAAAATTTACCCACAAACGTTTCTTGCAATGTTTTGGAGAGTTATTCTTTGATCGTTATCCGGTTTTAGTATGCGTCCAGTCCTGTCAGAGCGTGGTGTGACTATGACGTTTTCGAATGTGTGAGAGGCGTTTCGGTCCTTGCAGAATATGCAAATCAGGCAAAAAGACAGTTGTTCCAGTACTGTTCTACATATTTGTATACATGGACATGGCATTTGTCTTTTCTTTCAATCTCTGTTTTGTGGCTGGATTATCTTGCTAGGAGTTGCTCTTTTGTAAGCGGATTGAAACGTTTCTTCATCAGCGGTATCTGAAGACATCTGGCAAAACAGCCCAACTATGTTTTTTAAGAGTGGCCGAGCTATATCGAAAAATGTACTGTCTACATAGCCAGTATATCTTCAGGTATGCTGCATTTTCTGGCCACTGTATTGAGGGTACAACATTTTCGTTCTGTAAGGTTCTATTGCCTCAAAGCTTCTCCGCAACACTGTAAGTCTACATCATTTTGGGACTGCAGGCCCTTTATATGAACCACACGCAGTTCAAAAGTTTGGTTTACGCATTTTAATATCCTTTTGATCCAGTAAGTCTGATTAAAAACAGCTTTACTTCTTGAATCACGTGCTTTAGATAGGAAACTTTCTGAAAATATCTGGTCCCTGCCAACTGTCATTCTAAAGTTTGTGCTCTCGCCGATTTTCTAAGGCGATTGACAATTAATTCGTCTCGTACTCGACAGTATTCTTCCTACTTAGGAACAAACCAGTGGCATGAAAGCATGACCATTGTTACCAGAACTTTACTCAGGGAAAATAATTTGGTCTGCTAGTGCCGATGATCACTGCTAGGGTGCATTCGGGTCATCATGGGCAACGTTTCAACAGTATACTACTTACTAGTCGTGCTACGCTTTATTGCCGAGCATACTTGTAGTGCATTTCGAAAATTGACGTTCATAGCTTCAATTTCGAGCTGGTCACTTTCGATGTTTTAGGGTGCTTAAATAACTTACCACTTGTCTAGATTACACCAGATTGCCACTTGTAGAATTGTCTGCTGAGTTCATAGATGACATGATGGGAACATACACAGTGACGCGTGCGAAATATTTCTTTGGCGTTCAAAATAGGATGGTCATTTCCTCTGTACCGCAGGTTTCCGGCCCATCCAATATGTTTCTATTCATTTTGTTGGTCACCACGAACCCAACTAATGCTTCTGTCAATCAAACTTTGAGGTTCACTTTTAGCAGGGTATTCGTCCAGCATTCCGGATTCGCTGAGTGCCAAGAGATTAGTGTTGTATTGTTTCAGTTCCGGACCAACGAAGGCTGCACTTTTTACAGGTCTGAAGATGAGGTCTCAAAGTTCTGGATTCCAAGTCGCGTTTGAAATGTATTAACTATTCGATGTTCGTTGCAGTTAGCCGTTATTATTTACAAAGCTGCGATGCTCTTGGCTGTTTCTTGACTTTTAGTTCGATGGTCTGGTCCACAGTTCAACAGATTATCCTCTTTACTTGGGGAAATTTCATAGCAGTAAAGGTTATTCGCTTGAAATAGCTCACGAAAGCTGATAGTAAAACAATAGCGCTGCGATCTTGATGATGCTGAGGGTGGAATCTGCTTATTGTAACCCACAGCAATAGGACTTTATTACACATTTAAATCGTATCAGACGACTTTCCGGTTATGACCAACAGCGTACAGGTTTATAACCGATCTTTTCCAAACGGAAGTGCTAGGAACAGACGGCCTTTTTTAATCGAGAATGACCCTTAAAAATGCTGTAGAAAGGCAGTGAAACAAGAGATCTAAACCGACATAATTTGTCGCGGGAAATAATATATTTTATAAGGCTACTTAACGTAAATGCATCACGTATATCATGGATTATTTATTTATTTAGGAGTCTCAACTGGGGGACTAAAATTATTCTCAGCTGAATTTCTCGTTTATCCTTTTATTTGCACAACATTGCCTAGAAGACTGATGAAAATGCCTTCAGCATACAACCACCATGGTTGGCTGTCCAACTGTTTTTGTCAACCTAAAATGTGGTGTTAGTCAAGAAAAACCTGAGTCTCATCTACCTTACTATCACTTCAAAGTTACCTCATGTATAAAATTCCCTATTTATAACAAGAGCATAATTATGCCTTCAAATTCTTGTTTGTGGTTTTTAGTCCAGAATCATTGCACAGCTTTCACTTGTTTTCTAGCTACTTGACAACCAGACAGGAAGCATGTAGTTTCCGCTTACTTACCACCGTTGTTATCCTATTTACCCCCACATAGGGTGATATCGAAAGGCGATGTCTCACACCAGCTAATGTGTTTATCAGTATTTGTTCCATAAGTTCCTTCGCTAAACTGGCTGGAAAGTCATGTTAACCGTTATGGGGACACTGTGTAACATATGAACATGATTCAGCCAATAATCGTTTCATGTTTCTGCTTATACCGGAAAAGCGGAACATCCGGTTAGATTCTAAACCCATTCATCAAGGTGTGAGCGACCATTTATTAGCAGCTTAACTATCCTAAAAGGTTTCCAACCTCTCCGCGGTCTGTTTGGTCAGGGAAAGCGATCTGGATTGCAAACAGAAAAAACGATGCTTACGCAGTTGCGGTCACTCATCCGCAAACCAACTGTGCGTAACGTTACGAGATATTTTTGGCACATTTAAAAAACAATACATTTTGGCGCTGTGTCAAGAGAGGTATTCATTGTTTTAATTCTTTGTGACCGAGGGTGACCACGGATTTAACTAGACAGACCTAATGCTCCCTAATGCTCTTCACTGGGAGAATTTACATGCCCTATTCTGTAGGGCATCTACCACGTGGTCTGAAATAAAAAGTGAACGAGAATCCTTCAGCATTGAGCTTGACAGATGACTTCGTTTAGCGTTGCCAGATCATGGTCTGTCCAACAACAAGTGTTTAGGGTAAAAAACCATGCTTTCTTCGATACAGAACAACTAAGCCAGGGAAGCAAATGTCTACTTTAGCCATTCTGACTGGTGGCATTTATACACAAACGCGTTTAAGATGAGGGACATGCAGACCTTGTCGAGAACCTTCCCAACATGAACAGAACAACCAGTGAACAGTTTCGGGCCAAAGAAAAGCATACATTTCATTTCACTGGCTATTAACCTGTGCTTTGAGCTTCGCGGTTGGCTTGAAAGCATTCTTGTACCTCACTTGACAGCGAAAAGTTTAAAAGCTAGTTACCAAGCATGGCGAAACAGATCAACAACCACCTGAACAACCAATGCAGGTTGATGTGGATCCACAGAATGACATATATAAATTAAACTTTGGGGCCACTCCATTAGGAATATCATGCAAAAGCACTGAAACCTCACACAAAACACATCTTCCTTCCTTTAAGTTGCCTCTTGTGTAGAAAGTTCAAATGAATCTGACGGGTTACAGGATAGATAGAAATATACCGCGTCTGCGAACAAGTCAGCTGTACCACTGAATCATAACCTGTGTATCACCCGTGGTTTTTTAACACACTCCATGATCCATATTAGTTCAAGGTTTTTTTCAGTGATGATTTCTCAACAACTGCCCAGTACTTTCCGGCCACCATTAGAATTATATTTTACCTTATCAAATAGAATCCACATGTGGTAGCTCAGCCGGCCCAAGTGGAATGAGAAGAAACTACGAGAGAAATAAAAATATCAGTTTTCAGATAGTGAACAACTTTAATCGAAGCAGTTGTCACTTGCGTGTGCAAACTGCAATAGCTTACATGTATGAGTTTGAAAACATGTTATCTGCCTTCGTTACCACGCAGATTTACCAACTTCCCACTGTACTTCAAATGGACATACAGTATAGGAAAACACTGTACCAAAGACTAACGGGTAAAAAATAACAAAGTAATGACTTTTGATGTGGGGCGGAAGAAAGTGGAGGTCAGTATCACAGGTACTGTCAATATATGACGGGGGAGATCTAATGTAAACACTTCCAATACTGTTTGGAGCCTACCTGCTGCTTTTTTCAGAGTTTTTTGTACGAGTGCACTTTCGCAGTGTGGCAACATCCAGAAATTAGGAAATCACGGCCTATTTTACGCACATCAGTAATGGGCTTCACAATGGGTCATCTCATTTTTATGGAGCATGCGCAAAAACAGTGCAGTCATGCTTACAAGCCACAGATGCAATAAGTGATTCCTGTGAATCTCAACAGTTTACAGCAAAGGGTAGACTCATAATGACGTATAGGTTCTAATCTCAGAGGGATCGTTATATCTGAAGTGGAACGTAGATATGTGAACCAAATATTCAGTCAAAGAATGATCAAAAATCAAACGACTGCCCGACATTTGAAGCGAAGTGACATAACCCAGATGGTTTAACGAATAGCTACCACCAAAGGGTAGATTGTCATCCTACAAATATCTGCAGCACCTCAGCCTGTCAGGTCAAATATCGCGGTGCATCAAATAATACAACTGACTCGAGTAATTCCAGATGTTTCCTTTTTTTACAGAATTCTTTATAAATTCATGTTACTATGCATCAAATAATACAACTGACTCCAGTAATTCCAGATGTTTCCTTGTTACAGAATTCTTTATAAATTCATGTTACTTGCCTCCCCACGACCTCAACGAGATTCCCACACAGTTCTGGCGCCTGGTCCTATGAAACCACCTTCACACATTCTAAGTCGCCAGTACTAAACCCGCAGCCGTCACTACAACTTTGCTAAAAACCTTGGAGGACAACTCGTTTGACACCAGCAGGTGAACATATTCACATATCTCTGGATGTGTAAGTGCCTGGCGGAGCTTTTCGGAAGCCGTTCTACAAAATGGAGTCAAGTTGATTTACGCACCATCTCTAACCCTGTGAGGCAAAGACTGAAGTTATTTAAAGCCCTGTTTTTGGCCTTTGTGATACCGCGTCAGTCCACAGTAGGTAGGTGAACAAAAAGTCCAACTGCTGTTAACGAAAGGACTAGCATCACATCAATCTCTAGCAAACAGTTTGCATATACTATATTTGGTACCATGATTCGTAGTGCTTAGTCTCTGAGAAGTCTCCTCATGATCACACTGAGGATTCCTCAAGTTTTTTTCATCGACCTTTGTATCAGCTCGCGTGTTTGACGAAGTTAGCGAGCGAATCTGAGTTTCAAACTATGCTTGTCAGTAAGTATCACGTGTAACGCCAGAAAAGCCTACATCCTCTCCCTAGGAATCGCTTGTTTCTGGTTGCAAGTTGCAGGCTTTGAGAAGGATTGTCTCTGAAAATGTCCGGTCTATATCCACAGGTAGTATAGAATTCATACAGTAGTTGGATGTCGCCAACTTACTTGCAGCTGGTGCTTCTGTACTGCGAGGTGTCAAATGCCAAAAACTTTGGTGGTCCAGACATGAGCTGTGGGACGGAATTAGCTTCTACAGAGAAAGTGGTTTTCCTTATGACTCCTTCAAAGAAGCCTATACCGCGAAACGGACAAAGTTTAAGGTAACAGCTTGGTATGAAGAGAGAAAAGATTGCGCTATCTGTCTTCCAGGATAAGGAAGGTCTCGTGACCTTTTCTACCTTTGTCTGGAGATCTATAGTAGCTAATTGAACTAAGCAACTTTCACACTGTCACATTCCGTGCAGACTGACTGAGTGAACGTTTGGAGGTGTAAACACTTCAGATGTATTCCGGCAAACTGGCGCTAGGTTTTTTCTGCACAAAAGTTCTTTTATTTTAGTTCAAGAAAGTTCTATTTAAAAACAGTCTCTATTCGTGTGGAAGTGGAGAATGTGTTACAACGGTACCGGTAATGCCTACGCTATTAACCATGATACAGGTACCACAGAAGACCTGGTTGGTTCAAAGCGGTGTAGAATGGGTGTATATTGAGGTAATTCTGTCGCATGTTCATCCCTACCAAACTGACTCTGTGAAGTCTTGGCGAGGTAATTCTGTCGCATGTTCAGCCCTACCAAACTGACTCTGTGAAGTCTTGGATAAGTAACTTTAACAAAGGTAGGCTGATGCAATGCTTTTTCTCCCGAAGCGGGGAGCATTGGAACAGTTTTTGTAAAGCATGATAATGCTAACGGTTTTGGAATCGGGTTAGATGATTATATGGCTTCCTGTGCTAGGAGTGCTAATCATTAATACATTTTCTTCTAAACCACCACTGAATATTTACAACAGAGACCTAAGAAGTACACAGGTTACTCACGTGTACAATCGAAGCAAATAGCCTGGTAATGGTGAACAGTGACCGCGAGACACAGGCACAACAAATGGTGTGAATCTTTGGTTGTAAACAAACCTTTACAAACTCGTTAAAGGAGGAATAACTTGTGTCTCCTTGTCAATTACTCCATCACTTTAAAAACTTGTCAGACATCATCAGATCTTCAGACGCTATCACTCCAGGTATTACAATTCACTTCCAGTATGCGTTGCAGTAAACAAACACACTGATTTATGTTCTTCCAACAGTTTGAGGATACCTCGATAAATTGGCTCGTCTGTTTGGGCGGTTCGCATGTTCACTGGTAATAAAGTTTTTAATTTCTCAACCATTCTATTTTATTTCCGCTCGGACGCAGTTAATCGGCATCCATATCTTAGCAAGTACCTTCGGGCTAGTTTAGACAATCAGTTATGCTGGTTAAAGTTGTGTCAGATACCAAATTTTGCAACCGATGATTGTGAAATGAAGGATTGTGCCAAACTAACCATCATGCACATTTCTCTGAGAAAATCTCTCCGGACGAAATTTGTGTTTCGTCGCGTGGGCTAAGAATATTCGGTGAACAAGCTTGATTACCAATAGGCAAGATTAAGTTTATTGTTTGACGACATAAGTTGATTGATTGGCGTAAAACTCTTTGACAGTCCATGCCCGGCTTTGTTCCTCTTAGGACCCATCGATATGGCGTACTACCTATTTTCCCTCAAGCCTACTTTCCACCTGAATACCAAATTGTACACAAGTGGCAAATAAACTAATTTACAGTCTACTTTATTCTCAAAGAGGGACTCGATTGGATCCGGGTTGAATCTCTGATTCCTGATTTGCTTCAGTTAGATGTGCAGCACAAAGGCCGCCTTTTGTTTCAGTCGATAGGAAAAATATCGCAAACCTGAGTTTTAACTGGGAATCAGTTGGGTCTTTTATTAACAACAAGTTAGTTTTCGAGTGAGTGTAGTTCACGAAAAGCTTAATTCAGCGACTCAGTATTGTTGGGTCGCCTAGGTTGCGAATATTCAGTGACTCGTGTTCACCTGGGAGTTCTAATAGACTTTTCTTTAGCTATATGAACTCGTTATAATGTAATTCGATATTTATGAAGGTTTGGTCACATAAAAAATCACGGTTGTTGTGTAGCCATAGAAGTTGATGCTATTCGTTGCGGAGACTAACTCTTTCGTCATTGAACTGCACTCAGCAATAAACAGCAGAGCAGTAAGCAGTCCTTGTCCCCTTACAATATCTTATTAACTCTGTTAGCGCTGCTAATTGAACAGTACGTCCAAATGCCGCGTCAAACCATAAGTATTGGGAATGAATTTTTCGTTTGATCGATTCCGTGTTTATTCTATTTATCGATTGGCCAACAGTTCGGTCGTGGTAAGCATATATTCTAATATCATTCAACCGCATACCGAGAAGAAGACAGATAGCTGTTCCATTTTACCCGTTCCTTCGGTCTAGCCATGAACAACAGTGTATGGGGGTTTGACCCCGGCAGAAACCGGTTTTATGTATCGTAACCTATAACCTAGAACAAGGACAAGAGAGCTTCACTTATTAAGGATGTGAAATTTTTTTTCAAACACAATTTTGCAGCCGTTACAAAGAATATTCTGGTAGTTCTCTGTGCAGATGTGAACCAAACATAGGTAAAGGCTAATTGCCATCAACAACACACTCGGTCAAACATCTCGGTTACAAACAAAGAGTAGCTTCAGACAATAACTAGATTAACCCCTTACTACTAGAAGCACAATGCTGCACATTCCTTTGATATTTGGCTGTCTCGTGTTGTGCTTTTAGAGTAAATACCAATATATTTGTGATCAAATCAGCTAGGTAGTACCCAGCTTTTGTCAACAACCTAGATAACGGAATTCCACACAATGGTAAGGCGTCGAATCTCCCGACTGCCTAAATTACCATTTTAATCAGTCAACCAAAAGCGCATCACTATCTCACCTCAAGTGAGCTAATTGTCCAAGACACGTTGTTAGTTTTGAAACCAGATCCCACACACGAACAAATCCGTCCTTCGATGATGAAACCAAATAGGCTTCGTTCATCCGCAAGGCAGTTATTTCATCCGTATGCCCCTGCAGCACCTAAAAAGCAAACGGCAATTAATCTTGTTTCAGTCACAGACTTTACTGATTGCATAAATTAATCCCAAGGAAAAGCAACATGCTAGCTTCTTGCTGTGTTCATTCTTCTGTGAGTGATCAAATCGATAGGTCTTTTAGATTCGTTAGGCCGCATTCGGATAAAATGTGGTAAACTCTTAAGTTTCTCAGTCTGCTGCTGAATATTTAGCACTTTTTGGACTCACTGCTTCGGTCAGTGCAATTTTGTAAACACGCATAAACGGTGTACCACCATAAACCTCCTGACAGCGAAAACCAGTCGCTTTAGTTTTTAAGGTTGGACTAAACACGTGCATTTTATTGACCAATGCAAAATAACTGAAGCCTGGACTTCTGCTGCCTCCCACTACCGACGGTACGATAAAATGTGTGACCATTTAACCATGCGTCACGGTCAACCGCCCACTTCTCAACTATACTCTCGTGCACTATAAATTCTTTCGTATCTTCCAATCACACTTATTTTAAAGCAAACCTGATGTAAGTAGTGAACATACTTCTTCCCTGGTATTGTTTGTTCTAGAACTTTAAACTATATAGAACTATTGATGCCATCCACACGCTACTAATGATGAGATTTTAATACAACCTGAGGTCCAAATGAAGTGGGTTGATTGCATTTTACCAGCAATTTAAAAAAAACATCCATTCTACTTTCTGACGCTGCCCGAAATACAAACCACTACTGTAGATTTCTTATCTCTCAGTTTTGACAGTCTGTACACATTTCCTTTATGCATTTATATGATTGATGTGAAGTAATAATTGTGGGACCCACCACCGTCCGTTCATACGGAATTGATGTATCTACCGTACGCTGCTATCTGCTGAAGACTTACACAGCCGGCTATGTGGAAGACAATTCTAAATTCAGCGTGTGTGCAAATACCCACAGCTTGCACACTCAAAATGAAGTACCAAAAGATCTCCGGATCTTTTTCGCGTTTTATGAAATAACCTGGAACCACTACACTTGGCTGGCGTTTTGTAAGATGCAAAGCAAAAATGTTGCACTCGAAATGACAAAACTGGTTCTTAAATAATTTGTCCAAATTTGAGAATCGACCCGAAAAAATAAACGAGGAAGATTGATTAGCATTCTTACCAATCTCCTAGATGGAACTTGGGATTGCTCCAGCCCAGCTGCAGCACGTTGAATAATAAATTTGCTTAGCTACAAAGGGAGGCAGCTTCGTTTAGTACATATTTAATTCGCCTATCATGAAATGGTCACTTAATATTTTGATAAAATTATGGATACACGCGTACCTTGTGTAGCAGTGGACTATCATCTCTCAGGTCCCATAATTTAATTTCTCCCGATTGGTCGCCCGATGCACACCAGTAACCGCACAGGACGACAGCAGTGACACTCGTCGAATGCTTCATCATCCACAGTGGTACCCGAGAATCCACTTGCCAAACTAATAAGTGGAACACAAAAAGATCAGAATGAATGATTAGTTCCAACCGCAGCATACTCTAAATATTTATTCCGGAAAACTACACCAAGCGTAGGACTTCTTTGCTTTTGTAAGGTGTAACTCTTCCCTAGTAGTAATTCACAATGACGTTGTAAACAAAAACTGATCACGTATAACGTACTGGTGGGGAACGTAGGCTGCTTAATTGTACTACCTCCAATGAAAAGTGAAACATGGCAGCCGGTCTATCATCGGTCACTTTCAAAAGGATCCAGTCAAGCTTCTAACTCGTAAAAGACGCCATTTCAATCCCTCCATGGATAAATCTATTTCAGCGGGATAAGTATTTCTGCATTACCATAGATTCAGAAATCCTTGACTGAACTACATCATTTCTGGTCAAAAAACGCTGTTGTACATAAATTACTAGCACCGGAGTTATTTAGTTGATGACAACGCCACTACTTAAATTCTCCAGAGTGCAAGCCCTGATTAAATTAAATATTTGAACTTTGATGTCCATTACTAAATCCAGGATGGTAGTACGTAATTTTTGACTGTCTTGTGGCTAGCTGAACACTAAGGAGAACGTCCCAGGAGCGGGTTCTCTCCATGCAGAGGTCTCTTTTGTGATATTTTTGCCCACTTCTTTAATATTACTGTCACATTTCTGGTCAGTAGCATTCGCTATCCGATATTCATCTACCCAGATATGTTCTCTCCGTTAAGCTAAAACTATTTGCCAGGCTTAGAAATTTTGTGCAAACCCATCCGCTAACAAACTGTATTGCGAAGCTGCACACCGATGCACTGATGGTATCGGTTGATTGTGAATGATTTACGACAAAACTACCAAACCAAACGGACAATTTCCACAGCCAAACGGGCTGTGCTTCCAACGTTCCCTCCTACATCAGCGTGGTCACCGAATTCTGCTAACTGGAGATTCATCGGACAGTGGAGTTTGCAAACAAAATACAAGCAAAAGTTGTTTTTCTATATTTCGCAGCATTACAGCGGGATTTCCTCTTCAATGTGACGGTTTCCTCCTGTCCTCCTTCATCCCAGATGCTTTCATAAAAGGTTTTGACAAAACGCACTGCTTAAAAACACGAAAGCGTTTGTTTTACACCAGGTAGTACTAAGTGAGGTCACTTCAGAAGACAAACCATTATATCGATGGAATTTTGCCGACATTTGTTTAAGGTGACCGCAAAATAACATCGTGGATATTTTGTGGAGGGTTTTCTCCTTGCAGTAGTTCCATAGGGTAAACCAACACGCATCAGAAGGAAACTGTGGAAACAAGTAAGCAAATTACCGGAGAAACTTCCATGTATCTCATTGCTGGATATGTATAAGAAATCCAAATTCATAGCCCTGAATGGACAGCAGATTTCAGGCGCTGTGGAACTAAGTTGATGTATCAATGAGGATTGTTTGCTGAAGTCCGGTGACGAAGTAGGTACAGCCACACAAATGATATCCAAATGTCTGCATCGAGATGGATATAAATATGTAAGCAGCAATCAAAAATATAATAAAATTGAGGTGAAAATTTTTTCAAAACAATTCCAAAAATGTTTTTAGTTGTATACCGGTAAACGGGGAGGATTCCACAGACATAAACGACCTTAGAATTACATTTTTCTCGCTAAAATCTCACGGAAAATTTGCTCACCGTAACAGGTGTTATCTGCCCCACCACTCGCAAATCGAAAGGTCAAATTTTCAAGAAACGCAGGAACTGCATCCGCTTCACCAGCTCTTTGATGTTGGCGTTTCTTAGGCGGCTGCACTCTTGGCCAAACTCTACTTTGATCAACCCACAAGCAGAGAACATTAGCCGAATGTCCGCGATATTTGCACACACACCTGGATTGTCCCGTGTGAAAACTCATAGGGTCCTCAGCCTTTTGTTCACTTGAATCTGCTTCCTGCTTCTTTGGTTCAGGTCGTTGTAGGTGCACAATATTTTCAGAGAGATCCCACAAACGGATCGTTGTGTCATAACTGCCGGATATAAGGAAACCTCGCAGACTGTCTAACCAGAGAGTTCGCACGCTTCCAGCATGACCAGTCAACCATGTTCGGTTTAAATGTTCACTGGAAATAATCAAATTGTCGATAAGATGAAGCTTGTTTAAATCCGGCTATTTGAGTACGTGGCAAAGAGGACTAGCTGGGCAGCCGATTCAATTTTGGGCAAACGTGGTTGATCCCAACCCTCGGATATCTTCTTCATGTAACATCTATTCAAAGGTTGCAATGCAATGGAAGCAGGTGGTGCATTTCATGATTCCACTATAAATGACCGTGCACCCCCTACGGCTTTCTTGTATCTATTTTTGTAGATATTCCCCTTCACAGGAAACTAACTTCTAAACAAGCAAAGGACTTTGGGATAGCCGTTTCTATCGACTGCCGAAGGAAGCCTTTACATCTCGAAAGAACCTCACTTTCGTAGCCGTTTTTTCTCTGTATCATAAACCGCAAACTATCTTCAAAAATACATGACTCCGTCATAGAATCATTTACTAGCGTAGCTGCTCTCAAAAAATTGTCTTCATAAACGAGAGATTTAGTTGGATTCAGTTGGGCCTCCCGTCAAAATCAGATTAGTATGCAAAACCTATCCGGCAAGCTCGTTTTTCTCTATGTTCCACAGCATCCCTAATATGTTTTGAGTAGTATATTTATCCAAAAAATACTTGAGTTTCTTAAATTGCGGTCCAAATGAGCCCATAACCAGACTTCACTCATTTAAATGAGTTGTGGCAATCGGAACTAAGTGCTTATTTCAAATTTGGACAAATACCCCGTTAGACACTACCTGAAACAAGCGCTGCGAAACAGTCTTGGAGGCTCCCAATCAAGTCATACTTTTACATGAAATATACATATATATATATATATGCATACGGGAAGCCATTCAGTTGAAACATTACCAATAGGTTGCGTCCTTTTTAAAACTGGCTACTTGCTGATGCTTCCTTCGCCATACTCCTTTGAGATTTGCCCAATATTTACTAAGCTCCTATTTGTATGGTAAACAAACACCGGTTTGGTTCAAATGTTGGACTGATTAAGAAACACGAATTCGCAGAAGGCAGTCAAGCGATAATTTTGGTTCTTGTGGAGGAATTTATGCATCCCAATAATAACATTCTTAAGGGTTTTCGAAATGACAGATTGTCGTAAGTCTCAACCAGCAACTGACCAGATTTTCCACCTCGATCTCTGCTCGACGGAAACCGTGTCAGCCTGACATTATAGTACACTTATTGAAATAACTCATTGAAACAATCGTCTTATTGGCGTGATAATTTTCAGTAATCATAAAAAATTAAGAGTAGGAAAGTAACTACAAATAAGTGCACTTTTCCACAAAAATCAAACACCCACTGATATCTACACTTAGATGGGATGATTTTTCTTACGGAATTTTAATGTTGAAAGCCTTCTGCGGTTTGTTGACGCCAGCTAATTTGTTTATTAATTGCTGTTCTTGCAACGTACCAAAGCGTTTTGACCACACGCTTCAGCCTATTGTTCTAGTCGAGGTTACTGTCTGCTTTCTCTTTAAGCCGCTCACCTGTGCATCGTAGAACATAGCCATATTGCATCTGGATACCTGCCGCGTGTGGTGCAAATCAAAGACCAGTCGCCAGTATTATTGATCGGAAGAACCGTAGTACAATCATCTGTACAATTTTAGTAGGATCCAATGTAACCGGCCGATCACAGACACATTAAGTTTATATCTGTCACACAGAATGTTTAAGCATCTTTCAGTGAAGAACTGCTCACAAAAGACAACGTGGAAGACAACACTTCAGAAGGCTTATGGACAAATCCTGCTTCACGATCTATTTGTATTGGTACAAAACGTACCTCAAATAAAATGTTCGGACGTGAAGAGCGACACAGGGTTTTACAGTAACCTACACTGGAACCATTCTAACGTGTAAAGATTACGCACGCCTTCATTTAATAGTAAATTCATGTGCACGTGAAAAACTATCTAGCAGCGTTCAAGCCATATTCATATGCATAGCAAAATGCATACCATTCTCATGTGCATGCGAAGTTTGTTCAGATTTCCGGACCATCTTACTGCACTTGTTAGCCGAATAACGTCCCCACTTATATGCCTCACATGCAACTGTGATCAGTGTTCGCGTGATCCTGTGGTCAACGGTGACAACTGATGAGCACTTCTTTATACCACTAGCGGTCCCTCAAACAACTTGGGAGCTCAACTAAGGAGAAGTTTCTTTCCAGAGCCAAACACACCAGGATGTCACTACTATATATACAGTGTTGTCTGATAGAGCCTGATATTATTCAGTACCATTGTATACCATTGTATATATATATATATATTGTATACCATTGTATATATATATATATAGTGAGCCTTCGGAATATGAAGCCAAAGTACATCCAACACAACCGGCAGTATATTTTGAAGAAACTAGAAATGCTTGTTTGTTTAACTCAAGTCCTCTCGTGACTCATGCAAAATGATACTGAAGATTTCTCACGGTTAAGAACAACGTTGGTGATATTTCGATGAAAATCATTCTGAACTGTTCTTATAGCTCCATAATCTGCATCAACATGGGCATTACATTGACAAGTTTGACAAATCGAGACCGTAGTCGTCATTTTCGGGACCCGTATCCTGACTACGTGACAATTCATTAACACAACCGATGGTATCATCTTTAAAAAATGTGATTTTGTGGCTAAAATTTGGCAGTTATCATGCTTTTCTGCGGAGTCATTTCCAAGGGGACCGAATGCCGGTTGTTTGTTGATCAACCCCGTTTGTAACACATTCATGGCACTGCTATTGTTTTCATATACACCAAAAACTAGCTGAATAGTTCGGATGTTGATTTATGCTGCGTCCAGAACATGCATCTAGTGAGTTTATTAACATGCTGGATCATATCTGCTATGTAGATCTCGTTGTTGCTCACATGAAACTTGTGATGAGTAGTAGTGAACAATAGCCTAGTTTAACAGTTTGTGTTTTTCAAGTGTCAGAAGGTTACACTAGTGGCGTTCTAATTTGGAGGAGGCAAATTGACCCTAAGTTGCCTCTCGATAACCGCTCATGAACAAGATAATTATCGAAAAGCATGCAGTTGCATCTGATGTTTAGTTTAAGAGACCATTGCTTGGAAATGAAAGTAATCAGACATTCACGGGAATATATGACGCTTTGGACGATTGAGTTTGAGTAGTACTCACGTAGTGAATCACTTAACAAAGTGCCAGTTTGAGTAACCATGCTCACAAAGTCAAGGTAACCAATGCTGCATTATCGTGCACGACACTGTCTACTAGTATTTTCACTTGGTGCAGTGGACCTATAGACCAGAGTTACTGAGTTTGTGAACAATTCTGCTCTCACTCACGGATTCGTGCTGTTATCCAAACAGATTCAATTGTCATTGAGGGTTGTGGTTTACAGAACCACGTTACCCTACTGGTTACTAGTATTTTTCCCAGGATAGGTACTGATATAGGATCTGTATGTTTTCACAGCCTACGTAACGGTAAAAGCTGTAGCTGAACAAAATCGTGCTACGGTGGCAGCAAATTATCCGTTCTGGCTGCTAGTGTCCGACATGCTTATTGGCATATGAGAAAATATAAAATCCCAAATCTTTTTTCCAGAATCAAAGCAGAGTAGAATCGTGTCAACAACTTAAGGATGTTTTTAATGACCTCGGCGTTAAGCACCTCTTACAAAGTGTGCTACAAGACGGCTAAATGGAAGGTTTGATAAACACTAACTTGTACCAAGCTCAAGAAGTGTTTCAGTGGATTGAAGAAATATGTTCGTATGAAACCTTTCGCGTTTTCTGCCTTTCTGAGGATAGCTTATTATTACAAACACTAACAGGTTTCGCATCGCAGTAGAGTTTCAAACTGGACTTCAGTCTGTTCTCTTGATCGTAGACGATCGTGCCTCCTTCAGGACAATAGCCTTCCTTTAGAGATCGTTCATATTTAGGTCATCATAGTATTTAAGTTTTATGCAGCTAAAAAACAAATGTGAAGAAGTCAACACGATTTGAAAATGAGTAGTGCATGACGGTTGTAGTCACTTATCTACATAAAATCTCAGTATAAATAAAGTCCAAACCTGAATTTTATATTTTGGTCTTTGTTAAAAATTGCTGCTGCTATCCGGTGATATCTAGGATGACTTTTATTTGCGAATGATGGTCTCTTAAAACCCGTCAATTTTATTCAAAATATCGAGGAACCGGGATGAAATAGCTCTAATTGGGGTCTCTCTTGTGAGCAACAGCTTTTGTTGACTCAAATGGCCACAGAGAAATACCTTCTAATGTTTCTGAGAATGTTTAACATCTCTGAGGAATTTTCGTGTAGTTTTCCATCCTCTCTCCTGGGTTTATGTTTAAGATAGTGATTGCAGTCCAAAAATCCCTAGCGGAACGATATATTTATTGACATTACCCTCAGTTTTGTTAAAATCACCACCTGCTGGAACACTTCGCTCAACCTTTGGGTCCTACTGGGATGTATGACTCACCTTTTAACGGGATTCCTACATATTTACGATCATGTAGCTTGCTTTCCCAATTTCAGGAAGTTTTGCTTAATCTTGTAATGCTAACTAGCGTGTGCTATAAGCAGCGACCTTTAGGACATACGAAGACGGCGCTAAAGTTTGTCATTTTTTGAACCTCGTCACTGTGTTATCGGACTGCAATATGATCTAAATTGTAAAGCTCAGTCGAGGATGTAACGGATAGCACACACAACTAGCAAAATACCATAGCAAATTAGCAGATTAATTCAATATCAGGACGGCAACTGAGAAAAACAAAGGGTCAGCTTCTGATGGAACAACAGAATAAATAATAAGAGATGCTTCTCTCACCTTAGTTTTCGCCCAGTATTCTCAAATTACTACCTTTTGTTGACACACCATTGTGTTGAAGCTAAAATATTTCACCAGTTTTGTGCAAGCACTAAATTGTCAAGTGCATCAAAAAAATGTTTGCTGCTGTTGTGTGCCGCTGTGTCTTTGCTTCCCTGTAAGACCGTGTGACATCTACAAAATGAAAGTCACTTGTGAATTTTTCGGAGAATATTGTAGTTAAATATGCCATTCGTTACCAGGTGCGTGTACATTTTGCCGGTGCTATACCAGCAGCAGGGTCTGAAATCGGTAGTCGGATGGACGAATACTTCACAACTTAGGTTTTACCGTTTTTAAGGCCCTTGGTTGTTAACTACGTCACGGAACGTCATGATACATGAACTATTTCAACAACATTTAACAATCATACGACATATCCACGTACTACTTTCAGACAAATACGGTTTTTCCACTCAGTCACACCCGGCAGCCACATTTAATTACGGTCAGGTGAATGGTGCTGCTATGTAGTAGCACAATGAAACCTACAGTAGACTTGGTAGGAATGATCGATTAGGACATAGGAGAGGCATAGAAAGATAAGTTAGAAGTGCACGTCTGACATACCAAACTCAAAGCACTCTGCTGTATTATCTCACCAGATATCGCTTCAAGTCACCGTACGAACATCCTTCAAAGCTGTGTGTGGAGAACAACGTTAAGTAAAGTTGATGTATTCAGGCGAATAACGGGCTGGATCCAGAAGACCTTTGTGTAATCGTGTAATGTTAAACAGGATTTCATATGCAGAATGTCTGATCATGGCAGATGATAGGAAAGTGCTTTCCCAAAAACAGGATTATGTGATACTCAAGTTATGATTGAACAGAAAACCCTACATCCGTAGTTCTGTCTAAGACTGTTTCTCCAAAATGTTCTTCTCAACAAGTACAGGGAAATTTCTTCAACTAGACATGGGGCTGGTGCAGTTGCCGCGTGCACATGGTTGCCACGTAACCGCTTGAATTGTCAAAATATTTAGTATGTGATTTTTCGAAAAGCTCTGACCAGTCCTCATAGTAACAGACAAGTATATGTTTTACTTTTTTCCCGTTTGCTCCTTTCTACTACCTGTGCATTGTAAAACACGTGGAAAAGTTGTTATAGGATTCAGGACTGCACGCAGTACCCAGCCCAAAGGGACTGAAACCCACTTCTAATCCTCGCGATGTCCCCACCGGCGTGTGAAGCTGTTCTAAGACAAGCTGACAGTTTTCTGTTAATTAGTACCTAACACCCTTTCGTTCTTCATCCATCGGGATGCTTAATCTGAGCAAGAGAACCCTTTCGGTCAAGTAAAAAAACGGAAACCATGGACGAAGTTTCACTGCTGCTTAGTTACCAGTTTCTTCTTTCTGAATAGCAGTGTTCATTCAACAATTCATAGGTTACTATCACCTCCTCTTACGATAGGAGCATTGTAACTTTTCAACTGACCCTAAGAACAAGCACCATTTCATAAAACACATTTCACACATTTCATAAAACCTGGCAACAATTGCAAATTCCAAGTCCACAGTTTAACTGGTTATATTATAACGCCCCAGAAATGTTGTAGATCCCTCGGGTTTATGGCTGCTGATCCAATGTAGAGAAACAATCTCTCCCAGTAGAATGACGCTCATAGAACTTTGACCCGTTACCAGGCTATCGGATGAATTGCCCTCTTAAATACACTTTCACATACGTACCATTTACAGCCAGCTTAAAGCTAAACGCTTCACGTTTGGGGGCTGGTTGGTGATTGCAATTCTTTTCGGTACTCACTTAAGTTGCTGACGAAATATCTCGTCCTTCGTGAAACTGAGATAGGGTAATAAGTTTACTCTTTTAAAGGGCTCCTGGCAGGTGGTAAACCAAATATTGCAAAGATATTGCCTAGTTCGACAAAGCGTGCCTGGCGACTGATGATCAAGTACAGGTAATTGATACGCCTCACATATCGAACAACCATAACTTATATTACCTGAATTTGATAGTACAGTAAAACTACGGTATTGTTTGGTGAAGGCCAGACAGTACCAGTTGGAAGGTCCTGACCAGCAGAAGTGGCAGTGACTTCATCAGTCAGTCACAAAGTGCGTTGAAGGGACAATCTTATAAAAGAACAATCAACCCAATACGAAAAACATTTAAACACACACAAACTTACATAGCTACCCGAAAAATAGGATTCCAGACAAAACTATGATACTTTTCTCCATGATAAATTCATTTCCTCCCCGAACCAGTCTAATTATTCCCAATCATCTACACGCGTGGCTTAATTTTACAGTTATAGTTCCGAAGTAAATCAAATCTGGATCTTTCAGTACTTATCCAAATCAAGGACTCTAAAAATATGGATGGCAATAAAATACTACTGACCTGGCTTTTAACTTGGAATGTTGTGAATGTTGGCCATGTGGCAGAACCACATGTCAGTTTTACCTCACAGTGCATCAGTCGCATCGTAATTTGTGATGTTAAAAGATGCCTTTTCATACGCTCATTCATACTTAACTATTTGCTCAACTGTTTTTATATGCTATTATTTATTTGTTTGCTCATTCAAATGAGCCTGCAATTAGTTAGATTCGTATTGGTTGCAGTGATTGAGTTACTAAATCAACTTGGACAAGGAATCATCCAAAAAATAAAACGATTCGAATGCTCCCTGTATAATAAAGCGAGTTCCTACTGCATAAGGAGAAGCGAAAAAGATCACTTTTGGCGTTTTGCGATAGCGGTTCTTAGTGAATAGGTTTGCGCGTCACCCTGAAGACAGCGACACGATTGTACTAGGGTTAGGTTTTGCAGAAATGATATCATCGCTTTGTTTTGCAACGTGAATCTAGAGCGATTGGACATCAATGATACCTAGAGACTTTCTATAACTTAGAATTTTCACTGTGCCAAACATTCAGAAGTTCCGTGGTACGGTGGCCAACTGCACCAAAATCTACTTAATGTTACCAAGCTAACGTAACACGCTTCCGGTATAATTCTCTGGATCCTGCCAGTGCAACTTATAGGCCTCCTGGTTACCAGGTTTGCGCCGTCTAACTTGTTCGAAAACCGCAGTGGTCCAATGTTTGGTTTGAGCTTTTCAAAACGATGTGACATTTCTCACAAAATACCCCCTTTCTTGCATTCTTTATAAGGAGGGAAATTGTGACATTTAGACAGTAGTTTCTTTCCACTGAGTGAACAAATGTCAATGACCACAATGCTGATGATGACCTTCTGACGCAAATAGTCGGAGAATGTCTTTGGTCTACAAGTCCTGTCCTCGTCTTGACACTTTGAATTCCTACTGCACAATGGACGTTTGTAACATCCTTTCGAACAAACCACTCAGCTGACTGACTGAACCCAGGAAAACAGTTCTACAGTTGGTCATTCAACCTAACTTTCGTTTTATTTACTTTTCAATAATCTTCACTTGAGAAAAGTAGATTACTTATCTGACATCTTTATTGATAACCCCATCAAAAAGTGGGAAGCACATATTTTTCTCCGACCGAAACCCCCTCCTCTCTCATCCAAGTTTATTCACAGTGATAAACCAAAGTGCAGATGCATACTTTGGCCCGACTTAAATGAAGTTTATGATAGTTGGTGCAAACGTCTTATATTGTTTATGTTTAAGCAACCAGTATCTTCATTGTCTCCATTCCCTATTTTACAAGCATTACCACGGTATGCCTAAAGAAATTCAACAAAGCATCATGTGAGTTTCTCACATTGATTTTTTACTCAGTCTGGTTAAAATCAACCTGGTTCATTCATCGGACTATGTATTAGCTGTCGACTAGCTTTTTGTAACCCCAGTAAAAAATCAGCGACCTCGCGTTTTGTTAGTTAGAAGAAGGCACTGTGTTGTATTCAATTGCCTTGATCAATGCAACAAACAAAACTGTCAGGCTAAATGCACACATTTTATACCACTTACAGAAAATCAGTAGCTTCGGGTATATCACACTTGCCATCGTGTTCACGTGGAGCAATGTTGAGGAAATGTATTCGACGGTGTTCGACAGTCCCTTCACAATGAGCTAGCCACTGTTGTGTGTCGTCTGTGTGTATCACACGATTCGGAAAGAGTCTTTCGTCCGCTTGTCTGTAAGAATGTTTAGAAATGGGCAATAATGGACCTCCAGGGTAAGGATTATTAGAGGCGCCCAGCATGGCCATTAAAGACGCATTTCAAAGCTAGTTTTGGCACTACTGAAGTGAGAAGCTTAAAAAAGGTGAGAAAATACGCAGCTGACCAAGTTCATACGAAGGAAAGTTGATCGACCTGGCTGAATTTAGGAACGCCATTTGTATAGCAAGTGAAAATGCATTTAGCTGATAGTCATCAGTGTTTTTGTTCAATTCGTCCTTCTGGCAAAACAAGCCTTATATTCTCCGTTTACTGTCTTAAACCCGGGAATAATATCTCACATATACCTGTCTTAAAATAAGTCTGTAGATAATTTATGCTGCTTGTTACCGGTTGCAAATTCCATTCACAGGGCTTGTGCGTGACGAATCCGAAAAAGATAGTTTAAACAAAATGCACCTTGTCAGCGATTATTTTGGCTCAGATAAACGAGAATTTGCGAGCTACCAGATTGCGGGTCGTTTTATTGAAAACTTAAACAGACTGCACATAATGTGATCAAAATCATGAAAAGACAATTGCACCGTGTTCACAATTTTCCTGCATTAGGCTGTTGAACATGATTAACTGCAGCCAGTCATTCAGGCTCAAGAATCGACTCAAGTGCAACTCTGAGAGAAAGAGAGAAGGAGAAAGCCGTCCACTTTGTCACGTCAGTAACTGTTTTACTTGGGTTGGAACTAAATCGCTGTGCATATTCAGCGAAAAAGTACAAAGAGTAAGTTTGTATGAACAAGCCGAAGTCAAGTTATTTCAAGTTTTGGTGATTCCTCTTGAACTGAGTACATAAATATCATAAGCGTCTGTTTTGTTACTGACGCGCCAGCACAAAACGGATAACGCATATGCTTGACAACAGGTTCCGGTTATTTTATCCGCATACCACCGAATTCTAGAAAGCAACTAGTAAAAAATGCAGTGTTTAAATGATACACCAAATTTTGGATAGAGCCCTTCTGTTGATATCCTTTGTTATACGTTCATTTTTGTAGCTACTAAATGTGACTTTTCTTTTAACTGCTTTCTGCGTGCTTAGAAGTTTTTCTGTCAGTATCACTTACCCAACACTATACGGCGAAGTTAATTTCTGTAAAATAATATTGACCTGACGTTCGTCTTTGTGGCAAAACACCTTTATTTGGCTTCGTAAATTTTGAAACCTGCCGTGAGCCAATAGAATGTATTTTTGCACAATCCCTAGTAATACAGCATCGTCTTTGGCCAAACAACACTGCAAATAGCTTCAATATGTTGACAATCCGAACTTCAAGCTTCAAGCTCAATACATACACAGTTAAAGAGTGGCAACAATCCACACTATCCTCCGAGCACAAACAGTTTTGTTCTTAACTGCTACTCGCCCAAATTGGGATTTCTGGCTGAGGTGACGAAGTTGTACGAAACCATCCCAAATAAATATTGTTTGACAATAAATTGTGTACCCTAAAGTATGCATCGTTTCCCAACCATTTTACATCATTCACTTTTGCTTTCAGTGGTCACGCTTCTGTTTGACCTAATCATTTGGCACATATAGCTCATAATTTCAAAACCGTTGGATGCAGTATCCCCGGATAAATCTGCATTTCTATGCTGGATATCACTTTTTTGCGGTTCTCCCATACAGGCCGCCAACTCGTCATATCGGAAAATGGAGAGTCGGTCAAACATCATAAATACAGGGAGAATGAATGACACCCAAGGCCAAGGGTGCAGATGGAATCAAAATCAAACTTCCCCAAGGCTTTGATTACCAGCTCTTCTTGTTCTGGAAAAATTTGTGGTTGATCGAATACCGGTTGGCTTTTTTTTGAAAGGTGTGACAGTTCGCCACTTCTAAAGTTAGACTCGCTTTAAATCTCGATAATGATATTTGCGCTAGTAACGATATAAATGGGATGGATGTTTTTCCACTCATTTAGCTCAACTTCTCTACCGGAAAAGAATATACTGATAACGGAGACGTGCATCTGTCACAAGGATAGGGGCTCGAGTGACGCCGAGCGAACTACAGAGTTAAGTCGATATTTGGAATGGAGTCTTTCAGTCAATATTGACAAACAAAAAAATGAAGAGGCCTTTTTGATCCAAATTGACCGTATTCACAAAGACAAGCAGGTTTTAACCTCCAGGTAATTTGATAGCTTTAAGACGTGGTCTTTTTTCTGATAACTGGCTGAGGAGGACTTCATTTAGCACAGGCTCAGAATAGCCGATATTCCGAATAAGGGTGCAGGTATTAGGGCATAAAATCTTAGTAAGATGAGGGCTCTTGAAATTTATGTATTGCAACCAAATCCTTGTAAGAACAATGAAGCGTCTGAACAGTGATTCTTACCAAAAGCCTGAGTGGCACATACACCATAATTCGTTTGCGGTGAACACTAGCGTCTCATCCGAACAGCAGATTCACAGTCCGAAAATTTTGACCTTATTTTCGTGACGACACGAAATTAGTCTTAACACTATAGCCTTCGGTTCGAATCAAGAAAATAAGTCGACGAATAATATTATCAAGTGACATCAAGTGATTTTCAGCAAATTTTGTCAATGAGTGTTTGTGCTTGTTTTTTGCTGTTCCAAACAGCACTTGACTGACAGATATTTCAGAAGTCTACATCTGTACAAACTGCCTGACAGATAACGGTCTGGTCCTCATTTGTATGGTAGTTTCCATATGCTCATCGGTTATCTCCACATTCTGCGTTCATTCCATCTAAACTGCATTGTAGAGCCTATCTGTTTTTTTAACTTCTAAGCAGACCATCCCTTTTCTCAACAGGGAGCAATATACCTGTTGCACACAAAGCGGAGTGAAGAATACGACACCTGCGGACACTGGCTGAGGTTTGCTTGCATCACATCCTGGCATACGCAAGGCACTTTTTGTTAGATTGCGCAGCGTGTCGTAGTCAAATAGTTCACTTGTGTAAGCAAGTGCACTTTGTAATTTATTTGGCCCCTATTTGTGATCATCTGACAAATACGGGTTTAGCTGGTCACGAGATACGGCTCCATGCCTAGTTAAAAGAGTACAAGCTACCACTTGAATCGTATCAATTCGGTGAATAAGCGTAATAAGCGTTACCCACTGATATTCTAAGAGTACTCAAGATTGTTTTATTCGAGTACCAAATATCCTTTGTGGCATCGTCGACGGAAAGCCCACGTAATGTAACATATATATATATATATGTATGACAATATATGTATGTCTGACAACGCTGTTTGACACAGAGATGCCAAAGAGAGTTAGAAAAAGTCATATTGCCAGAGTAGGATGATGGGAAGCCTCACGTCTTAGGGGCCTGTAAGAGTAATAAACCGAGACAAAGCGACAAACAATTTTCAAAAATGTTGGCAATTATTCCACTTTTTACTACAAAAAACGGTAGGCATTTTTATGCACAGTAGACTACTCTGCTCTCCACGGGATGAAATCAATATTTTTAAAAGCAACCATGACATCTCATTTCTGGTTTAAAGCTTGTGGCAAATTGAGTATTAGCCTACCTTTCGTAGAGTACGAAAACACTGTAGGGGTTAGTGTATACATTTCGCTCCTCTAGAGGCACATAGGTAAGTGGCAAACCCGAGAATGCCTTGCGCATCGCAGGGGCTAACCTCTTCAGGCTTATCTGCACGGGTCTCTGAGCAGCTATTGATCTTGAGCGATTTCGCTCCGAAGTTGTTGGCTGAACCTAAAACAATGCACAAAGGTGAGATTACAAAGGCGACCAAAACTGCCAAGTAACTCAACTAAATACAACAGTGACAGAATTAAGTATTGAGTAAACAGTAGATAAGGTTGTGCGCCCAAAGATCAGACCAAAATTGTACGCTTTTTGAAAGCAATGACAGGTGCCCATGTGGACAGTGTTTTTTTCAGGTAGGCGTCAAGTAGTATGTGGGAGAAATCCTTCCGGAGCTGTGCAATTTGCTCATTGGAAATATAAATGAATGTTATCACACTCAACGACTGGAGGAACGAAACTGTTCTGCCATACATGTTATCAGTGGTTTTAATATTACACAAAAAACGTAGGCAACAGATACACGGTGGAAGAGTCCTCGTAAAGACAAACGAAGTATAGAATAGTCTCAGTGTACACAAGCTACGGATTCGTTGTGATTTTCAAGACTAACAACCCTTCATCTATCAGTCCTGCCAAACGATGCAGAACCCTATGCTTCAAATACATGGTACATTCTCGGGCTTATAGACAAGTAAACCCTATTCGGAAGGCTTTGGAATCTCTGGATAAGTTAGCCCTATTCGGAAGGCTTTGGAATCTCTGGAAGTATTCTGGATGTCGAAACACGGTCAAGTGGAATATGGGTTATTTATTCTTCGTAGTAATTCCACTAAGGTCAAAGCTCACTGGTAGCGCACCAACACTTGTGCTGTTTTGAGGCTCATTTGGCTACTATTAGCGGAGCTTTAAATTTGGCCTTACTTCAGTCTCATGTTACTCCATCGCATTTGTTTAACTTTGTGACAGGAATTTTTTCGCTCTCGCTTGCTGCGTCCGCCCAGCGCTAAGGATGTTTATTTATTCTAACCGATTAACACCAAATGCTACTTTGCCGGCCTGATTTCAAGACCTTAAGCAGGTTTTACCTTAATTATTTCCAAACAGTTTAAAACTATCCGGTAAACATTTATGCGGCGTTATAGTAGCACATCTACCGTGCACGCATATCCTCCGGAACCATAAGGAAATCGACTAAGTGTTCTCTCTGGATAGTCTTATGCTCATTCATCCAATGTTCTCTTGAAGGAAGTCACATTTTCTGGCAGTCTGATGTTGACGGCGGTCCAAACAAGAAAAGTTATAGCTTACTTTTGAAATATTTTACTTCCGCTTTAAACCATTAACTTCTCACACAAACCGCGCTGGACATCCAACCAAAATAATGCGTCACAATGCAACCCCACTTTATAGACTTCTACTAATTCACAACTATCCTCGATGTGATACTCATCTGTCGGTTATATGGGCCGGAAGGCTGCTGTCTCTAGCGGTTCCGAAGTCAAGTCCTACTTCTAGGTAGCACTTGTATCAGTTCAGCCGCATTATCTGCTATGCAAAACATCGGTTTTGAATAGCACAAGGGTAGCTGCGCGATTTCCCAAAGGTATAGCATACCGTAGTTTCCATTATACTGGCTGGTTTGCACGAAGAAAGATTTTAGTTTGAGTACTCAAAACATTCAACCCTTGATAGATTCTCCTTTGAGGGGAAGCATATCTATTAGACGTTAAATAATTTCAGAGCAAAGCCAGTTTCCCCGTCATAGTTCTTGTGTGTGATCAATCTCTTGGAATTAGCCCACAACTGTACTACTCACTTACGACCAACTGTCAGGTATATTTGGCGCCAAAATATTCTTATTAAGCTTCATGGATTATGTGATTAATTTTTGTTCGAAAAACATCGCCTCCCTAGTAAACTGATACGATGAGCTACCCAAAAAAGGAAGTCATAAATTAAACCTGTTTGGCGCAGTTTTTTGCTGAGAAAGTATTCATTAACACAACATTGTAGCCAATACTAAGGATGTACAACGCTGAGTGGAATGAAGAATATAAATTTCCAAGTCATGTGGAACTTTCTGTGGGTTGCATTTGTGAAAGAAAGCTTTTCATTAAAATTTCATTAACATTAAGTCCTAAATTTGTCGATTCATTGGCTTCTTCCCTAGACTTGTCAAGACGCCACGAAAGACGGGGCATAACTTATTTGCATGTATTGTTAAGGCAACACAAGAGAATATGCAGATAGATACAAACTATGTAAAAGACTTTAATGCACCTCAATTACGGCTATCCAGTGTAGAATGAAAGTGTAAGTAGCTACAAGAAAAATAAATGTGTAAAATACATCCTGATATTTTGCACTCGGTTAACTTTTAATGGAGTCGTGACTTGTTAGTTTCACCTGAGCGAAATCAGGTCTATGTCTCAAGCGAAGATGGGCTTTACATAAAAAACTTTATTTACAAACCTGATGAATTTTGACCCATAAGAAAGTGGCACATCTCTCACGATATTTCTCTTCCCTTTAACTTTTCGTTATCTTACCTCTGTTTTCGGTCGTACTGTGTTCTTGGAACTTTCAGATTCACTGACACTTGCATAAGATCGGTCTTTTCTTCTGGCAGCGGCCTTTCTTCCTTTAGACTGAATGTTTGGAACACATGAACTTGGTATGGGAACAAGTAGAAACCGAGCAAAGTTTTCCACAGGATGGAAAACAATTGGTTTCTGTGAAAAAAAGGAAAAAGAGCTCGAAAGCAATGTAGTAGCTTAGAGTAGCCTAAAATAGAGGTTAACACCCATATACAGTTGCTCTACAGGATCCCCTATCTTAGCTCATCTCCTCTGTACTTAGCCTCTCTCCTAAATTGTACTGTTGGGGCTTATGGAGAACGCCTAGATGAAAACCACTTTCGGAGGAAGAACGTCCTAGCGAGCGGTAAGCAAGATAGAATCTGCACATCTTTACTAATTATTCATAATAGTCGTCCCATGCAAAATGTTGTCAAGACATTGACACAATTGCACAAAACTCAAGAGCTTTCACATTTCGTCATCCTTTACCACTAAAAATTATTCTAAAAAGACAATCGTCTACTGCGGTATTCTATGTATCATGAGTATACTTTGGAGCTAAAGTTAAGAAGCAACTTATGACTAAATCAGGTATGGCGTTCTCTGAAAATTAGGTGAGAGTTATTTAGGTGGATAAAAAGAGCCATTTGAAGCTATCTTAAAATGGTCAAAAATTGCCGAAAATTAAGCGTTGAAAACCACTGGGATAAAATGTCCGGTCAAAACCCAGTGGACCGTCGGCCTAAAAGGTAGGCTACTTTTGGATACTGTGCTGAGAAAATTACACAAATTTCCACCATTTTTAGCTAGAGCTCAACTTAAACGGCTAGGAACAAATAGATTGCTCCTTCTGTTTGGATGCGCTATGTATGTGTTATGTGTATTTACTATTGATAGGTATCATGCATTCAGAACAGTTTTCGGAAAGAGCTCAAAAATAAATAAATTCGACTCGGTCTATACACTTGCCAGCAGTAGCAGTTATCTTTGCGTGATAAAACAGCAAAAGCGACGCTATGTTTTATAGGCGTAATACACTACGCATAAGGTTGCTGTGAACTCTTTGACGGCCCACGACCGATTTTGCCTTTCTTGAGGCTAACCAGGTAGTCACATCCCATGAGTTTCCGTCATCCTCATGTTTTACTTGAACCGAAATTGCACTAACTTTGATTAATATACATAACTTAACACCAATTCGGTTTTGACGGGAGAGCAAGAACGAAAATTACAAATTTGATGGAACCCTAAAGACTGTGCCTCCCTGATGAGCCCTAAGAAGAGCAAAACCAATCGTGGAATGTCGAAGGGTTTTCGGAAACCTTATGAGTGGTGTATTGCTTTTATACAATGTACTATGGCATTTAGAATATCATACCAATCAAAACATGAAGCAGCCTGGTGCGGTACATTTAGCTGAAGAACATTCAGCTGGTGAGCCTTTCCTGTGTAGTATGTTATAGATTTTTTTATATGCAGAAATGGGCTACTAAACCATCGCGGACAAAAACCTACATAAAATAAAGTGAGATAAGCAACCAGTCTCCAGTTAAGTCGCTCCACCTCCCATATTTGTGCACTCCCAGAAAAGGACCATGCTAGACGAAATGATTATCATTTTATAGGGAAAACTGCACTTTCTTCTGCATCCATTTGTATTTTTAGCATAACTTCTCAACTTTCCTTGAATTTTTCGGCTAGTTTGTGATTGTTTAAAACTGTTTATTATAAGATAAGGAAAATAGGCGTATTGTTGACCCAGTGAGATACGACTAGCTGAGTTCTCTCTAATTTCAGCATGCGGTACTGATATAAGTTGACCTGGAAAGCCCATTGCAGATCTGAGCGACGAAACAGCTTCTTTGGTCAGGCTAGCACTGTGGAGCTACGTAGAAATAGTCAAAAACCTGACGTAGATTTCGCAACACGTGCAAAAATCTGCCCCGAGAGTAGAAAGAGACCACTAAAGTTTGGCTAGCCAGAAAGTTGTCTTGCTGTCCTCTCCGATATCCGGTAGGTGGTGGTTTAGGTACACCTGTTCTATTTGTTCCCTAACTTTACTTTCCAAGATTTGCCGAATCTATTTCCGCTACCTAACCGCCAAGTTTCTACAGAGAGGACCTACGAGTATCTAACAAGTATGGACCTTTGTCCCGTTAAGAAATCACATAAGATGTCCGATACCAACGCTGATAGCCACTGCCTGTTTACCGATTAGACAGAAAATCAGCGAACCACGTGTGAAATATGGTCACAGAAATATCATTAAGCATGCCAGGCTTTGTAATTGTGACTTACAACACCATCTAAAAAGCAGAAAATCTATTATTTAAGCCCAACATCAGTATGTCATGTTCCTCACTTTAACTCATTCTAGTATGCCTGAAATTCTGAGAAAACACTAAGTTACCTGTTTGGTTACACATCTTTAACAGTCTTTTTATTGTGATTACATTACGATTTTCCCATTCGCAGAAAATAATTTAAAGAATGTTCATTTCTCTATATAACCAAATGAAACTTTCCTCTAGAATGACTTGGCAAGTTGCCTGGCCCAGGGGAAAGTTCGTTTGTTCTGAGGCGAATTTTATTCATTTACTTAAGCAGGTGGTAAAAATTAAAACCCACATGCAGGTTAAAAGGGCTACTCCATAAGCGGTCACAGCCACTGTCTTTGGCTAGAGAAGAAGATTTTCTTCTTCCATCAGTTTGAAATGGCCTTATCTCTGTTTTTTTATTATAATGACACAAATTCTGATTAACTACATCGTACACCGATAAGAAAAAATAGCAGCATGGTATTCAGCTTGACAGATCTCGTTCAAATGCAGTAGTCTATGCGTATTTCAGTATTTCTCATAAATAAATAGCTGAAAATTTTGGCCTAAAATTCTGTTTGATTGATGATGGTTTTCTCGCCTCTCGACAGTAGTATGCCGTTCCTTTATAATTTGATGCACATTTTCGGCTTTACTAACAATCCATTTTGATAGGAAGCAACCCCATGTGTATTTGGTTTTCTGCCTTAACTTTTCGCATTTCCTTTTTAGATATCCTCTTTCAAGCGTGTATCTCAAAGTACAACCAAATATAATTTTCCTGTGACCTGGTTTTGTTGCACCAAACTCACTTTGTGTTCTGGATAGGTTCTCGAATTTCAGCTGTTGATTAGAGTTGGTCAGCAGCCTGCCCTAGCCCAAAATAGCTCATTGGTTAATGTGTAAACTAACTCATCGGAAGATCCGCGGTTCGAACCCAACTCGCGCATCTAGTTGCTGTTGTCTAGGTCAAGGCAACCTGGCGGTGTCCGAGTTAACGTGCTTCCTTCAGAAGATATGGCAGCTAAGCACTGGAGGAGTGTCACAGCTTAACGATTCACTTATTTAAATGTGAGAAAAGATGTCAGATGAGGATAATACTGCATAATCGTGTTCAAGTCAACTCCAGTTAATCCCAATCCCCACGGGGTCCCTCAAAACGAATCTAAAGCTATGGAAAATGGTTGAGCTTAATTACAAGTGAAGCGTTAATTTGTTGTAAGAAACCGGCAAGCTTTTTAACCGCATCTTATTTTACACCGCCTTGTTAACGTCTACTTGATCTGCCACAATTAGCTGCGCGTTAAAAAGCGCAATATTTTTTTCATAAGCTACCTCCTTAAATGCGGGTAGCTGGGTGTTGAGAAATCTTCTGAGAAAAAATTTGTGTTCATAGATTTTGACTTGTCTCCCTCAGATCCATGTTGTAGTTACCGGAACTGGAGGTCCCACTGGGTCCTTCAAGGTCACCGGCATGAAACGCGTTTTATTTATTGTCTGTTACATATAGCTGCCTCAATCCTTCGTTGACATAATGTTTAATAAAGACTAATTTGACATGATCCAGTATGGGACAACTGCTCAAATGATTGGCAACACACTAAAATGTTTAAATATATAAACATTGACTCGAAGGATTTTGCGGTGAATCCTATGGTATTAAGAGGAAAGAATGTAAAATCATACATTGACGTTACGTGATTATCATCAAAAATCAAACCGATCTGTGCGTTTCAAACACATCCGGCGAGATAAATTTTATCTGGTAGACCACAAGTCGGTATGATATATGAGGCATCAAGTAATATGAGTTTGCACACATTTAAAAATCACCGAGAACCATATTTCTATGCATGAGACAAGCAAAACAGACAAGAATCCATTCAACTTCACAGCGGTCTGATTGCTGTCCAACTTCACGCAGTGAATGAGACGCATATATTTTGAATACACGATGGATACAGAAGGCGTAGATTTTTTCAAATCAGTGACAGTCGGAAAATTGCTGATAACTCCAAAAAAATTCCATACAGCATGCTTTCTGTCATTTTAAGTTACTGGCAATAGATTCGGGTCCTTAAATCTGCTGACTCTTTGCAGGGCAGTGAGTCATTAACGGTATCGTTTTTAATTAGCCCATTGATTTATCTTAGCATATGCACTTCGTTTCCGAAGGCGCCACTTTTGTAATGTTAGCATTTTAGTTTATACATTAAGCTTGTGACTCACCGAATCCAACTGAGCATCCTGTGCACTTTCGTGCGAAATTTGTTTACTTCTGACCCTTGCAGTTGGTATCTTCTCAACAATTACGGAGCCTATTATGTAAATAAATGTAGGCACTATAACAATGACGTAATAAGTAGTCGGAATTATTAATATAACCTTCGTTTGGTTTTTATTGTGTGTGCAAAATACCCATACAAACAAGCGCCTTAGGTATGAAATGCAGGATATCCAGGTATCATCTCAAAGTCTTCAAATATCGATATTCTGCAAACTGTTTATATCCAAAACGTGGAATTATCACAGACAGTTAGTATCAGTATCAGCTTTCGCATATATGATCATCTTCCCATTATGCTGATGGTGACATGCACAAATATTCTCTTGCCCCTCCGTAGATGCCGCAGTGGTTTCTGGGTCGCCGTTCGACAGATATCTGTTTAAAAGCGATTTAGATCTTTTGGCTCAAAGAACCAAAAAAACAGACAATTTTGTCCCCCCCAAGTAACTTGCACATTCTTTCGTACTGTTTCTCTCAGTAGCCCAAGCGTTATTAAATCTGTTAAATAAATGCCAAGCAAACCAACTTATGTTAACAACGTGCGACATCAGAGTATTTTCTTATCACAACATCATACCGTACTTTCCATAGAAGTGTTTCGTTTAAAGATTTAACGTTGGTAAACTGATTATTAAAACTCTTGGTTGCATAACCATCTTCTATTTAAAACCCCTTTAAGAAAACAATAATAATACGTATGTTTTTAAAAGTGGCTTTAAATGGCTTTGGTTTGTCGATTGCCACCTAAGCAAAATGAGGTTTGATGAAAATGAACGTGCCAAATGTACAAGTTTAACCCGTTGAAAAAGCAGACTGACTAGTTCACTGCTAAAATGAAATAAAGAGGGTATAGGTAACACTGATAGGCTACTCCTGTATTAAATATTCTTAAATTAAACCTACCTTTTTATCAATCAACCGTGAAATTAAACTACCTTGCACTTTGAGATTACAGTGAATCATAAGACTTCGTCGGTCATAGCAGGAAGTGTCCTTCAGTTGCCTCAAAATTGACGCCTTCGTTGTCGGAAAAAACACAAACATAATGAACCTACTCCGCTTGACGATGTTAAACTTAAGCCATCACTGAATGTAGGGAATGATCTGCTGCAGAACCCATACCTTAATATTAAACTCGGCAACATTCTTTTGGCTCTGATTTTTCAAAACAGACCATTGTAATAAAAAACAGAGCTATGTTCTGCAGTACTCCATTCAAGAAGATGCTTGTGAAAAACTTAAGCTTCAACTTGTTGAACGAGACTTGTGAATAACTCAGTTTATATAAGTGTATAAAATCAACTCGCAGGGAAAACTAAAATCATTTGCAGATCATTTTCTTGGCATTCTGCCAAGGCCCCAACCTCTCCGCACAAATCCTTCTCCAGCTATCATACAGCTGTACAAAGCTTCTTTGCAGTGTTTCGGCAGGTGTTTATTAACAACAGTGTCTTTTTAGTTAACGCCACTGGAAATAAGGTCCGCTGTGCCTTTTTCCTGACCACTTAGGCTGAACATTTTAGCTCAGACATTGTCGTGTGATTCTCCTACCATAATATTTAACTACCGATAAATGGCCGACGATGGAGTAGTTTATCAGTCATTTTTGTGACTCTCGGTGAATTCACTAAGAGACAAAAAGTTTTTCAACAGTGTTATGTGGCATACGACATGTTTTCACGCCAGAGTAATTGTAGAAAGGTTCCGAAAGCCCTTTATACTTAGTTGTTTTGCCAAAAATCTCTTAGATCTTTATCCACAAAAATATCTTTCACAGCCGAGTTTAGTCAGATTCTTATTTCTTGACTAAAAATCAGTTTTGTTAACTACCATGAAAAAGTACTGATTCTAACAAGGTTATGTTCAGCTGGATATCATATTAAGGTTGATAGCGGATAAAGTTGCTCATTGAGTGATTTTTTGCATTACACTTTTAATACTATTGTGACTGCTAAAATGATTACCTCTAAACATTGTTGCATATTCCGTGCACAAGAAATCCAAAAGCAGTGTATCAAAAAAGACGGATTTCAACCAAGTTTTCAGTCCATATTTGACGTATCGTGAACTAAGCTGTTATTTCTAACTAAACACCTGCAGAAATCTAATACAACCTCATATTTTTCAATAAGGTTTAATTGAGCTGTCCATGGATGCCCGAAAATCGTTGGGCGCATAAGCGTAAGAATATTTGGTTTCGTGCTTATAAAAGCATATAATGTTGCCCAAGTATTCAGAGCAATAAAACATCGCACAGTTGTAGACGTAATACACTATTCATGAGCTTTCTGACGACACTTTGATAGCCCAAGACCGGTTTCTCCCTGCTTGGGGCTCATCGAGACGGTTCAGTTTTTAAGCTTTTGTCAACATTACGTCCCTCTTGAACCCAACTTGGACAGATTTAGGCTAATCCTCTCATTTGCACCTCTGTTTGGTTTTGACAGGAGATTTAGCTTGGTTCTAGTTGAGTCACCCGTCAAAACAAAACTGATATGAAAAATGAGTGCATTCGCTGAAATGGCGCCATTATATTTTGATGCATTTTTCCACCATCATTACTGTCAACATTGTATGTTAGTCTTAGTTGTGTGCACACCATTTGGTACACCGTGATTCCGAGTATTAAGGGTAGTTATTCAATACTAAGCTACACTGACTATGCTCGTCACTTTGACTACCATCACGTGATGTTTGTGTTTAAAATTTATCCTGATTACGTCCTACATGTTGTATGTTCAACTCTTAGGAACAGATAATAAGCAAAGCGCATTTTCTCTGGTGACCTTAAGTCTCAGGTTTGGTATCTCCTCATTTACCGTCCAATGCCACTAAGTGCAATAAATTTCATCATTACAGCATTATTGCAGCATCAACAGGCTAACTAAGTAACAGAATTAGCATCGGAGCTTTATGCAAACCCTTAAATGCGTATATATAACAGTGTGGCTTTTCTGTATCGATCACCAGTAACTGAGGGTCTAGAAACAAACGCCTTGCAAACAGTCTTACATAGCTCACCCTAAGTTATGAAAAAAATTGTTCTAGTGTTTTCGGAAGTAGTTCTCGAAGAAAGGCCACATTGTGACTATTTGTTATTTTTGTCTTCCCAATAATTTAACTTCTCGTCGGCTAGGCAAAAAGGTGACCTTTTTGCTGAATCCAACAGGCTTATTTGGTGGAGGCTTTGTATTTTAACGCATCCACCGTTACTCAGAAAGAAGGAGGATTACTGTCAGAATGAGTGAAGCGGTCTCAGAGCACTTCCACCCGCAGTGCAACCTTCCATGCTATTCTATAAACAAGTATTTTTGCGCTCGACTAACTTTTTTATTATCTCTGCTGGCAAAAGCAGATTTTGTCAAACGGAACGACCTGCCAAAATTATTCTAAACTTGCTGGAATCAGATCAGAAGGTAGTTTATAACTACTATATGGGTCTTTTGTGATAAAATTTGTCGAAACCACGGCCAAGCTTGGAAGCCCTAAATTAATTGCAAATGTGTATCCACGAACGAGCACAAAGGAGAATCACCTTGGTTGGATGGAAAATATAAAATCTGCCATCACCCGTTCGGCTGCATGTCGGTGGCTAAGCCGCAGCTGCATCTTTACTATTCAAATAGTAAGATGAGCGAGACATTCCCAAATGACCCCCCTAGATGGGACGGACACTAAAAGATTGGTAGCCGACCTTCGAAGAATGTGCACCGGCAGAGTCACTTACACCACAGAGACCACTTCCTTACCCTCCGTATCTGCCAGTCATGTGACTCCCAGTGTTGACTGGGCTACAACACAAGGAGTACTCAAACTATTCGACGGCGTGCACCTGTAGAAGGTGCGCGTCAGTGTCGCCCAGATCCTGTGCACTACAAGACGATGGGTCTATTGTGTAATTGGAGGCGCGAGAATCATAAAGATGCTGCTACCACTCAATGAATGCAATTAACACAATATGAAATATATAGTGATGACACTTGCCTTTCAGTCCTTCCAGAATACTATGTAGGGTATGGCGCCGTTTCCTTGAGAGCATCAAGAGGCACCTAAGTAGAAGTATTCTTTCGAAAGAACTGGGAGCATTGTGCACATTATTTCTCACGTATGAGCACAACTTTTCAATGTAACCTCTAGTGGGTAGTGGCTGCTTTCTACCATGCGACCACGTTTCTTCTGGTCCATTGGGTTGCCGGATGTTTAAAATTTCCACAAACTTGAACCTTCTCGTCACTGCATTTATCAATTCCTCCCTAAATTTGCCATTTCTTTTACCATTCTATTACCGGGTGCATACTTGCTTCCAAATACGTCCTTCAAGACTTCACACACTCCTTCTGGCGGTAGATGCTTGATGCACTCATGAATCAATGATGTTAGCGAGTTTGCATCACAGATGAAGCAGCGTGTCAGCATTACACTTGAAGTGGCGGGTGGAAACATAAGACACCGTTCGTAATTGCGGTAAACTGGCGTCCTCAACGACCTTCGCTTTCAAGTTCATTAGGTACTCAGAATCAGTTTTGCGATTCACGGATTGATACACAGGATCGAGGCTTTCGCCCAAGCTCCTCAGGTTAAATTTGTTGTTACCATTCAGCGGCTTCCGTTCTTCTGGAAGACACAGGTGAAAGAACGGTGTAGCACTGCTCACTATGTTCTCGACGCAGGGCGATGACTCAACAAAGAAGGGGTCCAAAAGTACTCTTAACTGGATATCAGTTGCTGCGTAAACAACCGCCGTGGGAAGTTCATTCTACGCACCAACTACTCTAAATTAGCTTGAAAAACTTGTTACCATATCCCTACCGTATATCGGCCGGGTCAACAGTGAAAACCCTGTTGGCTAAACCTTGTTCAAACAGGTCATAAGTGGGTATCAGGCCTCCTCGGATGATACTCAAGTGGACAGCACCACAAGACGCGTTTCATAGTCCACGGATTTAAGGCCGGCAACCATTTTCGTGGCAGCTCGTTGGGCACGTTCAATGAGGGTCATGTCCTTCTTAAGTCCTGAGTAAACAACTTGGTTGGTATATCCAAGAAACGGTTGACGTAAGCCCCGTAGAGTGTTAGGAATGCCGTTCAAGTAATACGCGGCAAAAGTTGCCAAGTCACTGGTAGAACGGTGAACGCCTTTTGAGCTGATTTTTCATCGAAGGACATGTTTGAGGAGAGCCAGTTACCCATATCCTTTTTGACATCTAACCTCGTGATGCCTTCTGGTCCATTCTCATTAAGCACGACGAAGGCGTTTGCTGAGTTTCCGAATGATATATGGACGCACTTTTCGTCATTCAGAGGAACGTGCCAGTCCAATGATCACCGCGGTGCTGCATCTACATCCATATGGTGGGCATTGGCATTTGAACCCGTCGATTTCAAGTCGTCCACAAAAAAATGAATGTGGACTTGAAGGAACATCTGGATCTGAATCAGAATTACAAGAACCAGGATGACATTGTCGGTGCTAAAAGCTAGCTATGCATGTTGTTCACAAAGCGAGGTTCATTCCAACAGTGACAGAGCAATTGAATACGCATTTCTCGAGCTTCTTTCAGCTGACGAGTTCGGTTACTACATTCTCTGTTCTCTTTCCCCATCACTTCAAATTCCTCGTCCGTTTCCCAAATTCCCTGTTTTCACTTCGTCCGTGAGGCTATTGTACGCCCTTTTAGCCCAGAATTGGCCTCTCGAGCTACGACGCCAGGTGTTCTTCTAAAAGTAAAATAATGTTCCTGAAGAAAGTCTCTATGCAATTGTTTGGGGAACGAGCTACAACTGATCAAGATTCAGCTGCACAAAACAAAAAGTTATCGTATAAATTTATTTTTAGAAGTCTAACTAGCGGAATGACAACTCGGTCTACTGCCAAGCTGTTTTTCTTTTTCGTTCAAGACAGTGCGCCAAACGGACACTGGTGCTTTCCGGCCTAGTTCGCGGTAACTTGTTAACATAAACATGTTTCTTGTCTAGTCTACTCGAATCATTGGTTATATCCTTTTTTAAAAATATCGTACCGTATAGGCAAGTATGGCTTGAGTTGCTGACGGGCGACCATATCACGGTAGGAAGAATTTCATCTGAGCCAATTGATTTACTAATATCCATGGTCCCCAGATTTCTAAAAACTTTCAGCCTTGCTATCACACTCATCGACCATTAAAATCGTGGTAGCTTATGGCAACCTCCATCGGAAAGGATAGGCTATTATTGAGGTAGTGGAGTGAGTGCAGCCTGACCCTTTCAACTTCAACGTTATGGATCGCCTGACGAATGAGAACCTGGACCAAACCTCATTACGGCAAGCTCTAGGTAGTAATGGGCGGTTTCTGCAAGTCTCTACTTTTTCAGCTCTCCACTGAAATGTCCACTGAAACGTGTTAAAATCCCGCCCTTCGCTCGAGTTACAAGTTCTTATGGCGATCACTAATTTTGAAGAAGTTTCAGGATAGATTTTTCCTCCTTTGTTAATTTTTTGCCCTTCTCCTCCACCAGGGTGCGGTAACACCCTTAGTGTTCAGCAACATGTCGATCAAACCCATTAAGTGTTTCAGTAAATTGTCCTCATGACTTGCTGCTTATCAATGCAAAATGGTACTAGTGACTGTTAACCACATTAACTCAGACCCTCAGACTTGCTGCACTGTTTCTCCTCTGTCCTTGTGGAGCGTTTTCGGGGCTCATCAGTTGAACTGAAGCTTTGAACAAACTACTAACAGTTTTGTATCAAGACTTCTCAAAAACACTGAGTCCAACGCGGTCGACTTTTATCCCCGTGTGAATTGAGTTGTTACACTTTCGTGTTGATTGAACGTCTACTAGTGCCTTGAGTTCATAATAACACCACTTGAACCTTCCGTCTTCCAATCCATCTCCGAGGAAAAAACTCTGACCCTCAAAACGATATCCACATAAAGCATTCAGATCCGGATTGTTCTTTTAATTTTACCGCGCCGACGTAAGGGGTTTTAAACGTGTCGAATCGTTTCAGTCGACAGTCATTTACAACCACCTTGTGTTTTGCGAATAACTCTCAACTGTTTACATTACGAATAAGGCCCAGTCGAGTTTCAGGTCAGTCTTAAAAAACCGCGCATGGTAAATTATTCACCCCTCTTATTGGTTGTTGATCAGGTGGCTGTTGATCTGTTCGCCGAGCTTGGCAATTGGCTTGCAAACGTTTCGTCACCATACTAGGAGACATCATCAGTGCGGCAGTTGGGTGGGTGCTTCTTCCTTGCCTGCGTGTGTTTATATAGCATTTGAAGACCATCTGTTATCTTCTGACCTGATTGGCTGCTTGGGGTTTAACGATTCTCGTGAATCTATTGATCCGTTTGTGATCTTTGTTGCGTTGTGGTCTGCGTTCCTTTGTGTTGATTGGTTATTCCAAGACCTTCTATTTTTAGTAGTTCGTTCTCTGGCCTTGATTGGCATTGCGTTGTGGTCTGACTTGGTCTCGAGCTTGATTGGTTGCTTGCACCGCCCTATTTTCTCTACTGCAGCGGTCAGTGTCCCTGCGTCCGCCGGTTAATCTGGTGTTTCGGTTGGGTGCCTCCTCCAATCCAACTGATGCTTCCGTTTGAATGGTGCTTTCTTGCTTTTCTTATGAGTTCCTCGTCTAATTACTTTTGCAGCTCGAAGCTCTGCGGTTCAGGTGTTCTCTTACTCTTAGTTGCTGGTAAATAGGATCAATTTCGATATGTTTATTGATAGATCCTTTAGTGGAGTTCCACGCTTCTATGAATTCGCGTTCTTTCTTCGTTCTTGCTTGACCTAGTATGTGAACGCCGCTCCAGTCGAACTCGTGTCCTTCTTGATCTTTGTGTACGGAGATGAGAGAGAATGATCGTGTCTTTCAGTGGCGAGCTTGTGTTCATGTATTCTGGTGGAGAGCTTCCTTCCTGTTTGTCCTATACCGTTTGTCGCAGTCCTTGCATTGGATCCTGTATATGACATTGTTCCTCGTCATTGGATCTAATTTTCCCTTTGGTCTTGAGAGTGTCTTCCGTAAGGTGTTTGCCGGCTTGTAAGCGACCGTTATATTGTGCTGTCGTAAGAGCCTTGCCGTCATTTCAGCGGTGTTCTTGATGTATGGGAGTGTGATACGTTTGCCTGCATTTTTGAGCTGTTGCATCGATCGTAGTTGGCTTCCTAAGTGATCTCCAGATGAAATTCCTCGGGTATCCATTTTTCTGAAATAATTTGTACAGGCGTTTTTCTTCTTTGATCTTTGATTCTGTTGTGCTGCAGTGTGTCTCGATCCGCTTGAAAAGTGTCTGAATGCAGCTTCGTTTGTGGCAATTTGGATGGTTGCTGTGGTAGCTGAGGATTTGATCCGTATGTGTCGCCTTTCTGTAGACCTCAGTTTGTAGCTGTCCGTTTGGTAATCTAGTAATGAGGATGTCCAGAAACGCCAGTTTTCCGTTGTTCTCTTCTTCGATTGTGAATTTGATGTCGTCGAAAACGTTGTTTAGCAGTTGGCTTACTCGTTGCAGTTCGCTTCTCTTGATGATCACAAATGTGTCGTCCACGTAACGGATCCATATTTTTGGGATTTATATCGGGCAACACAATTTGTTCCAATTTTTGCATTGTGATTTCTGCAATAAATCCTGAAATTGGCGATCCCATTGGTGTCCCTCGTAGTTGTTCATAATATTCTCCGTTGAACTCGAAATGTGTGATCAGGCTATTCACCCCTCTAAAGGGATGTATACTTTGATTGCTTGAGGTGCTTCAAGCTACTGTGCGTTTGCTTGCAAACAACAGACAAAAATAGCAGGTTATCGAATAATATCGTTGCATTGGTTGATTGGAGACGGGAAATGCACATCGTGAGCTGTACTATATAGTCCTTCTCCAACAAATGTGAAAATCGATAGACTGCATATACTTTACTCATTTTAGCTGTTTAAACAGCACATCAACAGACAAAAATGACCTACACTTGGAAGAAGCTACAATATCTAACACAAAGTCGATGTTTCTTGAAAACTTTTCTGTTATTGTTGAACGAATAAGAATCGCGGTACACTGCACATCAGCAATTAAGGCTTCTTTATGGAAAGGTTATCCTATTGATCGCTGAACTGAAAACAGACTAAACCCCAGCAACAACTGCTACTTCTTAATAAGATGCCGAGTCCAGAAGATGCAGCAAAAAATGCGGCAAAAAATGCCTTTTTTCAACAGGTAAAGCAAAAATTGGACCATCAAATGACCAAGGGAATAACTTTTTGGAAAAACTGGGGCTAGCCTGATGTTGTAGCAGTTGGTGATTTAGTAATTCACATGGCTAGCTGACTTTCCTGCAAAAGCGAAACAGGCGAATGGAACGACCGTGTGAATAAACAGCTTTCTCTTTAATTATCAAAGGCTAACAACTGAGGAAATCGTCCTCTTATATATTACGGGCAGTATTGTGGCTTGTTCAGTGTTTAATCCCCTGATCGTTTACAATGTGGAATGGCAGTGGAATGGCAGCGTCGTTGTATAAGTATTCCAAACTAAACCTACGTGGCTACTATCGTGATGCACTTGACGGAACACACCGCTCTATAAGATGTTTACGGAGTACAGTGAAACCTTCGACTTAGTCACGAGATAAGTACTGTACACCGCCTCACAGTCATGGCTGTCCGGACAGGTTTGCCTACGTATTCGGAACCTCTGACGCATGAACAAAAAGACCCATGTGTATTTCTGGAACCGTCTCGTCTGAGGTCAAAGCCAGGGCAAATGTGAAAAGTGGTCCTGGCCTGTAATTAAATCTTATTCAGCCCCCATTTAGTGGGCACCATCACGAAAGCTTTCCGCCAGAACAAACAATGAATATCCAACTAAGATTAACTGAAGGCGAATATTTTTAGCTCAACAGATGGTTGTCAAAACAAAATTTCAGCTTCCCCGTAGTGCTTAACTGTGAACATTTTAAATGCTCGACAGGGGTTGTATTACGGACAACTGACCTGTGAGAGGAGCGTGTTACCAGTACTCCACGCAGACGCTCGACGTATCGGAATTTTTGCGTCTAAATGTATGATCTTGTTTATGCACGAGCAGTGTGCCTGGTTTGCTTGGCTTCGTAATAGCGATCCAATAATTGTCTCGGTCCACTCGATCGATTGACCTGCTTGTCGAGACCTCCAAGTTAGGTAGTTCTGCTGTCGCACAAAACCTTTACCACGGACAAGGCTATGCGGTGCTGCTATGTTCTCATGGTAGTGAAGCCCAAGTATTTCGCTTCCTTTCTTTCGCATGGTATCACCGAACTGATTAGGTCAGGAGAGGAATATGACCGTTTATCCAAACGTGGTGTGAAATTGTATCCTCTATATATCATGGTCACACACAAAATTTTTTGAATCGGTAATCTCCAGTAAATTCTTACTGCGGCCCAAAAATAGACGGCCGATTCCTGCGCCGAATATCTAGTATACGATGCGCCGTATGGGTCATTTCTTTGCCCTTAGCATACTTATTCAGGTCCGATTGATTGACGGTAAAAGAACTTACAAACTAAGCGCTATAAATGCGTTTATCTGCCTTGAAGAACAGCTTCAGGGACACCGTTATGTGTGCAAAATTACAGAGGTTGAAATTTTGTAAGACTGTTGGCATTTAATACAGTACGGTATCAGAACACAGACATATAAGAATCTGATCGTTAGTCGGCGGACGCTTTTTGCTCCAGCACCTCAGTTGGTCGAATGAAAAATTTTATTCAAAAATGTTGCATTTTGTTGCATGTACGCCCAAGCCAAATAAAATACCATACCCGTCCTCGTTCCCGTTGGAATTTGTTTTAATTGGCTTAATTACATGTTTTTGGGTGCGCATTTAATTTCAAAATTGTAGTGCTATGGCTTCGGATAACGTTCTTGACAAACTGGTGGTTAGCCGATATCCACCCTCCACCGCATTTGAAGCGTTAAATAAACACGTGATTCATATTCACACCACTCTCGTTTGAACGGTCGTCCTCCTGTTCTGGCGCAATTATTCCGATGAGTCCACACCAAAGGGAAGCACTGGACCCGAATTTTGCTCTTATTAGAGCTCAGCAGTGCCTATACAGTGGCAGTGCCGGGATTTGAACCCCGGACATCTGACATGCGAGGCGAGCGTGTTACCACTACTCCACCAACGCACGTTGGACGCATCTGAATTTTCACGTCCGAACAGGCGAACGTGTTCACACTTGAACGATGCGATTGGTGTGCCCGACCCATCGAACGACGACCCAGTAACTTTCCTGGTTGTGACGATCGATTGGCCAGCCAATCAGGACTTTCCAGTCAGGTAGCTTGACACACGTTGAAACCCAATGGGCGACTTTTTGGTTGTATTTGGGGTTTTGCGGGATAGGTATTTTATTCATATTCACACAGCTCCCGTTTGAACGGTCGTCCTCTTGTTCTGGCGTCATTATTGACTAATTAATTAATTAATTAATTAATCCCATCACGCCCACTGGATATGCACCGCTGATGGGCTCTAATAAGGGCGAAACTTGAGTCCAGTGCTTCCCTTTGGCGTGGACTCATCGGAATAATTACGCCAGAACAGGAGGACGACCGTTGAAACGATAGTGGTGTGAATATGAACAAAATACCTATCCCGCAAAACCCCAAATACGTGATTGATGACTATGAAGCATCAGTGCTTGCGGCGGCTATTGGGCTATTGGGCTGACGCCGTTTTGCTTTACGTGTGTGTATACTACGAATGCAGCAGGTCAGAAAAATCCAAAGGGAAGCCGAAGAACATGGAGAAGCTAGTAAATGGAGTGTGTTTGCCATTATTAAACAGTATTCGAAGCACGGCCTGTCCGGTACGCGTTCCCGCACAGTGCCGTGATCGAAGTACGGTAGTGCTTACCAAAACCAAAAGCAGTCATGTATCAAAGTTCTGACCGCTGTATGATCCAACTCAGTCTGCGGCTGATTCGCGGCTCTGGGCCCTGTCTGGATGCCGGTGGCTCCAAATAGCGAGACATCACGTCTAAGAGACCGTTCAGTACAATCAACATGTCAGATACGGATTACGGCAAAAACGGAGCATATCCTGATTGGAGAATGTCCGCGATTCTTAGCCAGTAGACGCTCTTTCCTCCGAAACCTTTGCGTAGCAATTAGCAGAATTTACGCGAAAATTTTCATTTTGCTGTGTGGGCTGAAAGCAAAAAGCACTCTAATTTGTCTAATTTTTTGGAATTTGATTTGATTAGCCTTCTTTCATGATTACCGGAGCGCATTTGATCCCAAACTCGCAGAGTTGTCTTCAGCCGCTTCTTATCCGGCAAATGCTTGATCCTCCAAAACCTTAATATGTTGACCAATTTTTTGCTTAAAAAATGCAGCATTTTGATGTATGCATGCATACACCAAAAACCACCATAGACTGCATTGGTTTTGTTGGAATTTTTTAACTTGGTTTCAGCTCTGAGGTTGCAGTGTTACGATTCCAGGTATGGCCATAGGTGAGTTTGCTGAGAGGTCGGATGTTATCCGATTTGCATCATTCACGGCTCTTGAGAAAGCGGTAACTTAATACATGAAGAATAACTAGATGGCGAAAAAAAGAAGGCCTTCGCTGTGGCGTTGTTTATTAGAGAAACAACAACTTAACGGTTACAGACTATTGAACAGGGGAGCCAAACTCTCAGATGCATCTTGTTTACAAAACTGATCCATCTTCTCCTTGAAGGCGTCTTCCTGAACTTTCCTGGATATTCATTGACTGTTACTCAAATGCAGGCAAATGCTACAAAGCGACTCCACAAAGTCCGTAATAGCTCTTGCTTTTCAAGAGACGCGAAGCGGATTTACGAGAAGACATACTACTCGCATGCCTCATCAGTAGTATCCACTGTTTCAAATGTATTTATGCGCGCAGCGAGTAAGCAAAGCACCAACGCGGTCTTGCGTCACGATTGGGTATACTACATATGCAGCAGGTGGCCGACAGTGCGAACGAACTGCCGAGAGATCCAGAACAGCTAGTACTTGAGCGCATTTGCTGATAGCAAACAGTAAACAATGCACCGGCTCTCCATTCTGTTTTTTGCCTGAAAATACAGGAGAACCGTCTTGCGGTCACCTCTTACTATTTTAAACACATTCATAGGGTTTCTAAGTTTTTGTCAACCGGCTTCCGTTAAATCGACGACTAAACGAAAAGAAGCTGGACATCTGCAGGTCCCGGCTGAAGTATGCAACGCAGTTGTTGAATTGCGACGGTTCGTAGCCGGTAAATTGAGCAAGGTCCTTACTACTCAGGACACATACAACTGTTGCCAAAAGAACCAACCGTTCTGTTGAATAAATGGTGGATAGCTGGGTTCTACTGTGAAAATGCTATTCCTCTTGGTCCTGACAAAGTTTCGCGTGTTAGGAGGGGCGCCTGTGTTGCAGTCGGGGCAAGGTCACCACAGCCACGCAGAAGCAGATAGCGCTATTCTACTGCGCCCCGACGCCGTCAGGCATGAATGAAACGTTAAGGTCAGAATAAAGGCATGACTGGCGTGGACTGTGGGTACAGGGGTTTTGGGTAAAGGGACAGCGTCATAGTCGGTTGTCTTTGTCCAATGTAGACGTGGTCACCACTAAACCGGCACGAGCGGGGAATTACAGTTATTATGCTTTTTTATGGAAAGAACGTTCGGCAAGATCAGATCGTTGGGATTTGGAAGTGGCGGGCGAAAACAAAACGAGGGAAGGCAAAACAAGGGGCTTCCCGCCTGACATATGACAAGAGAAATGTAAGCTGCAGAAAATGAGGAGCCAGCACATCAGATCCTGTGAAGCAGCAGAGTTGGCGTCATCCAATCGATCAAACTGGACTAAAGCTTAAAACAACCGCTGAGACTTCGTGGTCTTGGACTGTTGGGCTTATGGCCAGGGTCACAAAAAGAGTTAGTGGGGGTGATGAAGTGAAGGAATTAACAAAGCGGATACATGGTAACAGGAATCTCAGAAACATGGTGTACACTGAAACTGTAGAGATTCACTGATGTCGCTGTTGTGAACTTGGGCGAAATAGCTCCTTGGAAGAGTGAGATGGTGGTAACACATCCGCCAGAACGCCAACTGTATAGAAAATTATTGATTTTTGCGGGGAGCACAGGCTGAAAGCCCACCAAAATGGCCACTTTCGAAAGACAATTTTAGTAGTTTGGAATGAACATAACGTAGAGGCAGGTGGGGCCAGGCGAGGAGTTTATTCGCATTTGCAGTTAATGGAACGAGTGGGCGAGAGAGTGCTGTTGATAGTTGGAAGGGAACAGTTGTTGTTGTGCTATCAAACTAGGTAAGTGCCGTGCCATCATTGGCCGGACATACTTCGGTGTTCGGACAGCCCCTAACGGACGTCACATTTAGGGTCATTGGGCTGAGGTGTGCAATTCTCCGAGCGTGGATAACAGCCAACCAGGTCGCCCATAGCTGATATTGTCGGAGTTCAAAGCCTGCACCAATATACGCAGCAGAGAACCGCATAGGTTGATGGAACACAAACGGTAAAAAGATTTAAGTAAGTCGCTTCAAAGCACGTAATATCTGTCCTATAGATACAAGCTTTGTACCTTCCTAATTACAGGCACAATGGGTACCAGAAGTCGGTTAGGTATACCTTCGTAGAAAGTAAACAGTTTCAACCTATACGTCACGTGTTTCACCTGCTGGACGAACAGAACCATTTGAAGACCTCTGACACAAACAAATTGGTAGCACAAATGCGGGGGGTTGAGTATCGTTTGGCTGCAAGTTCATTTGCGATTTCCTTATTCGGAAAGCTACCAGGAGGCACTGCGTATGTGTGCTTTGTGACCTGCCAACTGGTCGCACTGACAGCTGGTGTGAGTCGTATTATGTCAAGTATTGTGATAGTGGACCTTGCCCGCTGTGCAATAATGGCATTTAGGCCGGTCGCCAAGTTAAGTGCGTTCATGATATTCTTATTTTTGCTGCCTAGTTCCAATGTTGCTGAGCACCGGTTGGAGGAAAGGAACGATCATCATTTCGTGTGACGCATATGAAGGCTTTCAGTTTCCGTATGTTCTTTTGTTAATGAGGCAGCATGCAGTTCGTCAAGTCTGGTATTTCTTGAGGCTTAAGTATCAACAGGCAGCGGCTACAAGAAATAACCCATTACGAATCAGCCATTGATGATGACTTCATGTAAGCACGGTTCCACGACAATGTCGCCGCTGAAGCGCCCATTTTATGGAGTATGTTTTGTACACAGTTTATCAGTCGCCCGCTTCATAGTGGCGTCTCGATCAACTTATATCTTCACCCCATTTTATGCGTCCATGATTAGCATGATTAGCGCTCCACACAGAGAAGACCATGTGCTCCCTCCCAGAACATTTGAAATGACCAGAGCGCCTAATAAATTTGTTGCACCATTAACTTTCTTCAGTCGAAATGGATGGACGCGTGTTAGCCCGTTGATTTATCTTAAGTTAGTCATGTGCGTCTACCAAGTTTGCTCAGCTTTCGACAATGATTGTTGTAGGTTCCGAGTGTGCTAACTGAATGATCATCGCGGCCCCCTAGCGAATGCTAGCGGTGTGCGTCAGCTAAGGCTTCATTAGCGTATTTTGCAACCAACGACAGCGTTCCTCGATTACGCTGGGACTCATCAGTGGAGTATATGGTGTGCCGCTTACCACGTACATCCCTCTGCGTAAACTTTCTAGCAAATTCGCGGAGTTAGCTCTGGTAGGCCTGTTATGTTTTGCAATGGATAAGTCTGCTGCCACTAGATGGGACCTGGATACTTCAGCGACGATACAAATCAATATGCAGAAATATTCTGCATAAGTTCGTACGTCATTAACATCTGCAAGTCTTACGCTCTTCAAACCTAACATGAGTTGTCTGAACATAACGCGAGTATATAGCGACGGTCGCTTGCAACAGCTATTTCCGGAATTCAAAAACTGGATTTGGCACCCATCAATCAGTACCTCCCCAGAACTGCTCGTAAATTTCCCCATTGTGGGCGGTTCACAGATTACTGCATATCGCGATATTTTGTTTCACTGGTCAATTTTTCCTCATTCAAAGTGATTGATGACCCCAAATATCAGCCATACACACAGGCATCTCTATGACGAGGTAATTGTGAAAAAACTTAGTTTTTGAGAAATCTATTCCATTCTGCGAGCACTGAGTGGCTAAACAGACATCTATGATGACCTGGTCTGCATAGCCCGCTCAAGACTTTCTGCGTCAGACGGACACCGCAGATCTCCGACATCAATACACCTCGAAGGGGAAGAGCTGGTGGGTGAGATGGTGGTCTGGTACACGATAAAATCCGTCGGGTAGGTAGAACCTAGCATGATTAAACAACTTACTTCAGAACATAATGATCCCACTGTCAGAGGCGCACAAACATATGCTGTATGGCTGGTTTTTAGAAAGAATTCAATCTCCTGTGCAAACTTGAATATCTGTACCTGTACAGACGCACGTGTTCTAGTGCGATTGGCTCCTTGACGCACTAGCGTACACACCGGCCTTCCTTCCAAATACAACTGACCGGAGGCTACCTAGTTTTTTTCGTTTTATATGCATTCTCAGCCCAAGAACTGCGACACTACTAATCGTGTGACTGACGAACAACACCCGAGGTCTCCAGTAGCAAATGAGCGGTCCGTTAGTTGGTGACACATGAGAATCTCGCGTGACGTTGCACAGGAAAATGGGAAAAAACCAAGCGAAAACATAAAGGCGCCATTTTCATTGGGTCCTAGATTTCCTCTAGTTTTGTACCTTCTCAGAGCGCACGGCCCCGCTTTTCCCTTAATTTAGTGAGCTTTTTTATACTGACAGTTTGCGGTAGTCAAACACCAAAATGTTAACGTAAGATAATGTGGATAAACTTGTTGCTTCACATCGGTACTTAGGAATGACGCAACACTTTTGCAAGTAACGTAGCAGTATCGTAATTTATATAGGGTATTTGGAAATACTTGGCCACATACGAAATTACAACCATCTAGTAACTGGTCCAAGGCCAAAACACCTAACTTCTTATGGATGAACGGCCAAGACAGTCAACAATGCGGATGCTATTGTGAGGATAAGTTGATCGAACACTGCTTGTGGAGTGTTGTTTTTCTGAGTAACTGGTTGAAACCACAGTATAGGCAAGAGTGGCATGGCAGATTTCACAGTGCTTACCCTCAGTGCTGTTCACAACCACACAGATCCAAAGCTAGATTGGGAATTTGCCGGCACACTTGTACTTGGGACGGTTGTAAGCGGATACCTTGATGATGACGCAGACAACAGCACAGTGATGTGCGGCAGTGTAACATAAGAAGCCCCTGGTGTCTGCCGTGTTAATTAGCGCATGATTTAAACTTCGGCCGCAGCTTCTTCAAACGCCCAACTTGACCAATGTTCGTTCTGGCCGGTCATGGTCTACACCCAAGTGAACCACAGAATGAATCCAAATTACCCTTGACTCTACATCGGCCTGACTATAACTGCGTTAATCCCCTCGTTCAAATCAAACCCAATTGCCACAGAAATAAGCACGCCCTGTTCGATTACCGCAACCTTGATGTCTGTTACCGAGCCACCTGAAAACCGAAATTTGCAGGTGCAGGCTGGCACGGGAAATGAATCTACTTCTAAACACAAAAACAAACACATGACTAATTATAGCAAAACAACAATGCGGAGGGCCGTAGAGGCCTTCATATCAGTCGCTTTGTTTCTGTTATCGACAAACGGGGGTAAGGATATTGTGTAAACACATAAAACAAGTAAAATTGTGTACATATATATCAGAGAACGGAAGTAGTCCATGAAAACCATTAACCTATTTAGTAAAGCTATCAAGAAGTAGTAGTGAAGCTTGCGGTGTGCCGCAGGTACGCTGAGGTCTGAAACGGGAACAGGATCATGTATTCTTAAACAAGTTTTAGGTATAAAAACCGGAGAAGCCCGCGCATTGAGTTAAACTAGATCACCTGGCCCGCGACATGGCAGGCGGCTTTCAAGCTTCCTAGATGTTTCACGGCACACTCCACGTTACAACAGCTTTCCCTTGCATGAGGCACCAAGTCACCGCTGCAGCGCACATAGACGCCAGTGAACAGACACACGCGGGGCCGGTAACAATGAGGGCATGCTGTGGGGAGGCTTTCAGCCGTCATAGTCTGAACCAACAATCGAAACTTTTGTCGGATAGGATAAGTGAACAGAAATGCCGGCTTTTTGAAAACACGGGAAATTCGGACCTGTTAGTAATTTTTTGGGGCATGTCGGCGCAGCACCCCGTTCCCAGGTAATCAAATGGCGCAAAGCATCTTTTAGACTTAACTTCATCAGCGATTCACCTGAATGTAACTTACTGATAAATCGTCCCAGCCGTCGTCTTTAGTGCACAGATAAACTGAGACTCTACCTCAAATTCGTTTTAGCCAGACGAAATCCCAATTAGTGTTGTTCTGCTGTTATTTTTCGTACGCATGCCGGATAAAATCCGTATTTACGGAGGTCGGACCTAAAATTTCCACTCACGGAAAGGGTAAAAATCATAGGTAATTATAAGGTCAACTGATGATTCCTCCTTTGAATCAACGGTTATTTTCTTTTCCGTTCTGACTCCTCATGGGTGGGGTGGTATACGACCGTTTATTAGAATTTAGCTTCCTCGTTTTCCCGATTTCGCTCCTACACAATGGCTGTGAATGCTCTAGGAACATGACAATATTTTGTTGCCAGTTCGTCATTGTTTGCAAGCCTGCCTCACTCCTAGCTATTTTCGGGCAACCGCTCTGTCGCAAAAGCGGACCGACCGGGGATCGAGCCCAGAGCTCCCCGGATATCGTGCGAGCGTGTCACCCGCTACACCAACTCGAGGCCTAGTGAGACCAGTTTTTTGCACTAACCATATACCGCATCTGCCAGATAGCGTTTGGAGAGATTTGGTTTGGCCAGCTTTAACCGTGAGATCTGATTTGTCACGTGACACGAGCTGTCGCATCGCGCCGCCAACCAAAGACAGTCCCTTACCTCCCGAATGTACTGATGGTTTTCTGCACCGTTTTCTCTCTATACGGCCAACTCACACTGACAGACTGCCCGTATCCGTACCTTTGTACCTCGTTTGGTGCTTACTTGCTGTTGCTTCCAGATATCCCTGCTGCCTCACTGACGATTTTCTGCTCCTTCTGATTGCGTTGTTATCGACTGAACGTTTGCCTCATTCACGATGTTTACCAACCCATTTGTCTGTAGAACCAGTTCCTGAGGGTTCTCCGTACATCATCTCTTGCCCCTGTCCGTCTGTTCCTATTGTCTACTGGGTACGAACTGTGTATAATCTGATAGCCACAATCGTCCTGTGAGATCCTTGGCTGCCCGGATCTTAAACTGACGTTATACTTTCCATTATAGAATGTCTTTCATCAGTGCGTCTTCCATTCACGTGCAGATTTTGAAAGACCTTGCTTTATCTTCGGAATATATGCGCTTGTCTAAGAGTGGGGAGCATCCGCAAAACTGCACAATCCCATCAATATTGCAAAAAGCATCAAGTTTTCTTTGCATTGCACTGGACGCACAAAAAACTTCGAAAACAGCAGTGTTGCGCTAAATTTTCGCCGACCAATTCGTCTAACTTGTTACGCTTGGAGAGTTCAATGGATGCAACGTGCATTCAAGATTCTACCTGAATGTGATTCACTACGGAAATTGCATGAAATTTACTTCCGCTTTTAAGAACACACTTGGAAAACAAAACATGCTGCATTTGTCCTAGTGGCTTATTCGGTAAACTGGTAGTCACCAGTGAACTGGCGATGGTAGCTGACTCAAACAAACAGTTATGGGCAACACATCACTGAAAAGTGGAGCTGGAATTAACTAACACTCTGTGAAATCAACAGCTTCCAGAACCGCATATTTTCAGCAAACTCTTCTTCGGATGGCTTCCAGTAATCGGGAAAAATGCGTAGCAAGCAGTTTTTCCTCAGTGTATTCCTCCACAAACGCACCGTTAACCTTGAGCCACAACAAAAACTAAAAATTAATTACGCGCCCAAAAAATAAATTGAGACAAAAATTAACACTAGTGAACTTCTCAGGAGATGTTTGAGTTTCATTTTCGTGCAGAAACTTTCTTCGTTCCAATTAGGCTTCGGAACAACGGTTAGGCATGCGTCGACTGATCGGAACCAGCACTACGGATTCAGTTATAATCCAAATGAGCGGCAGGTGGTAGGGAAAGACATAGAGGACAGAGGACGGCCTCCTGTCTGGTTGGGATGGAAGAGCGTAATGGTGAGGGCTTGTCAGTTTCCTCGAACAATAGGGCCAATATTCTCAGCCATTTCGGTTAATATGGAGGCGCATGTGTTGGCTGCGTGACTTTTGAACAGTTCTGTGCTTTTTTGGTGGAGCGCTCGCACGAAAAGTATTAGGATGTTGATGGCGCAAATGACCACGACTTTAGAACCGGACTGGCACTGGCATCTTTGGGGTCGTGTGGTTTGGGTCGATGAGGTGGATTCTTTGATGGGTGTCTGAGTAGGCGATTAAGCGGGCTAAGGACGCCAATGGTGCAATGAACCTCTCGACCGTGCGGCAATTGTGAACCGACGGGATCAGTGGGATTCACGGATTGCAAAACATTCTAACGTGTTCATGCCATGGATTTGCACGGACAGCGACAGAAAATGGATCTGAAACTCTTTGTCCAATCAAGGCTTTACTAAGCGTCAGACTCCCTCAGCACTGACGATTGTCCAGTGCAAATTGTTCATAATCATATACTTCGAGGCCGCAACGATACCCGTAACAGCCCGCTGGGTACGCCCAATGGAGAGTGCTTCGTTCTTGCGCCCTGGGCATAGAGTTTGCTTGGCGTATTTAAAAAGCAGCCAAAGGCTTGAAAAGGCATTTGGTAGCCCATTGGAGTAATCCGAGTGGAAATACATTGCACCGTCTAAAAGCCACGGACGTCTTTCGACACGATTTTTGCGACTGAGTGAAAAGGGCATGCTTGAAAACAGTCATGTGCTCAAGACTATTGTGGTATCTATCCTCGGAACGTCTTCTTGTCTCTTCCCACCAGGCACAACAACGGCGTTTGCCGAGCCACACCCGAAAGACATGAACACTTCGTCATTCCGAGGAAGTTACCAGTCCATTGGAAGCTGCTTTGCGGCGTAGATATCCAGTTGAGGTGGGTTGGCTTTGGAAGCCCGTGATTGCAAGTCTTCCACAAAAAGTAGAAAAGAACCTGAGAAAACATCGTGAAGGATAACCGCGTCTTTGATAGCAGTCCTCAACGTCGATCTCTTGGGATGTGAGAGTGCCCGGGGACATGGAGACATTGAGGCATAAATAGAAACTGCATTGAAGAAGTGCCGAGCTTGTGCGAGACTATGGTTACGGGTAACGTAAAGATACCAGTTGGACCTTATCTGCGGTTGCCTTGGTTGCCTTCAGGAAGGGCTAGGTGCAGGAAGTATAGTGATGGTGGTCTACTTTGAACCAAAATACGGGTTTCCTGCTGTGAGTTTTCGGAACAGGATTCTTCATCAGCGCACACAAACGTAACTATTTTTGGGAAGTGGAGTGACGTATACACATCCCTAGAAGCATTTGAGAAGCAGGTAAAACTGCATGAAAATCTTCGAGCGAGCGAACACAATGAGTGAGGGTAACAGAGGCACGGACTCACGGATTGACACAAAGGATCGAGGTTTTCGCCCAAGTTTCCCGGGTTGGTTTTGTTCTTGTCGTTCAGCGGCTGTCGTTTACCTGAAAAGCACAAGAGGAACATAGCATAGCGCTGTTCTTTAAGTCCTCAGCGCGGGGCAGTATGTTCGCCAGCGCGAGGACACAGATACGTGTCTAATAGTGTTTTGAACTGGGTTCTAAAAGGAACGTGGACAACCGTCTGAGGAAGGTTATTCTGCGCAGCAACTACCCGAAATGAGAAAAAAGTTTGCTAAAAGGTGTGCGCTCTGAGCCTAAAGGTTTTCTTACCATGTCTCCGCCGTGAGTTTGCTGGGTCAACGGTGAAAAACCTGTTGACCAAGCCTTGTTCAAATAGGGCGTAAGTAAGAATTAGATCCCTTCGGGAGCGACAATACTCCGGGGGAAAGAAGTCAAGCACCGCGAAACGCGTTTCGTAGTCTACAGATTTAAGAGAGGCAACAATTTTCGCAGCAGCTCGCCGCACAAGTTTAATGAGTGTTATGTCCTTCGTGCCTCCCGAGTAGACAACTTGGTTGGCATATTCGAGGAGCGGTCTGACGTAGATCCCATAGAGCACTTGGAAGTCCATGCCAGTAATGAAGGAGAAAGGGCGCTGAATCATCCGTAGAACAGCGAATGCCTTCTGGGCCAATTTCTCAAGGTGCAGGAGAAAGCCAGATACACAAATCCTTTTTGGCATCTATCCTCGTGATGTCTTCTGGTCTTTTCTTACCATGCATGATAAAAGGAGGTCGCTGAGTCTCCTCCAAATGACATATGGACGCACTTTTCGTCATTCAGAGGAGGGCGCCAGTCCAACGAACACTGCTTTTCGGCGTCGACATCCATTTGGAGGGCACTGGCATTGAAACTCCACGATTTCAAGTCGTCCACAAAAAGCAGACATGAACGTGCAAGAACATCTGGAAGGTCGTTGACGTATATCAGAAACGGCAAAGGTCCCAAAACGGGGCCCTGAGGAACTCCAATGGAGACGGGCGCCGCAGAAGAGTAGGTCGAGCCTACTTTCACTCGGAATGATCTGTCTGATAGGAATGCCTTGATCCAACATGGGATTTTCCCTTGAATCCCGTAAGACTCGAGTTTGTGGAGCAGTGGGACGTGTGGGACTCGATCAAATGCTTTTGAAAAGTCGGAAAATATGGCATCCGATATGAGTCCCTCGTCCTTGGCTTGGGTTAAGCTGTCAATACATATGAGTATGTTCGTCACGCAGGAAGGCTTCGGGAGAAATTCGTGTCAAACTGGGTTTGAGAAATCAAGTTGTTGGAAGTAAGGTGATCTAGGATAGCTCGCGCCAGAATGCGTTCCATCACCTTGCAGAGTACGCTAATGAGGTTTGTAGACCTGTGGCTGCCAGGAGATAGTCGAACAACAGTTTCGTAGATTGGCGTGACCATCGCCTCCTTCCAACCAGAGGAAAGGGGGTCTTCGTTAAGCGACTGGCGAAACGCCAAATAGAACTGAGTTGCCAGTGTATACAACGTTTCCTTCAGGATCCTTGGATGTACTTCGTCGGGCCCCAACGCGCAGAATGGGTTGATCTTGTGCAGGAGTTGACGAATGTCCTCCACCGAAAACACCAAGTCGGTTAGAGGCCTTGTGAAGCTTGGATGTGACAAGGATGCTGGGGCTGAATATAGACCTGCATAGTGTTCTCTGTGGAACTCAGAGACCACTATTGGATTACTCGGAGTTCCCCGTTCCTGTCCCTCGAGGAAAACGAGGAAGGCTTGTTTCTGCGGCGATGTCTAATGTATTTGAACAGCACATTTGTTTTCACGGGCGAGGTCCAGAATGGTGGCTTGTGTTCGTATGTTCCACTGGCGGATTTCTGATTTACAGCGGTTCCGCAGTTTACGAAACGCCAGCTAATCTTCCGTCCCCTCTAGTCAACTTTTTGGAAAATAGCTGAGACCTCTTTTCAAGCAGACACTGGATCCTTTTGGGTAGCTCGCGGCTCATCCGACTGCGCGCTGGTTTTTTGGGACGAACATCGCGTTAAACTCTTGAACTTTCTGGACAATTGTCCTATATAAGTCTTCCACTGAATCTAGTCCCAGTTTAACTTGTTCAAGAAAGATGCGTATTCCTGAAAAGCCTGCACGGTAGAAGTTTAGAATCCACGTTTGGGGTTTGGTATTTCTGGCTCCATAGCAGATGAAGTCAAACATCAGCACACGGTGGTCGCTATGTCCCAGTGGAGTGTTAATTATCCCTTGATTAACGAAGTGTTTTTCGTTGGTGATGACCAAATCCAGGAGGGATGGTTGTTAGCCCGCGCGGTATCTGGTGGGTGCAACGACATGGTGAGTCCAAGCGCTCCGTTGAACGCGAGCCTCTTACCTTTGGCGGACGAATTTTTTTCCGCGGACGAAAACTTCAACCACTGCTACTTGTAGCCCTTCCAATATCACCTTTTAGACCAACAGATTTGATGTTGTTCAAGGGACAAACTCGCGTCTGTTTGGTTTCTGGGGCATTTCGGCGCGGTTTAATCGGACTGATGTCTCTGTGAGGTTCTCGAGGGCTGGGTTGCAACACCGAGTAGTTCTTTTTGTGGCGCTCCCATTAGGCCAACTTTCGCAAAGGAATGCACCCTGAAGCCAGCCAGCTGTTTTCTGATTTGGCGAATCGTATGTGGCCTGTTCAGCTGCAGTCGCATTTCTTTCATGCTTGTGTAGACACCCGAATCTCCCGCAATCAGCGTGGCCAGCTGGGTGTACGAGGGGTTTTCCAGTTCGCTGTGGTCAGGTTTTAGGCTTTGGCTGTCGGGGTTCTGGGCGACAACTATGTCCACAATCAAAGAGTCCACTCATTACGGAGAGGAGAAGGAGATTCGCAGTTTAACATTCCAAATGGTTGTACGGTTCTCGCAGCATTCACCGACGTCCAGGTGAACGCGTGCGGTTGGTTTGCCAGTAAGCTTGCCCGACTCACTCCGCTCGTCTGGCCCTGTTCAGCGCATAAGTTGTGATTGGGTTTGGAGTTCACTGCTGCACCTTTGTCGTCTGTTACAGAAAGAAGCGCTAATAGCTCTATGTACTTTGAGCGCTCCGTCCATGTGAGGCTTGTCTCCTCCAGAGCACCGCTGTCTTTGGAGGTCGAAGGGTTTGCGCTGGTTGAGTAGAAACTGTTATCTGTAGTCGCGGTCGGTTGCCTTGGCTATAAATACCAAGGGCTATAACTACAATCGGTTTGGCCATAAGTCTGGGATCGGCTGAACTGGCGCCAGTTGGAAGCGTTTTTGCATCTCTCCCCTATAACTGCCATGGCCTAGCTTTCGCGCCTATACAGGGCGATCCTCAGATAGACGCCTGCTTGTTGTGTATGCCTTTTGAATGCTGACAGCCCACTCCAAGATCTTCTGTACAACAGGCGACGAGGAAAGGGTGACGAGAAGCCCAAGTGTTTGCTTGCTTCCCTTCTGGCGCCACCAGTTTGTGTGAAGCGATTCCTGGTCGGGCTTTGAGAGGACACTACCAAGGAGCGGCTGTGTCCACTACGTTGGTGTGATTTTTCTGGAGAATGACCCCCAGGTGATCAGTCTGCTCGCCCTTACGCTCCTGTCCACTAAAGACGCCTTGGCGGTCTTTATTGCCGCATCAGAGAGCTGGATGACCTTTTTCGAAGCCAGCGGACCAGGGGTGGATAGCGCTAGGAACTCACTCAACGAACAAAGTTCTTTATCAACTTTTGTCCAGATCGCTGCGTTCATTGTGCCTGCATCCTCCAGAGCCTTGGAGAGAAGCCCCAGTTTCGCGTCGAGTATCCCGATTAAGGTGAAGCATTTACGCTAGACTTTTTGTTTCAGCAGTGAAGAGTTGGTTTCGTTTTTGATGGCTCTCTTCCTAGTTGCGGAATGCACTGCACCCTTGAGCTAGAGGCAACTTGCGCAGACAAACGGGTCAGGAGAGCTAGCTAGTTGGCTCACCTGGTCGTCCGGTAAACCCGTGCATCTGAAGTTCCACCAGGCCTTGCAGGTGTGGCTTTGCATACCGCGTCTGACATTCGACGGGCACCAATTTCGCCCACATCTTTGTGGTCCATCGATGGCTGCAGAGTAGTCATCAGGCTGCTTTGTTCTCTTTAATAGTTCGGAGGATAGACAAAAGCAGACCGAAAGGCGAATGTTTTCAACTGTCAGCTTGGGTCCAATGTAAATGTGATGCTGCCGTGATGGCACTATTGAAGGGCGTTAGGTGGGTTGAGATAGGACTAGGGCAGGGTATGAAGACATGAAGACTTGGTAGGCTTTCAGAGACATACGGACGGACGGATGGATGTCTGTGATTTTCAACATGCAACTGAATCTTCGAGACGATTCCGACAGTGCGCGCACTTGACAAAATATAAGCCGGGCATTTTTCGAGCAACCATCGCATTGTATGTCTTAGTGATATAATTGCCACCTCCCCGTCGAATAGAGCAATCAGATCTTATATTCACGGCCTCAGAAAAGCTATTCGGGAAAGTCACAATAAAAGAGTAGAAACGGGTTTCCAGATCACAGTGTTGGGGGTAGGACTTAATAGGCACTATCCAAGCCCGATGCGTTGAGCCAGTGTTAGGATCATGTGGGTTGGAAGAGGATTTTTCAGGACTTTCGGAGTCTGTACACGAAACGGTGATACAACACACAGAAAAATGGCGGAGGACCGACGAAATCGGTATACATTTCACGACAGCCAAGCAATGAAACCAATTTACTCCCAGACATCTGGTCTTGCATCTGAAGTCATTTGACCACAGCTAAACCGGAAGTGCTTAGGGACTAAACACAATTTCCGTGCTGCGCCGCTGACATTGATATCCACTTCATTCCATTGCTTGTTTAAAGGCATGCGACTCACGCACAAGCCAGCATTCTTACACATTAGCTGTGCACAAGCAAGGAAGCGCGCGCATTCAAACTGCATTTGTGCACAAGTAAAAAAAGACACTCACTAGAAGCACACCTAAATTATTTTCGCCGGAACTATAGGGTTTTCGAGGTTGCGACGGGAGTTAGTCTAATCCATTTACACTCGTAGGTGATATGTTGCTCATAGCATTTTGTTTAAGTGAGCGAAATTTCAAGGTCACGGCCATCACCGATTCGCATTTTGCTACCGGTTTACGAGAGATAAAACACGAAATCGCACTTTACCATATTTTGGCGTTCTTTAAAAAGAAAAAATAACATCTACAGAATATCCAATGCAAATTCCACCCAGGAAAATCGGCCATCAACGTTTGTTTGCTTTATACTCCCCAGATTTAACGGACGAGATAATTTTGTTCAGCGAACTTCATCACAACACTTTTTCTTATGGAGCTCAGCTTCCATTAAGTATAACATTGTCAGAAAAACAGCATGAATTGTGCAATGGAGATGCGAGGGCCATCTCTGTGGATGATTGCCTTTCCCAGCTATACATAACTAGCCGTGGACAACACAGCGTCAGGAGGTAGGCTTCGGTAAATTACCAACACAATGGTATCATTCTATTAGGAATATTACTCACCATAGGTGGAATACGTCATAAAGCGGTCATCATGATAACAGTAGCCGTTGTCACTCACCTCGACTACTTATCGTCACTGCAGCATGCTAGCCCGTGTCAATGTGCGGCGCTGATTATGAGGTCCCACCCATACACGATAACTAATCCAACGGCAATGACGACCAGTCATACTCATAACTGTATTCAATATCGCCTACCTTCGCTACGTATCGTAACTGCTAGGCCCGTGTCCATGTGTGACGCTGAGTATGAGGCCTCACCTATACACGGTAACCTAATGGCCAATGACGGTCTTTCATAATCATAACTGTACGGTTTTCAATCATCTCGAATACTTGTTGTAACTGCCAGGCCCACTTCTATGTGCGACGCTGCTTATGAGCCTCACCTATGTACAATGACCTAATCCAATGACCAACGACTGTCTCTCACACACCTGTCGCGATGTCCCTACCTGCTACCTATAGTAAACACCAGGCCAGAATCTATGTGGGCCGTTGAAAATAAGGCATCAACTATGCGTGGTATCCTAATCTAACGCCCAACGTGGGTCTGTCATACTCATAACTGCAGTCGATATCGCCTACCTTGGCTACTTATGGCAATTGCTAGGCCTGTGTCATGCGCAACGCCGAATATGAGGCCTCAACTAGGCTCAGCAGCCTAACCCGATGGCCAACGACGGCCCGTCACGCTTATAACCGTACTCGACGTCGCCTATCGTGGCTACTTATAGTAATTGCAGGGCCCGTACACATCCTCGTAACTGACTAGTGCCCCAACTATACATAATAGACCAATCCAACGACCAACGGCGGTCCTTCATATCTATACATGTCATCCGTTTGCCAACCCCATGCCTAAAAATACACAACCACCTTTAAAAATCATGTTTCCATTTATTGGTTGTATCGGCACAAACGTAATATGTGGTCAATCCAGTTCTCAGTTTCAGGAAGCCGCTTTTACTCGACAGGATTTCTGAAAGGAAAATGTATAATCAATTACGACTCGTACACACTCCGTACACATCCTTTAAACAAAGTTGTAGTGGCCAACTCACCAAGTCCTTACTAAATCCCTTTGTCCACAATTCCAAATGGGTGTCCACGCTGAAGCTGCAGTCTTACTGTTATAAGGGTAAACCCACCACTTGCTCAATTAGTCCCGTGTGTACATCGATTATTCAATAGCGGTATTCGGCAACCATATGCATTATTGGGCACAGCAACGTTAAAGCTAAAGAGGGGTACATATATGTCAGCCATAGACCGGTGGTATAGACTAGAGCCCTGGGATCCAACGACACGTGCGTCATCATACGTGCACCCATGGATGCAGGGGTAACGAAGACCTATTGAGTGGGCGGGTACTTGGTGTCAAGTCTGCTCAATACCCGGCAATACCCGGTTTGGACGCCCTGTTTGCTGTGTTCCCTCCCACCTGGTCAGGACTTACATCCCCAGAGATCCCCAAACGGACCACAAAATACCCGCGATCTTCCTCTGAAAATTCCCTTGGCCAACTCAAAACCCGCTGCCTCACAGAATTGCACTTCCCAGCCCAATCATTTCAAACATGACGTCCGTTACGGGGCTGTCCAGAAACCGAAGTACGGCAGTGCAATGATGGCACGGCACTGCCATACCCAGTTTGATAGCACACCCGCAACTAATCCCTTCCTACTCTCGACTGTGCCCTTTCGCCCACTCGGTCCATTACCTGCAACTACGAAGAAACTCATGCTTAATTCTGAATGTAATCTTATGATCATGCCTGCATGCTGGTCTCAATTTGTGACAATTCCTTGGCGAATCGTAACTACAATAACAACCCTAAACGACTCACCCAAGATGCTCATGTACGGGCTGACCACGGACCCAAGTACGGCTTTGCGATGACGGTATCGCGACTACCATACCCGTTCTGATGCACTGTCCGTAGTTCATCACATCCACAATATTTACCGGACGAAGGTGTTACGTGCACCCACAAGATGGCTCCATTCCTTCTAACTTGTGTCAGCACTTGAAAGCACTGGCCACCTTATTGTGCTGTATGCTTGTTCTGCCCATAAACACACTAATTCTACCAATATCACTATTGATGGTTCGGTATAGCCTTGCGCCTGATATAGCATGTACTGACCAACATAAAACAAAAGCTTACCAGCTGTGAGGAATTCCTTGGCTCGGTTTTGCAGGACACCTGTCACAATGGTAGGAGACTTTTTCATACACAGGTCGCGAAAAGCTGCTCAATTTTGAGTTTGCTGCGACACAGAGGGCGAACTTATTGTCCTCGTCGTTTCGAGATTATTTCCAAACGCAATGCAAAAAACACGTGAAGAAACCGGCTCTTCCACAAATTCATCACCGTCATCAGATGTACATCACGCGAAGCAGTTGGCAGCCATTAAAATATAAATTCCGTGCCGATGGTGGACGTGGAGTACGTTTAAACAACTTTCAACAAAACTGCGCCCGCATCAAAAGATCTTAAGGGACCGAATAAATGCCATCAAATGCTGAAACTTTAATAATAATAATAATAATAATAATGTTTATTCCCAAATTTGGATGACACCGTCTGGCATGATCATACGTTTACAGTCAGAATGAAGCATGACTGGGGGATTTCCGGGTAGTGCGGATTGCGCGAAAAGAGGAAAATGTCATAAACAGTGGAAATATCCGAAAATAATAATAGGTTGCTTTCCAACTTGTAGGGAACAATGGTCATGAGGTCCGACTAGTTCAAAGACATGAACATGGCATGAACTAAAACTGAAAACCATTGCTGGCCATGAGTGACCTTGGGCGGTTGGGTAAATGGCCGGAGTCACAACGAGCAAAAGTGGAGATGGAGGTAGAATAATTCGAATCGGGAACACATGGCGAGTTTTTGTCTCAAAAATGTGGTTTAATCTGAAACTAGCAAACTCACTGGTTGCAATGTTGTAGGGAAGTCAGTTGCAGCAGATAGGTTGGATTGGGACGTGGTGTTAATACATAGGGCGAACCGAACATCGTATACGGATTTGAACTTGTGGAAGAGGCAAGCCGAAATTGTGGCAGCAAACCAGGCTAGCACAATTTGAGCGAAAATTTATCGATTACGAAAGAACTCGTCCCAGAGACGGGGCCGGATGAAAAATTTGCTCGTAGTTGCGACTACAGGCTCGATTGGGCGAGGGGTTGCGGTCGAGATTTTGAAGAGAATAATTGCGGGAGTGCCATCACACTGGGTATGACAGTGCCATGCCATCATTGCACTGACATGCTTCGGTTTATGGACAGCCCCAACGGTCGTCAAGGGTGCTGCGATCGGAGAAGGGATACGCAGTTCCGTGGCAGCTGGATCTGGGTGAGAGGGAGATTGACACAGAGAGTCAGGCGGATGCAGGGTCACAGATAATTTCTTTCGGAGGACCGTGTGAGTGTAGACCGGGGACCAGCCAGTTTGAATGAATAACAGTCCTACGGGGCGTTTGGGCAACTGCAGTAGAAGTTTGAGCTTGGGAAGAGGGGCAACGAGGGAGAAATGGAATGAAAGCAGTAGTTTGTGACGAGTAGCAGGAGGCATAAGATACAACGGTGTCAATAGAAGAAAATCTAAAAGGATGACAGCAAGATAAATGGACCCAGGAAAGGTGGATAAGTTTGCTGATCTAGAAACCAAGTACTAGTTGGGCCAGAGTAGGTGCCTAGTTTTAGGAAGGTAAGAACTTTGTCGTCGAGGTAGCTAGCAGGGAGGCTCTCTGTTGGACTAGTTGGAACGGGCGGCAGTTTTTAGCTTACCAGAGAATCATGACATAGGGTCTCCGTTGTGCAAAGAAAGGGGTTAATGTGAGCAGTGACAGTAGACAAGTAAAAAGCGGACAACCCCCAGAAAATGGATAAGAACCGTAGCTTAACTGAGATCTACTGCGTCAACCTAACAGGAGATTAGGACTAAGGATCACCAGTCGCCGAGTCACTGCTGTCAACTCCAGAAAACGAATGGTGCATAGCAAAAAGGACAGCCATTAAATGCTAGCTGTGAATGGTTGTAATCAGGAAATAATAAGTTATTTGCATTTTGTGCATATGATCGTTATAGATGACAGGAGGTTAGAACGTGTGTGCTATGTTTGGATGGTGAACTGGGCTTGGGATAGTGTGATCCAACTAAGACGAAGGTGGCAACCTTGCACGTTGACATTAGCCTGAGCCTCACACACCCTCAGGCTACCCCATGCATATATATATATATTAAGACAAACGAAAGGGCACCTGTCAGCTTGTATTTCTTGGTGTTGCGAGACAAATGACAACCGGAACAAGTCCAATCCAGCTACAGACAACCGGACAACGGTGCTCTTTTGGTTCCTGAATTAAAGGCCAGGCTCAGAACCACCGGCGATGGGCGATACACCCGTGCTGCTGGAGGGGTGGCGAGTATACGAACGCACCATGGTGCAACGTAACAGGGCGACCCTCCCTGCAGGACGTACCCGTCCACCACACGAGGTTTTCATCCCTCGTGCATGCTACCAGATCTGCAGGGTGACAAGTCACCAAGCAGTCATAATTGCGGCTTGTGCATTAAAAACTCCAGCTACCAGATTTTATCCGGTCGGGGAAAGCCAGGCAGTGATACAGCTCAGTCATTTCGAACAAGCAAACGGCAAACAGCTGCTGAATGAGGCAAGTCACGGAGGCAAATGAAACGTCAACTACCTTTTGGGCTATGGGAGTAGAATGGAGATGTTCAGAGCCTGTGTACTGTGGCTAAACGAAGACGAAGCATTGGTGTGAGCCGCCTTGTCAAGTAGAGCGCACCAGTGTTGTGTGTGTGTGTGAATGAATGTTAAAGTTTTCCTCCTCCGAACTATGGTTTCAGGAAATTTTGAGTGTGGATCTAAGGCTCGGCGTCAAAACGGCCGTACATAGAAGCACACCCAACTTATTTTCGCCGAAACTATAGGTTTTCGTGGTGCTGAGACTGTTACGGGAGTTAGTCTAGTCCATTTGCACTTGTAGGTGTTATGTTGCTCATAGCATTTTGTTAAGGTGGGCGAAATTTCAAGGCCACGAACAATCACCGATTCGCATTTTGTTACCGGTTTACGCGAGATAACGCACGAAATCGCATTTTACCATATTTTGGCGTTCTTTAAGAATAAAAATAACACCTAGAGAATATCCAATGCAACTTCCACCCAGGAAATTCGGTTATTGACGTTTATTTTCTTTATGCTCCCCAGATTTAACGAACGAGATAATTTTGTCCTGTGCACTTCGTCACGACACATTTTCTTATGGAGTTCAGCTTCCGTTAAGTACACCATTGTCAGACAAGAGCGTGAATTGTGCAGTGGAGATGCGATTGCCATCTCTGTGGATGATTGCCTTTCCCGACTATACATAACTAGCCTGTGTGCAATACAGCGTCAGGAAGGAAGCTTAGGTGAACTAACAACAAATTGGTATCATTTCTATCAGGCATGTGACTCACCGTGTGTGGAATACGCCAAACAGCGCCGTCATGATAACGGTAGCCATTGCCACTCATCTCGACTACTTATCGTGACTGCTGGGCCCTTGTCCATGTGCGGCGTTGACTAAGAAGCATTGATTATGCCCGACAACCTAATCCGTTATACTCATAACTGTACGCGTTGTCGCTTAACTCTGCTACTTAAAATAAACACAAGGCCAGTATTTATGCGAACCGATGAATGCGAGTCCTCAACTACGCATGCAAATCTATTCTAATGGCGAACGACGGACGTCGTACTCATAGCTGTAGGCCATATCACCTACCTTGGATTCTTTTTGTAACAGCTTGGTCAGTGCTTATATGCGGCGCTGATTATCCGACCTCAGTTATGCTAGCCTAATCTAACGGCCAACGACGGCCCGTCATACCGCAACTGTGTAGACTGTCGCTTGCTTCCACTACGTATAGCAAAAGCCAGGCCAGTATTTATGAGGGCAGATAAAAATAAGGCCTCAACTACGCGCGGTATCCTAATCTAATGCTCCACGTTGGTCCGTCATAATCATAACTGTAGTCGATATCGCCTACCTTGGCTACTTATCGTACTTGCTAGCCCTGTGTCTATGTGCAACGCCGAATATGAGACTTCACCTAATCTCAGTTAGGCCCGTGTCCATGTGCGACGTTGATTATATGCGGAAACCTAATCCGTCATACTCATAACTGTACTCGATTTCGCCTAACTTGGTCACCTATCGTATCTGTTAGGCCCGTGTCCATGTGCGACGTTGATTATATGCGGAAACCTAATCCGTCATACTCATAACTGTACTCGATTTCGCCTAACTTGGTCACCTATCGTATCTGTTAGGCCCGTGTCCATGTGCGACGTTGATTATATGCGGAAACCTAATCCGTCATACTCATAACTGTACTCGTTGTCGCTTATATCTGCCACTTAAAATAAACGCCAGGCCAGTATTCATACGAACCGACGAACACGAGGCCTCAACTACGCACACAAACCTAATCTAACGCCGAACATCATACTCATAACTGTGCGCGATATCGCCCATCTTGGCTTCATTTTCTTACCGCTACGCCAGTGCTTATATGCGATGCCGAATATTCGACCTCAATTATGGTACCATAATCTAACGGACCGTCATACGCGTAACTGTGTGCGCTGTCGCTTGCTTCTGCTACCTACAGTAAACGCCAGGCCAGCATTTATGCAGGCCGATAAAAATGAGGCTTCAACTACGCGTAGTATCCTAATCTAACACCCGACGTGGGTCAGTCATACCCATAACTGCAGTCGATATCGCCTGCATTGGCTACTTATCGTAATTGCTAGGTCTGTGTCTATGTGCAACGCCGAATATGAGACCTCAATAGGCACAGTAGCCTAACCCGATGACCAACGACGGCCCGTCACGCTATAACCGTACTCGGTGTGGCCTACCGTGGCCACTTCTAGTAACTGAATTGCCGGCACACATGCCCGTAAGTGACTAATGCCCCAACCATACATAATAGACTGATCCAACGCCCGACGGCGGTCGTTCATGTCCATACGTGTCATCCGTCTGTCAACTCCATGCCCAAAAAATACACAACCACCTTTAAAAATCAGTTTCTACTTATTTGTTGCATGGGCACAAACGTACTGTGTGTTCAGTACAGTTTTCAGTTTAAAGAAGCCGCTTTTAATAGACGGGGTTTCTGATAGGAAAAATGCATAATAAATTCTGACTCGTACACATCTTCCGCAATATCATCTAAAACAAACAATTAAACAAAGTTGTAGTGGCTAACTCACCAAGTGCCTAATAAATCTCCTAGCTTATGGACCTGTCCAACTCGCGTAACAAATCCAGATAAACTAGTCCCTCATCTCGGAGGTCCTACTCCCGTCAGTAAGTATGTGTGATTTCCCTAAACACGCCACCTCTCTGCGTGCTTATACTGGTTTGCTCCAGATCTCTTGTGTTATAATAGCATTTATTAGGAAACTCAACCTGCGCTTCATCGCTAGTGTAATAAGTAAAAATCTACTCCCATCCTGTCCCATTTAGTCACTTGTTGTCACCACCCTGATTGTGGTAAACGTTCAGGTTTCCTCTGTACTAATGCACTTTATCCTGTCAGATTTCTCCTTAAACTCACTGGATTATACTTACCTAATCCAATTGTTTCATATTCCCAAACTTCGAACTTCGGCAATACCCGGTTTGGACGCCCTGTCTGCTGTTATCCACTCCACCTGGTCAGTAATTCGCATCCCAGTGATCCCCAAACGGAGCAGAAGATACCTGCGATCTTACATTTGCTTCGTCCTACCTCGGCGAATTTTCTTGGCCAACTCAAAAATCCCACCACACAGAGAATTGCTCATCCCAACGCAATCATTTCAAACATGACGTCCGTTACGGGGCTGTCCAAAAACCGAAGTATCCCAGTGCAATGTCGGCACAGCACTACCATACCCAGTTTGATAGCACACCCGTAACTAATCCCTTCCTACTCTTGACTGTACTCTCTCGCCCAATCGGCCCATTAGCTGCAACTACGAGCAAACTCACGCTTTATTCTGAATGTCATCTTATGATCTGGACTGCCTGATCATGCTACCCACCAATAATGAATAAACATTATTATTACCTTACACTTCGGGATGACTTTGGACAGTTCATTCAAAAACACCTGCACCTTTTCCTCCTCTTGGAAGAAGGGGAAAATCTCCGGACACTCCATATCGACAAGGTTTTCGTCAGATATTTGAAAACCGGGGTAAAGAAGACATTAGTTAGTTAGAAACTGTGACCACTTTTGGCTATTTGCTATTTCGGGCCGCAGTCTAACTCACATCAGAGTGCTTGCTAGTAGTCTTTCTGGGACTCCTTATTTTGAGTCCCCGATGTAGAAACGGCTGTCCTATTGCCTCGTCTGAATGACAGCAATGAAACACCGTGCGCCTTCAATGGACCCCAGAAGATACTTGATCCATGCTAGTCTTAATTTGTGACGATTCCTTGGCGAATCCTAACTACAATGACAACCCTAAACGACTCACCCAGGATGTTCATGTACGGGGCTGTCCACGGACCCAAGTACGGCGTCGCGATGACAGTACCGCGACTACCACATCCAGTCTGATGGTTTGTCCGTAGTTCACCATATCCATAATATTTACCGGATGAGCGTGTTACGGGCACCCACAAGACCGCCTCACTCCGTTTAAGTTGCTTTAGGAATTGAAAGCACTGGCCACCTTATTGTGCTGTCTGCATGTTCTGCTCATAAACACACTAATTATCCCAACGTTACTATCGCTGTTTCGGGGTAGACTTGTGCCCGATATAGCGCGTACTGACCATCATAATAAAACAAACAACTTACTAGCTATGACGAATTCCTTGGCTTGGTTTTGCAGGACACCCGCCACAACTTCTCCATATACAGGTCGTGAAATGTTGCTCAATTATGAGTTTGCGTTGACATAGAGGACGCAATTATTCTTCTGGTTGTTTTCGAGACTATTTCCAAGTGCAACACAAAAGAAAACACGTGAAGAAACTGGCTCTTCCAGAAATTTCTCACCGCCATCGGGGAGAATCCACGCGAAGTCATCGACAGCCATTAAAATATGAATTCCACGCCCATTGTATACCTCTAGTGCGTTTAAACAACTTTCATCAAAACTGAGGCCGCATGGGGAGATCTTAAGATAGCGAATAAATACCATCAAGTACTGAGACCTTATGCTGAAGTTTTCCTCCTCCGAACTATGGTTTCAGAGAAATTTCGGGTGCGCATCTAAGGCTCGGCCAAAAAACGAGTTAAATGGTCAAAACGCATAAACTAAGAAAAGCTGGACTGTCAATGCAAGCGAGAAAATAGCCTGAAACAATTTAAAGATTTTATTTCAGGAGGTCTCTGTTTCTCCGTGTGAAATATTTACAATTTAACGTTCACAAAATAAGTGAACTTAACATCACAAAACGTATCCGCGTCCCTTAAAATGCCCTCCATCGACCTGCCTTTCTTCACACAACCTGTTTCTGACTACCCAGATCACTTCTACCAATAAAAGTTTGGCAGGAACTCGACATTTGCCTTTTCGGAAATCACGATGCAAACTTAACAATAGTCTTGGGTATGTATACATATCATACAATTTTCGCGCTCGGAACTTTAAGTTCCTTTCATCTTAATCAAGCACATTTTATGCTGGAAAAGCGGTAGTGTCCTAAGAAGAAACATGTTGACGGGGAAAGTCAAAAAGGCGAACGAAGTGTCCGGGATTTGAACCGCGAACCATCAGGTCCGTGCGATCAAGCTTATCCCACCAAGCCACGAACCACCATTGGAGCATACCTTTGCTAAGCAGCTAGGCTTTGTATGGAGCAGTCGTATGTTTTGGTATGGATCACGTGACTCGAAGCAGCCAATCATTTGCTCTAGTTTGGCTTGTGTATGAATCGACCTCCTTGTTCAAGCGCATCCGGTGTTTGACGATTGGCTAATCGGCGGACGAAGCGCTGTCAAGTTCGCGACCGAACGCGTGGTGCACACGTGGGTATCTTGTTTTCTGCCGCTACTTCTCATTCAAGGCCGACTTATGCGAAGTAATCGCAGCGGAATTTTTCAAGACCCCCATTTTATAGTGATGGGCAATGTTTTTTACGTGAGCGACTTCAGACGAGTGCTCAAAATTCAGTGCCCACTACAAGTTAAACTTGTAGTAGATTTGCGCACAAGGTGTGCGTTGTTCCTGGAATCCGAGACATTTAGTTTTTTTATTTGACAAGTTATTTTGTTGAAAGGTCGCTTTTAGCTTTTACGCTTGATGAAATTGCCGGAACTGATGATGCGATAGAGTCCCCCGTAGTCAATAGCATATCGCTGAACGACAAGAACAAGACCGACCCGGGAAACTTGGGCGAAAGCCTCGGTCCCGTGTATTAATCCGCGAAAATCCGTGAACCCGTGATGTTTTTCCGCATAATGTGCGGGATGATACTACTACCACAACGTTGTGGCTTAACAGTATGTTGATCCAGTAGGGGGTTGGACTGGTTGGTTGCCGTGGTAACGAAGTATGCAGTGTAAGTTGGTTCCACACATGTTTTTAGTAGATCTTTGGAGAATCGGTAGTCATCCGGAATACGAGTACTGTCTGCTCGACCTCTAGTTTGTGGCTATGCCCTTACGTTTGTATGAAATTTGCAGAATGGAAGTAAACATGATAGCTTCGAATATCGTTTATGCTCAAAATCTTCGAACAAGAACACCACATCGGTGCCATGGCGCACACGACCACTCGTATACATTGTAATCGCTCGGCGTTGCTCGTAAGAAAGTGTCTATCACTCGAGTGCGTGGACTTGTTTTAGTTGCCATTCCTCACCTATCGTGCATGGGAAGTAGGCGGAATGTCCGTGCGCAGTTGCTGGCCGGTTGATTGTCGAATTTGTCATCCATGAAGCCCCTCCGTTTTGGCTAGCACAATGTGGGCGCGTTTCGTAGTTGTCCCGTCTGAGCACACGAACACCACTGATTCAGTATGTTCTCTACGGCACTAGCTCCCAGTTCCCCGCACGCTGCATACTTTCACGAGTGCGGGTCTGTTTACCCTACCGAGTGATTTGTTTTTCTGTCAACTTCTTGGGATCTCCCTTCAACGAACTCTACATCATTCAGCCAGTCAGTTTTGCGGCTACAGATTGAGACAATGGTTCCAGCTGCCACAGAATGAAGTAAATAAGGAAGAGCCACTTTTTGCTGTTCATTGACTCTAAATGAGTCCTTTCGTCCGGCATGGTGGTTGGTCTTAGCTACGCATTAAAGAGAATGGCTTTGATGCGGGATCGCGACCACCTGAATGATAGCTTTATCTGTGGGGGCCACTAATCATTGGTTCCCGTCGTCTCGGGGTCTCCATCGGGGCAGACGACAGTTACTAAGGTGAGCAAATTAACTAGTGAGGGCTTCCGTGCTTCGTTGCTAATTCATGGACTGACCGTCTATGGGTCGTCTCTACCCGACGCACGGATGAGAGAAGGGGACTATGAGATAAACGGCTCGCTGGCATACTGATTACTTGGCATAGCCAGCGTAACGTATGACCAGCTGATCTATCGAGGAAGGTGCCTTTCTTGAAAACCGTTTTACGTACTTCAGCATCACTAATACGATACCAACCAAAAGCTGTCACCTTGTCGTGGTGGTCGGTCTTCTGTGCTGCAATGATCCTGCGGGCTATGCTGGCTGGAACTCAGTTCCTGAAGGTTCAACCATGCCAGGAAGGCCAACGGGGAGCAGTCAGACCAAGAGCAGCGAGTCCCCGTACTGCGAGTAATCGTATTACGAGGCGGCCTGGAGATAAAGTCGTAGTGTCCTCTGCGATAGGAGTGTGAAGGCAGTAAGGCGTTTCCCCCAGGCGACCAGCATCTCCATATTTATGGAAGCAGCGATGCTGCCTTCCCCCGAGGAAGGACGGGTTAGAAAAGGTCGGCCCTAAAAACCGCACACCGATCGCCTAACGGTTGACCGTGACCGCTAGTGCATTATTCAAAACGGCCGAACTACTTTTAAAAACAAAGAGTCCGGTGCTGCTCAAAAGGCACCTGCTGTGCGCAGCCGCATCAGGAGTGGGGTAGTAATACCCTACTCCGTGCGCCCTCGGGCCAGGTCGGCCCCCTACAGTCAAGTAGGTCAGACTATTGAGTCATTGGCTTCGAGAAGGGTCCCCCAAGAAAACTCTAGAAACCGCTGTCACGCGATCCAGGCTCTTGAGTCAGAGGCTAGGGCAGGGTCCCCGAACAAAACCCCACACCCTCCCACTGCCTTGTGGGTCAGACTTTTGAGTCAAAGGCTTAAGGTGGAGTACCTCATCTCAACCCCCTTCTTCGGCCTGGGCAACCGGGAAGTATCATTTGCCCTTGCAGCTCTTCGCTCACCAGCCTTCCCCCACACTCCCTCAACCCATCGTACAATGCAGTGCAATCAACCCATCTGCCAGTCACCTAGCCACTGTTGCAGGTCTCAACCATCGCACAGAAAAATAAACCAAAATAACCACTTATTAACCTCAAAAGATCTGATCCATGTTGCATCCTTTAATGTCCGTACTCTATGTCAAATTGGGCAACAGGCATCCCTTGCTGAAACCCTACTTCTTCTCTCTATCGATGTATGTTGTGTCTCCGAAACACGTATACAAGACCCCACTTGGGTCGTGCTCCTCAAGCCGCGTAGGGCGAACCCAGATGTCTCACATTTCACTCTTCGGGCATCCGGTGATCCTGACGCAATGGCTCGTGGTATCTACTGTGTGGGAGTCGCACTCAGCCCCAAGGCTGAAAGCGCCTTACTGGACTGGATCCCAGTAAATAGTCACCTTTGCTCTGTGTGGTTGTCTGGCTCAATTAAGGTTAACGCAGGTCGATGTGGTAAACGGTGTTTGTTTGTCGTATCAGCATACGCCCCAGAAGCTAGCAGTTCTGAGAATGGGAAGGACGAGTTTTATCGAGATCTGTCACGACTGCTTCGGTCGGCAAGAAGGACCGATATGGTAATCCTGGCGGTTGATATGAATGCCCAAGTTGGACGATTAAGTCCGGAAGAATCGCAGTTAGGTGGTCGATTTGGAGTTGATGCTGGGCGTACGGATAATGGAGAGCGGCTTCTTCAGTTGTGTGAAAATCGTCGTCTGTCCCTGGCCAATACGAAATTCCAACACAAACACACACACCGAGTTACTTGGAGGCTACCTACTACAAGACACTGGTGGATTCAGCTGGACCATATGGCTATCAGTTGCCGATGGAGAGCCTCAGTTAAGTATTGTCGTTCCTTCTAGGGGTACGCAACTTGCCTCTGATCATGCCATCGTTCAGCTGTAGCACCCTTTCGATGCCTAGCTACCACGCCTCCCGAGGGAAGCACGAGGGCTGGGATTCTGCCAGGTTGCCCAAGCTTAGACAGGGGAAGTCGAGAGGCAGAGGTGGGGTTCGAACCACGGACCTTTCGGTAACTGATCATGTTATCGTGCGGGCCTGCTTATCACTTAGCTTCCCGCCAGCATTACGCGTGACGAAAGAGGACAGCTCCGTTCATCAAATTCGACAAGTTTCAGTAGCTGAAGAGTATCGAGCTGATCTGGCTAGAAAGCTGCTGTAAACGCACAATCCTGTGGACGACGAAGACTACTTGGAGGATGAATGAAGGCGAGTTAAAGAAGCGATGCGGTCAGCTTTCAAAACTGTTTGTCCAGCCCATCTGACTCGACTCAGTGAACACTGGATATCTTCGAGATCAGCAGATCTTATTTCTGTCAAAGGCCATACCAGCACCTAGCGACTATGATGGCGCACGCAGATCCCTCAAACGCCGGATAATCAGGAGCTTGAAGAATGACAGAGAACGCTGGTGGATTTCGAAGGCCCAGGAAATGGAGAAGGCCTTTGCTGCAGGCAACAGCCGCGCCCTGTTTCAACTGATTCGATCAACGGGTCAAAAGAAGGCAGGTGTCAGTGAGACAATATGCGAAAAAGACGGAACAACAATTCACTCCCTCAATCGCCGTCTTGAGCGGTGGGCTGAGCACTTCCAAGAACAGTTCACCTGGTCCCCTTCAACACAACCACTGGAAGAACCAAGCAGGTCCGAATGGAACATTGACACCAACCCACCATCAGCAACCGAAATCCAGCGTGAGATTTCAATTCTGAAGCGCGACAAGGCACCTGGCCCGGATGGTCTACACCCCGCGCTCTTCAAAGAAGGTGGCGAGGTCCTGGTGAACAGTCTGACAACCATACTGCAGAAGATTTGGAACGAAAACAGAATACCAGCCGAATGGAGCTCCTCGACCGTCATCCCAGTTTTCAAAAAGGGAGCAAGAACGTCATGTGAAAACCATCGTGGTATCAGTCTGGTATCCGTCGCATCTAAGGTACTCTCTGGCATTATTTTGCGCAGGTTGATGGATTATCGCGAGAGACAGATTCGTGAGAATCAAGCTGGGTTTCGCCCCGGTCGAGGATGCATCGACCATATCTTCACCTTGAGACAAATTCTTGAACAGCGCCACTCCTTCAGACGTCCCACGTTGGTCGTTTTTCTGGATTTGAAAGCTGCCTTTGATTCTGTCGATCGTCAGCAACTTTGGCAGTGTCTGGCGATCAAAGGTGTCCTTTCCAAATTTCTATCTCTTATCAAGGCACTGTACGCGGACTCCTGTGGGCGCGTACGAGTATACGGGAAGCTCTCGCCTGAGTTCACCACGTCCAGTGGTGTAAGACAAGGCTGTCCTCTTTCCCCTTTCCTCTTCAACTTTGTTATTGACATGCTGCTTGAAAGTTCTCTACCTGACTCTGAAACCTCGGGAGTCGAAATGCTCCCGGGGCGTTCCCTCGCAGACATTGAGTATGCGGACGATATTGCTCCCTTTGTTTGGATCCTTCCGAAATGCAAACGATTTTAAATCACCTAAATAACTCTGCCGCATGGTTTGGCATGCGCTTCACACCTGCAAAGTGTAAAGTGCTGCTACAAGACTGGGTGGGATCAAACCCACACCTCATGCTTGCAGGTGAGTCATTCGACGTGGTAGACAAATTTGTTTACCTGGGCAACTGTATAAGTTCCGGTGGACTGGCTGGAGATGAGATCATTTCTCGAATCGGAAAGGCCAGGGAAACTTTTACCAACCTCCGACACCTATGGCGCGGACGTGACGTGAGCATGTCTGTCAAAGGAAGGGCTTACACTGTGGTGGTGCGATCCATACTGCTTTGTGGATCAGATACGTGGCCCCTACGCGCAGAGGACGTACGGAAGATGTCAGTGTTTGATCATCAGTGTCTGCGAAGCATTGACCAAATCTGGTGGGAAAATCGGATTAGTAATGCTGAGGTACGTCAGATGGTCTTAGGAAGAAGGAACTCTCCCGCGATAGATGAATTACTCACGCTTCATAGGTTGCGCTGGTTGGGACATGTACTCCGCATGCCAGGAGACCGTCTGCCTCACAGAGCTCTTTTTTCCTAGCCCTGTGCTGAGTGGAAACGACCGAGAGGTGGACAGTGTATGACCTGGCAACGAAGTACGAAAGCGCTAACCAGCAAACTTAGTCGGGCGGGCAAATGCCGCCTCCCTGGATGGGGACCCCGGGACTCAAATCACCAGTGGTTAGTGACATTGGTAGAAATGGCCCAATCGCGCAGTCAGTGACGCTCTTGCATCAAAGCTATGGCCTTCACTGCGTAGCTACTCAATTTCCGAACAAACTGAACATGTCTTCGCCTCCAAAGCTTCGTTGTACGTTCCACATTCCCGTTTTCCGGTGATCAGAACTGTAGCAGCTGGAACCAATGTACCTATGGTACACGGTTTGTAGCTGATAAATTGAATTGAATTGAATTGACTGATACGATGTGCCCACCAGACCTGCACAACACTTTAGAAGTTCCCACGACCGAACACGGTGAGTCTTCGAAGACCCGCAAACGGCGACCACATTTTGAATCCATAAATTAGGACGGATCGGACAACAGGGTTGTAGACTCTACCCTTAACAGCCAAGTTGACGTCAAGTCGGCGCAGCAAACGCTGCTCTGGCCTCCCTAATTCAGGAGCTGGTTTCACCTTTTGCCAGGCCACCGGGACCTATGCAGCCGCCCAGATAAGCGAGGTTACTTACAATACCGGTTAGTTCACGTGCAAGTATGAGGCTTGGGTTTGATCCACTCCGGTCTTGCAGTAACACTTTACATCTTCCAGGATCGAAGCGCACGCCACACCGTGTTTAAAATAATTAGCATTTCTAGAGGGTCCGACTCATGAAGAGCTATGTCGTCAGTGTACGCAGGACCACTGTGCGAACTTCCTGGAAGTACATCGATTCCCGAGGTGTTAGAGACAGGCAAATAAGGTTAAAGCGGCATATCATCATCATCAAAGACAGCAACATCAGTGTTGACACTGATGCTTCACTGCGGTACAACCATAAGGTTCTTCTAATTATATTTAAAGCCATAGAGTGAAAAGAAGCTAAAAAGAATGGATGAGGGAGGGGACCTGGTGCTGGCCCATGTCAGGCATTCTGAGGTGCCCACACCTTCAATAGCTCAGTCAGACAATCTGGAAAGAAACTGAGAGCACGAACGCCACTGACATTCATTAGTCGCCATTTGTTGCAACGTCCCCAGCCAAGTACAGGCGGGGTCATACGGACCCCATCCTGGAAGGTGTACAACACCAACAACACCCAAACTCTTGATATCCTTCACGCCCTTCTGCGAAATCATACATTGTCTACCTCGCGGTTTGCACCATTCTGAAGAACGCACGGAGAACAACACTCGTCTCAGTAGGCGGTGTTTCAGCATGCGTAGCATATGGACAAGATATCCTGGTCGGTGGTGCTGGATGTTTTCCCCGATTGAAGTACCTTCCGCGAAAACAAGTGCCCGTTTTCTAATCACCTCGTTACTAACACTGACACCATCCAAAAACCACAACGCCTCTGAGGTATCGGTGGTCAAAAACCTGAAGACGCTTCACATCATCTGTCCGCAGAGGCCACTTCTCGCACCCATACAACAATACAGCCCTTACTGTAGCCTGGTACACGCGACCCTTAAGATCTAGTGATATGCGTTTTTGACGCCACAAGTGACGCAAATTAGCAAACGTGATTCGAGCCTTTGAGATTCTTGCACTGCCTTCATCGGACACATTTCCGTCAGAGCTACTGCGACTACCGAGGTATGTGGAAATTTCCAAAATTCCCAGTGATTCTTGGGTTGTAAAGGATGTGTTCAAAGAATGCATATTCTGAAGCATGACTTTGCTCTTTGAAGGTGCAAGGCGCATACCAAAAGATGGTATGATGATGGTCAGTCTATTCAACAGTGTTTGTGCTTCGCTTTGGTCTTCAAAAATAGGGGCAATGTCGTCTGCCTACTCCAGATCGACAAGGCTCTCACCAGGAGAAGTTTGAACACCGGGATTTTGAAGACCTTCCAGTGTTGGCCTCATTATTTCATCATTGATGAATTTGAACAAGAATGGAGAGAGTCGACATCCTTGTCAGACACCACCATACACTCTCACCCGCCAAGAAGTATGTGAATATAGGGATTTGGCTTTGTTCCCAAACTTATGAGGCGTACCCTGTTGAGCAAGTGTAGTTAACAGTACCGACCGATCGACAGAGTCGAACGCACCCTTGAATTCAAGGAGTACCAAGATTTTGGGTCGTTTGGCTAACCCTTGACCTGGCAGAGGGTTATGGAGGAGATTACGAAACGTTTGGGTGCTGTCGGTGCTACACGCCTTCCAGGATGGAGACCGCGTGATCCCCACTACGCCTGATTGGAGACACTGCGAGGTGTGGCTGCCAACCGATGTCAGTGGCGTTCTTGTCAGTTTCTATCCAGATTGCCTGAATGAGTGTCTGGAGGTGTATTCAACTCGGGATAATTGTAGTAAGCTAACACTAACTCCCCTCCCTGTTCATCCTTATTCTTTTCTTTACAATAAGTTCTTCAAATAAATCACGGTTGTATGGCAGGGAAGCATCGGTTTTGAACACTGATATCATGCTGTCAATGATGATTATGATGACGATGACGATGGGTCGTCTGTACATGTGGCGTTGCTCTACAACCTGACGGAGTGTGAAGGTGTGGTCAACGCAGCCTCTACCCGTCGAAATCCCGCTTGATTCTAACGAGTCAAGGTTTCGCGTGCCATCGTAAGACGACGAAGAATCAGTGACGCCAGAAGCCTTGTCACAACAGGAGTCAAACTAACACCTCTGTGGTTGCTACATTCACTGCGAGTACTCTTTTTGAAAATGGGCACTACTGTCGATTCACACCAGTTGTCTGGGACGTTCTCTTTCTCCCACATGGGCTAGACAGGTACTGGCTGAGAGAGATCCAATATTTTGTTTTCAGTCTGGTTTGTACCGCAAACAGAAGTTCCGGCTTTGTGAGTAGCACTTTGGATAGATTTTCCCAATGGCCGTTTTTATCCGACATCGGACAGTCCGGCAGGCGTTCGAGGAGCTGGTTCTCATAGTTTCGTTTGAATTCTCGGTCCGCTAGTTCCTCAATACCTAAGCTAGGTGCGCGTTTTGCGTACACCTGAAAAGCCCAATGAAAAGCTACATCGTACAACTGCATGATCGGAGTCCACGCTGGTGTTCCAGAAGAAGCGGCAGGTGATCATAGACTCGTCACCGATAACTGATGGCGATGTGGTCTTTTTACTCCGGGGCTAGTTTATTGGTGGGTATCGTGTTGTCAAGCGATTTCCGCTGTGCCGAAATTCGATACTGCAAAGGAACAGTCTATGATCCGCACACATCTGAAGTCAGTGATCCCTGTTATCCGTTCGTCTCGTGTCCAATCCAAGACGAACACCCAATCGGGCCTCAGCAGCGTTCAATCACAACGATATCTAAGTTTTTAGCTCACTGTAAGAGAACACCTAGAGCGTCATAGAAACTGCCCTTGGCAGATTCAGATATGCAGTCAGTTGAGGCGTAAGCATGCACAATAAACAGGGTAAGATGGACATCACTTTCTCGAGGTTCTCAGAGGGGTTGCTAAACCAACCACACGGAAGCGACTACCAACGGGTATCCAATCAATTAGAGACGCTTCCGCTCGGCTGCTCAATACCTTACCCACCCCAGCATACCCAGCTGCAACGGCCTCTGCATCACCAGAGGTGCGCAGCCGGAACCTGGAAGGGAGCGAAGGAATGTACACCTGTTTCATTTGTATTGGGGATCATCGGCATCGCGCATCTCACGGGGTCGTGAACCTGGGACCTCTCAGCTGGTAGTTTGAACACCTAACCGTTCAGCCATGAGCGGCTGGTCAGTAGTGCGATTACCTCACTTTGAGACAGAATACAGCGTCGAAAATTAAAGGTGGCTAAGTAGACAGGCTTTCGGGGTTTGGAAATAGTTCGAAGTGTTTAGGGTTGCTAGGAAAGTCGGACGTGCAGAAGCTGCAGATGAGTGTGAAGCATGGCGAGCAAACCGTCAGTCCCAGTGCTGGGACCTGCAGAGAGAGTGTTTAAATCGGGATGGGGTAGTGTAGAAGAGGGGAAACGTGAACGTGTAAGAAGGGAGGCGTCAATAGCAGCATGTTCTGCCTTCCCCCCTGCTGTATGCAGCAAGTGATGTGACCCGGCTGATGACACCACGCGACGGCCGATATGGCAAGAGAGTATTGTCAAATGTAAGTGTCATGTTTGTGTGTTAGCTGGGATACTGCCAGGGCGCCCAGACATAGACAGGCGGGCGATTAGGGTCCTCGACCGAAGCCTTTGGCTCAAAAACCTGACCGCAAGGCAGCGGTGTTTGGCGGGAAACGTTAGTGCATTACCATTGTTATAGAACAAGTCGCCACATATGTTCTAACCCCAATCATGGCGGGTCATTAGACTGTGTTGGCCGAAACTCCAGCCACTGACCAACTAGGTACAAGACTCCGTGAATGTCGTACGGACACTATCTCGTATAGGCCAATGGGTCACGGAGGAACACAAGCCGTCCCACTACGGAAACTGCGGTCTAGTCGTGACGGATTACTCAATCTAGGATTAGAAAGTAGCCAGAGACTAAAGGTTGGGGTAACTTAAACAAATTCCCTTCCTCAACCAGATAGCATCATCTGCTAACCGAAACCCTACCATCCTTCAATTCGTGTAGGACGGTCAATCCATCTGCGACTGCCCTAAACACTGTTCCGTGTCCAAACTTTGGTCCAGATAAATAAGACAGACAAGAAAGATCTGATCCACATTGTAAAGTCCAGTGTCCGTACTCTGTACAGAATTGAACAACAGACACCTCTTGCTGAATTTTTGCTTTTCCTTCGTACCGATGTATGCCTGTCCTCTAAACACATACACAAGGCTCTACTTCGGCCATGCACCTCAAGTCGTTTAGGGTAAACTCAAATTTTTCACATTCCACTCTTCGAGTGATCTGGTGACGCTGATACAATGGTTTGTGATAGCTATAAAGTGGAAGACTAACTGGGCTCAAGCGCAAACTTAATATAAGCCGCCAACCGGCGACGTAAATAAATTCGTTTAACCGGGCATTTGTATACGCTTCGATGACGGTATAATATTCCGAATGAGGAATGCTAAGACAGCTTTTACCACCCTCTGAAGCCTATGGCACCGATGAGACATCATTTTGTCTGTAAGAAACAGAATATACGCCACAATAGTGTGATCCATACATGAATACACAAACTCCTGGTGTTTGACCGTCACTGTCTCTAGAGCATTGGCCTACTTTGGTGGGAACATCGGATTAGTACTGCTGACGTACGCCAGAAGGTTTGAGGAAGAGGGAATTCTCCCGCAATGAACGAGCTATTTATGCGCTTCTTAGGATATGTGCTTCGCATGTCAGGGTTGTCGACCCTGCAGGGCTACTTTTGTTCGGCCATATACTGAAAAAAGGACAATCAACCACCCGACAACGAACTATAAAAAAACTGACCGGTAAGCTTAGCCGGGTTGACGGCGGATGTCTCACGGGGACTCAACCCAGCCATAGTTGAGGATGCTGGCAGACAAGGCTCAGTCATCCAGTATCTCTCCTGTAGCAAAGCTATCGTGTTCAATAAGTAAGCGCCACGTCTTCTATTGCCTCCCGTTGACTGATTCCACACCAACAAACTGATTGCGTCATCCTCTCCAATACTTGACTCTCTACCCCCCACTCTCCCATTTTCCGGCGATCGAAACTGTAGCAGCTGGAACAACGTACTATTGATGCATGGTTTACAGGTGATAAAAAATAGTAAAAAAGTCGTTCGGCTGTAGCACCCTTTCGGTACCTAGCTGCCATTCTACCCGAAAGAAACACGAGGGCTGGGACACTGCCAGGTTGCTCAGGCCTAGACAAGGGAAGTCAAGAGACAGAGGTCGGGTTCGAACCACGGACCTCCCGGTCAGTAAATTCGCGCTCTAACCACTGATGAACTGAACTAAACTGAAAGCATCAGGAAAAAAGGTCAACACCTACAAAACAGTTAGACGCCATCAGTGGAACCAGTTCAACATCATAACGAAAGTAAAGCAACACAAAGACGACAATGAAAAGCTAAGCAAGGCCATCCAGGCCGAAGCGCATTGTTTGCAGGGACCAGGCGCGTGTTATGTTTTGCCGGGCTCCAAGCCTCGTGCAATGAGAATCACGTGGACCTCAACCAGGCGGCGTGAAGACACATCCCTCAGCTTGATGTCAGCCGCTGTAAATTCACTTCCCCATGCAGTACCTTGCTCACCAAAAATGTCCGTACAATCACAGATGATTGCATGAACAGCGAAAGGATGTCATTAATTAAACTGGATCTGCTTGATCTTAAAGGCTGTATGCGGTGCAACAGCAACAGCCAATGCGAACTTCACCACTCAAAGACGGTGCAACATTACAACCTGCATTTGGCGCAGAAGCCAATCAAATTCAGACTTCACACGCCATCGCAATATACAGCAAAAACCACTTGGACATGGCAGGATTCTGGTGGACACCGATATGTTATGGGCGGTAAAACAAACTGATATTCCACGTGTGAAGCAGAAAAATTACCATGCAGGCGTTCCGTATAGCCAAAAACAAGAAAATGAATGGTGCATCAAAGGCCAGTCAGGGTCCAGTAGAACAATACATATCAAAGGTAAACTGTTTGGTGCGATAAGGTTAAGATCTTCAATGAATAGATTGATCAGCATAATCGTCAGTAAGTAAAATACAAAATTGAACGTCACTTTCGCTCGCCATAGGAAAAAGTAGTTGGCGTCTATGTGGTTGGCATCCTAAATGCACTTTTGCAAGAATAAAGAGGTTTCCAATGTTGATGACAGCGGTCGCTTTAGAAGACGTCGGATTGACGTCAGTGGCTTACACACAATCTACACGAAGAATCACAGCACTTCAGCGTTCAGATATCAGTTTGGTTATACTACCACCACCGAACACTGGTAAAAAACAAGACTCAATAATTGTCTTGCAAAGGAAAGCAGAATAGTGAGCAAAAGGGAATCCAATTTCGGTCACATACGTGCACGCACCATAAGGATTGCTACCCAAGTCATTCAAACCACACAAGACTATTGAGGAACTTTCCTAGTTGAGATATTTCGATGTTTTCTATCATGTCAAAGAAAATGGGGAAATAGGTAACGAAGTAATAAATTGGAATGCAGTATTTTCCCAACCGCGAAGATACCGAAATGCCTCCTTGATGGAGCGTTTTCGTGAGTGGGACAACTAATAAGAGTTGCCTACCGCATTCTTCGCGCTTGACTAACCAAACACTAAGTAGTCCGTTGGATTCCTCAACAGGATTCTTCACTAGGACCAGAATGAATGATAGAGATGGCTGAATAGACTGCAGATCTGAAATGAAGTAACCCCATGGTGAATTTTTCAACGACTGTTAGTTTAATCAATATGGATGACCGACTCTTACACTACCATTAGAACACAAATGCTGAAAGACAGTAATTATGTGATGAAGCCACACTATAATACCACAAAAAAGCTCGACGTATGGGGTTAAAGTTCATTCATCTTATAACGGCACATCTTTCAGGAAGTGCCATTAACTACATGGAAGTTAAGCACCAGTATGTATTATTAGCGCATAATGTATATTGGTGCTTAATTGCCACATGAGCTTGAGATAGCTCAGTGGTTACGGCGCCGGAAGGTCCAAGGTTGGAAGCCAACATAGGCATCTCGACTGTTCCTGTCCAGGTTTGGGCAACTTGGCGGTATCTTAACCCTCATCGTTTCTTCTAGTAGCATGGCAGCTAGGCACCGAAAGGGTACCGCAGCTGGACGGATATTATAATTATTGTTGACGTATTGCTGTCAAGGGCGATGAAGATCGTGGTGTATCTGACTGAGTATACATGCAATGAATTGGATTTTGTGGCAAGCCCAGTATCCAACCTAGTAAGCAAAATTCTTCAACGGAAAAATACAGGCAGATGTTACAACAATATATTGAAGGCAAAACAGATTGCATCTGCCAGTATTATGTAACCAGTTGGTTAATCCTGACTAACTCTGATTTGTCTCACAGATGAAATAACCTCTATCGAGCAGCACGTTATTGATGTCGCCAAATTCCAGGATTCATAGAAATGTACCAGAGCTTCAGCTGCCCCTTGTAAGTTAAATGCGCATCTGGGTTCCAACATATTAAAGTGACTGACTACCCTTGTCCGTTTTAGTGGCAATCTCCTGAGCCAACAAACCCACCGTTTCAATCGCTCCGATAATGTCACTGATGGAAAACTTTCTCTTGACCATGCTGGAGACACACGGGTTCCAGTGTACATTGGAGCAGTCTGAGCCAAGAAAGTTCTTGGACTATCAAGGAATCCAGAAGAATTGGTGGGAACCTCCAAAGGCTGTTCCTACTGGATGATGCAAACCGGTCGAATAGGACTGACTCTGAGAAGAATAGCCTCCTGTAGTGGAATTTGAAGGGGACACATGCGTCACTGATACCGTCATGAACAGATTGGACCTTACCGTAGTGTGACGGTTTGTGTACCGCGGTGACATATTAAACTGTACTGGGGGGCGGGTGACCGCGCGACACTCGCAAGTCTCACACCAGGTTGGGGGTTAGGACATATGTGGTGACTTGTTCTATAACAATGGTAATGCACTAACGTTTCCCGCCAAACACCGCTGCCTTGCGGTCAGGTTTTTGAGCCAAAGGCTTCGGTCGAGGACCCTAATCGCCCGCCTGTCTATGTCTGGGCGCCCTGGCAGTATCCCAGCTAACACACAAACATGACACTTACATTTGACAATACTCTCTTGCCATATCGGCCGTCGCGTGGTGTCATCAGCCGGGTCACATCACTTGCTGCATACAGCAGGGGGGAAGGCAGAACATGCTGCTATTGACGCCTCCCTTCTTACACGTTCACGTTTCCCCTCTTCTACACTACCCCATCCCGATTTAAACACTCTCTCTGCAGGTCCCAGCACTGGGACTGACGGTTTGCTCGCCATGCTTCACACTCATCTGCAGCTTCTGCACGTCCGACTTTCCTAGCAACCCTAAACACTTCGAACTATTTCCAAACCCCGAAAGCCTGTCTACTTAGCCACCTTTAATTTTCGCACACTGAAGCAGGAAGGAAAACGTGTGGCTCTTGCTCGTACACTGGGTTACCTCTGCATTGATGTATGCTGTCTTTCAGAAATAAGGATACAGGACGCAAATAGTGATTGAATTGACTGCCCCTTCGCTCCCTTCCAGGTTCCGGCTGCGCACCTCTGGTGATGCAGAGGCCGTTGCAGCTGGGTATGCTGGGGTGGGTAAGGTATTGAGCAGCCGAGCGGAAGCGTCTCTAATTGATTGGATACCCGTTGGTAGTCGCTTCCGTGTGGTTGGTTTAGCAACCCCTCTGAGAACCTCGAGAAAGTGATGTCCATCTTACCCTGTTTATTGTGCATGCTTACGCCTCAACTGACTGCATATCTGAATCTGCCAAGGGCAGTTTCTATGACGCTCTAGGTGTTCTCTTACAGTGAGCTAAAAACTTAGATATCGTTGTGATTGTTGGTGAAATGAACGCTGCTGAGGCCCGATTGGGTGTTCGTCTTGGATTGGACACGAGACGAACGGATAATAGGGATCACTGACTTCAGATGTGTGCAGCGCCTTTTCTTTTTTGGAACACTCCACGTTAGCGACTCATGTCAAACAATAGCAAGTGATCATACAACGGCAAACAGCGGTCACCTAACTCCACAATGTTTGCCTATTTTTTGTATCCAAGAGAAAGTTGATGACACTCAGGTTAATATTCCGGAAGACCACTCAGATGTGAACCATCAGCCTTTGACGTGCGGCTCCAAAGTGTTTTTATTCTGTTCGTTACTAAACAGAGCATAAGAATCAAACCAGTGTCCGTGCATTTAAATACGGTATGTTGAATCGCGGTGTTGAATATACACTTTTAGCCCGTAGGGAGCCAGCCACCAATAGGTAAATTGAGTTATGTTCGTGTGGGGATTTATGCCGCTATTTGGCTCTACATTTTATTTAACTTTTGTCTTCTTGTCACACCACAAAATGTCTACCCTCTTGTGAATCCCTTGGTGCATGCTGATGCGAGTCCAGCACATGTTTCCTTCACATGATTTCGGTCCAGTTTAATGTTTTCTTGTCCATGCTTTTTAACTACACTTGTCATCTTAATGTACTGCTGTAAGACGACTAATCAGCACGTTGTGAGGTGTGTCCTACAAGTACCAGCATTAGGTATGAAACGGCTCGAGATGGCCCAGTGGTTAGAGCGCGAATTTACTGACCAGAAGGTCCTTGGTTCGAACCTGACCTCTGCCTCTCGACTTCCCCTGTTGTGGGCAACCTGGCTGTATCCCAGCCCCCGTGCTTCCTTCTGGAAGCACAGGCACAGAAAGGATACTACAGCTAAACGATTTTTTACGTTGTGAGGCAAAATGCAGTAACCGGTATTATCGAGTGTGACAGTCGTATTCGGCGGCACTTGCAGCAATGTGGCACCGGTGGTCACGTGCGACGAGCAATTGATCCGAAGTTTGAATATCTACAAGCAGAATTTATGGTGAAATGTGGGAATAAGGAAGTTGGGAAGAGGATATAACTCTTGGCTCGCTATGCCTCGTGGTGGTGGTGGTAGTGATGATGATGACGGGCCTCGGAGAACCAATAAGTTCAACCACTGGTTAGGTGACGCTTGCTGCAGTACAGCTGGGTGTAGCACTTGTCTTTTCATTTCCATGTGCACTCCATGTGCGTACCAGGAGATCCTTAAAGATATCGGGGTCTTTCGAGCACTCACATACCAATGTGGCTGCTGGGCTTGTTTGTTCACGTGTTGTTGTTGGGGCACACTTCTGGGCTGCTTGCGCAGGAGAGTCCGTCTCCGAAGAGGAATACCTGGAACGTCCATGACTGACTGCTGTGTGGGGTGCTGCTGCCCGTGTTGTGCATTCACACAAATGATCCGACAAATCAGGGACGATATAATGCTTTCCAGGCAACGTCGTGCAGTTCAGGATGATGATGGAACTGATGAGGAGGATAGCGACGAATAAGTAACCGGTTCAGATGCATTCAAGCAACGCAGGTCAACTTGTTTTACTCGCAGATTATTTCCAGAAGGAATCACTAAAAAGACTACATTTTTCAATGGTTAGTGCCCATCATATGCTTACTAATTTGACCTGCACTCACATGGACAATGCTTTTCATGAGACATTTCAGTAGTGTTTGGCTTTTGGAGAGGATCACTTATTTCGCCAGCTTGCTGACTTAACAAACGGATTAACTAGATACTGAAATCGATGATCCAGGTCACTGCAGTCACGGCGTATGTAAAATTCGAGTTTCGAAGACCGGAAGTTTTCGGTGAAAAGTGTCTATAGGTAGCTTCGCGAAGAAAGAGTGGAAGTATGAACACAACAGTGTTTAGACCGGTATCCAAAGGTAAGTCGTGTAATTGAAGTGGTGACCACTGATCTATTGAATAGCTTAACGGGAAAACTCTCTACTTTGACCTTTTGTGATGCTTTTCAGAGGCAAACCGCTTAGGGTAGATGTGTTCTATCCTCTACTTATCATCCTTCAACCGATTTGTCCCTTTTTTGAATGTTTTATTCCTTCACACTTATCATACTCATCAGTGACAGGAATGTCAGTGTAGAACATTGATGCATAGCGCCAGGATGACTGTGTACTCATATTTAACCGTACGTTGTAGTTCAATGATGGTATGTGTGAAAGCACACAACTGGAGTCGAAAATGTTCCGTGTATTCTTTCATTTGTAACATGGGCACAAAATTTGGTCTGTATCAGTTTGGGTCTGTGAGCGCAAGAGCATATCAACTAAGTGGTACTATCACGACTAACAACGGTAATTTCCGATCGCATGCACCCATAAAGATAAGCAGTAGTGTGCTGCATTTCGCTCAGTACTATAACCCGGCATATTTGATTCTTCAAATGGTGCAATACATCCAGTTCAGGTTAGCTTCCACCGCTGTCTACACTACCATTTAACTTATGAAGCCCGTTTTCTAACGATGCACATTTGGTGCGGCAGGTGTACTGTACTGTTTTTCGTGCCTCTACTCTTATCAGTGTGAAGCGATTTTCGAAAGTTGTTTATCAAACAAATTGTACGATTAGTCTTTACTTTCCTCATCGTAGCTTCCTACTTTTTAAATAAAACCAAGTTGTATTGAAGCAATCGATTTACACCTCGGAAAAAGATGGTTCGAGCCAGAGCAAAAGATACTGTAAATCATGCAAAGCATTCTATGAATCCAGGTAAGCCATATCTTTGACGTATATCAAGCCTATTTCTAGATCGTGAGAAGCAGCCTAAAGGCAGTACAATGCGTTCAAAAGCTACCATCAAGAGGCTGAATATGTACAGAAACTTCAAGGCCAAAAGGTAACTTGGCTTTTTGACTTCCTGGTACATTATGAGTAAGAGACAAAGTGGGAAAAATAATTCGACCTGCGCCTTTCCAATCCACTCTGCCCTCGGGTTCTGTCTCACGTGTAGAGCCGAATCGTCGATGGTTTGGTAAGCTGTTCCTTGAAGACACTATAGTGACACTTCCAGGAAATACACGAGTTATAAGCCAAGATGCGCTTCAGAACTTCAAAGAAGCTATGAAGACTCGAAATCCATATGAGTTGATCGTTCGCCAAACAAAGCTCCCAATCTCTTTGCTCGATGAGAAGAAAATTGTATCTATCTTGTTTATTCCTAATGGTTTTGGCTAGAAAATGAAACCGCCCATATTGTCCTCTGAAAGTTTTGCGCATGTTTTCGGAAGTAAAGCTCAGCGCAAGCGCCCGAACTTGCCCTTTGAGGACTTGACAGTAAGTGACAATCAAATCAATGTTTCCCGACTTATCCATCGAATTCCCTGGTGCTCGACAGTAGCTATTTGACTGCCAGGTTCAAAGTGTCTTTCCCCATTCGTTTCCCATTTACCTGACCAGCTAATTTGAGTGTTTTGCGCCTTGGTGGTTTTATTCATTGTATAGTCCCTCGTTCACAAGGCTGAGGCTACACAGCAGCAGTACAGCGCGGAGCATGATCGGCATCGAATACGCGAGGACGATGGTGTGCGCGACCTTACAAAACAACCGCATTTTAAGGCAGGCCAGTCAAAGCGTTTGTGGAACGAATTGTTCAAGGTAGGTTCGGGGAAACCCGGTAGTCTTTGTTCATATCTACTTCGCAATTGGGATGGTACACTTAGGCAGCCCTGTAACAAAGATGACCGAATATCTGAACTTTCCTAATGCTGCTTGTGTGATCTCTGGGTGGAATGGATGTTTTGACCGTGTTTTCACCATTTTAGTCTGCATTAATCGGTTGGTCCTGAGCAACGTGGATGGTGTACAGAAATTAGAAAACCTTAATGGGAATCTCATTGGTTATTTTATAACCGTTCTCTAGAAGAACTTCTATCATATCTGCTATTTGCCACCGAGACTATGATACTGGTCCTGTTTCATGCACTGCACAGGTGTTAGACTCCTCTGACGTTGTCCTGTACGTGTTGGATGCTCGTGACCCAATGGGCACTCGGTCTTCTTATATTGAGAAATACCTGAAAACAGAAAAACCGCACAAACATTTCATTTTCGTCATCAACAAAGTTGATCTCGTACCGGTGTGGATTACGGTAAGTTTGTGTTTTCCAAAAGCAGGTGGCCGTCAGATTATGTAATCACTTCTGATGACAGTACAAGGTGTGAGGTTTAACTGCCTGATATTTGTTTTCATTTTGCCTTGGGGCTTCGAGTCACCAACGGTATCTTCAAAACCCAATGGCTACTTTTGCTATGGACAAAAAGGCAAACCACTACCTTTCACATCGTGGTTTATACAATATCACAAAAGACGAGTTTCACTTCTCTGGCTGCAGAAACGGTAGCACCCTATTGGATTCTTGGCAGTCAGTAGAAGCCGAGGCTCCTCAGTTTGGAAGGCAGCACCGTTACAACCTCCGCGAGCACTGTGAACCACTTGGTCCAACTGCAGGATATATATATATATATATATATCAAGACATAACAAGATGATTCTACCTTCCTGTACGAATCATGTGTTCCGCAGTTGTTTGTTAAAACTGAGTTCCGATACCTTGGTTCCATGTATGAAGAGGCTATCAGTTGTGGACGGTGCTCCCATGTCAGTTGTTGATCTCTCTATACACAGTCATTGAACGATTTATTGTTGGCGTACGTAGACCGGTTGACTGTAAACATGCTGGACAAATCCCTGCGAAACTTATCGAGACCTGGTATTTTGTCCACTGACGTGTCGGCATTACGCCGCCTTATTATCAGCCTATGTCAATGAAGTACTCACTGCTCAAATTGTCACATTACCTCAATGGCTTTTAGTCCGGACCCGCCCCGTGCGGTTTCCTACCGAACACTGTAAAATCGTCTGGCAACACTCTTCCCTTCTTGACAATTCGCAAAGTTTATTCACCGACAAAAAGATTGAAAACGGCTGTTTTCAATAACATCTCATCCGGTTCAGATCCCTTATGTATCCATTTTTCTACGACGATCATCTCCTCTGACAAACACTGAGTTCAATCCCATTGTGCCAGATGATCATCATCCTTCATCGGATGCAGATGAATTACCCTAGTTTAAATTCACTTATTCCATATGTAATATGTTGCACAATTACTTCAATTATCCATTCTTCTCGACCTTCTCGAAAGTTTCTTATGTAAACGCGGGCTCCTGGAGCGAAAGAACGTGGTATTGCTCTTCACCGTCGATTGAATTTTCTCCCCATGAGGCTCTTTCTCCTATAATTACATTTTTAGCCAACATTATGCCAATGGGCAAACGCAGCTAGAGACTGTTGATAGGGTACCGAGTTACTGTATATTGCTCGATATGATCACAAAAATATGCACATGCTTTGTTTGATGTTTCCACTCCTTGCCAGCTGCATAAGCCTTTGTTTAAGGATACCAACAAGACGTCCAACTGGACATTTCTTTTGCGGTTGGTGTGGTACCACATGCCACAACGCTGTTTTTATTTATTAACTTTAATTGCATTCCACATGGTTCCAAAAATTTCCTCCTAATGCCTGCATCAAATACCGTCCACAGCGCCTCATCATCATGATCGACAGCGCCTAGACAACTCAATTGTTTTACCCGGGTAGACGCCAGACGTCCGCATTTTGAAATCATCGAATGGTTATAAATGCAACAGTCGCTTGCGCTTACAGATGAGGTCATTTACTGATAGCCATTATTCTCCCTGTTAATTCGAAAAGACCATTAGATTCATGCGAGACTGTTGCCCTGATTATTCTGAGGTTTTTACCAAACCTGTTACATTTATCAACCCCTGATTAATTCTGTACATCATTTTTGTCAATTTAAGAAACGATGGAAGGCCATCCTCTCCCAGGAATATCCAACTATGATTTTCCACGCTGATCTCAATAAACCAATCGGAAAAGTTGCTTTATTGGGTCTTCTCAGACAGTTATCCTCCCTACACAGTAAGCATCGACAGCAGATCTCCGTCGGGATCATCGGCTATCCGAATGTTGGTAAAAGTAGCATCATAAATGCCTTACGGTATGTTTCTTCCAAATAGGTACTTGTTGATTGCAGTTTCTACAAAATGTGCCTATGCATCATCTGAGACCTTTTATTGGCGCTGTGTGCTTCATTGGGGGCACAGTATCCTTCTGTGAACCGTTTTCCTGTGTTGTTCTTCAGTTTGTTCGTTTCTTTCTCTGCAGTCATGTCACGGTTTCAGTGGAAAGATGCCTATGCCTTTTACTGCTCTGCTCCATCATGTCTTTTTTCGTAGTTAGTCTGTTTGATACAACAAACACTCATCCATACCACTGCCTGATCCGTGTGAGAGTTCCTGAGAATGGCAGTTTGGCTCATATTTAGAAGCATCTGTGTCCTGTTCCAAGTATTTTCACCATATATAGGTCTACTGTCTTGTAGATCTGGTCAGGGGTCCTATAGGCTAAGTTCGTTCTGCACGCCGTTGTTAATGTAGCCCTGCAAACTGCCAGCTACTAACAGATTGTTAAGCTGGTTTAGCAGTAGTGAACAGGATGTCCATTTCATTTGGAACCTCATGGACTGTTCCTACAGCATTGGTGGTTTGTATGGCATAGCAAGAACGGATAATAACACAAAATGTGATAAAACGCGCATGATCCCACAGTTCAGTGGCAGCACCTGCGTCACCGGCACCAGTGCAGACATGCTATTTTGGGTGAAAAAGGCCTTTATGTGAAAAGAAAGGAGAGGAGACAGCTATAACATAGCAAAAGTAGGAGGTGCCCAGCTGTGGGACCGGCTTATCTGGATTCCCATTTGCAGTGGATCTGCGTTTTTTCTAAAGCAGGCGTCAGATCTTTGATTTACTGCTCATGATACCAGTGTTCTCCTCGATGAAGACGAAGTTAGCGGCAGTATAGTCCTAGCGGCGACAACCTTCATTCCACCTCTGATCGGGGATGAGACGCTGCCACCTTCCGAAGGTGGGGAGTAGTAAGCAAGCCCACATAGAACAGTTAAACCGTGCGTGTTTTCCAGTCACGCCGGATACCTGTTCTCAAAAATTGTTCTAGTCCAGTTCCTAACACTTTTCCATGTCGAAAGGGTGCGATTCGAACCGGGTATGTTTGAAATGAGAGCAAATCTCTCAGAATCCAAATGATGGTCTGAGCACTTGGCTTGCGCCAAACACTTCTGGAAATGGAGCTATCGTTCCACCTTTCTAGTTGTGCATGCAAAAAAGGAAGTTGAATATACTTTTCAGTTTCAAACACAAACTTCGAACTACCATGTGACGTGTTTGTTATTGTCCGTTCTTACAGTGTAAAATTCAGCTATAAACCGCAACTTCGGTCAAAACTACTGATAAGGTTCTGAATGAAAGCTCACTGCACGGTTTCTGTCTTCTGGCAAGTTTATTCCGGAAGATCAGTGTTAATAGTATCTTACTGATTCTTCTCATGTTCTGGACATGCCATTCCTAAGTATATGTAGGTCAACCGTGTCAGTTTTGAATTTATCCACCAATTAAAGGACCATCGTTCACTTGTCCATCTGAATCGTCGCAATCTATTCCACGAATCACCATCACGTTGGCCTTTATCGCGTTAAACGGTTCCAATTCCTTAAAACTGCTGTTAGCTGTTACTGTTGTTCGGAATTCAGTTACAGATATCTGCCTTGCTGCACGCCCGCTTTTATATGTATAGTTGATTTTTACATTCAGAAAGAAATACATTACCATTTTCTTCCTCGTGTTCACCCCTTTCATATTTACTGTACTGGTACGTAAACCCCTTTGTGATCATGCCTACCTTGGCCGTTAATCAGAACGATCATTTCCATCTATCTCGCGGTAGTGCATTTACTATCGCTATCGAGTAATCGTTTCTTCTGTTACTGGTCTATCCGTTTTTGACTTCTGTCCTCCGTGTTCTTAACAACCCTTAGTAACAAGAAAGTTTGCAAGGTGGCTCCTCTTGCCGGAGAAACGAAGGTTTGGCAGTACGTCACCCTGATGAAATCCATTTTCCTCATCGACTGTCCCGGTGTTGTCTATCCTGAAGGAGCTACGGAAGCGGAATTGGTCATGAAAGGCGTTGTACGTTCCCTCTATTTTGTTGCTAAAACGCTGTTTCTTTTGGCACCTGTTTTGAAGGCAATGAGGTAGTAGTAGTAGTATGCTATCTTTGAGTTTGCACGTAGGGATTCTTCATATGAGAGTCCTTCTAGCGTGTCTTTGAAACTACCCTTGTAATTAACCCAAGTGTTTTCCTCGCCGTCATTGATAACCATATCACTGTGGCAACACTGGCGCATAGCTATCACGCAACCGTGCTGATTTATTTACATAAAACCATGCAATATACAGGATTTGTGAGATGTCACCTGACTAATTCGTCTTTTTACACAACCTCAAGAGGTTCGCAGGTACTTGAGTTGCAGTTTGAGTATGCCGCTGTGTTATGGCCACTTGAGTTCCTTTTAGAGATCTACCGAATCCCCACCTCTGTGTCAATTTTCTTTCGTTGACAGTAATTTCATCCTGTAACGACTATCCATAAGTGTTTTCTGATGGATGCTGCAGACAGCTTTTTTGCTTCAGTGAAGAATGATTCACTGATCACTCCAAGTGTACGTTTGCTTCATACGGTTCTGTTAGAAAGTGCTTTGAGGACCTGCAATCCTTTCTTCGTTCGAGGACCTTAAGTATGCAACGAAATAGTTCGGAGTATTATTTTAAGTATTTGAGCCAAGGAATAACCCACTTCCGTATCACCGATAGATATTCAGGCTTCATAGAGAATTGGAGTGGAGCAAACCTATGGGAAGTTATAGTAACTTTGTAAGTAAACGCAAATAACTATTCGAACAAAACCAACCTGCACCATTACCATTTGTGCGTCATTTTAGGTCTAGTGGTAGGCAAATCACATTTTCTAACCTATAAGAATTCCTGTGGTCTGAAACTTGGATTTGATCATTAGTATCTCACTCACCAGCTGCAAGAGTGCGTCTTGCCTTCGATCTCATCTCAATAAGCGTAGTCTTCCAACTGTATCCATTTTTTGCATTTGTCTGAATATATTTTTGTTCATGCTTTTATCTTTTACAGTCAGGCCCGCGTTTTCCCCCTGCGTTGTAAAAATCGAAAACAACAATATAACCATAATTATGACCGGTGCTTTGAGGCTTCCGTTTAGCGTCGTACGATCCTGTGAATCCACGGTCCCCTGGCATGTTATCGTTATAATAACAGCTGTTAGGCTTCGGGCATCAAGCTGTAGAAGTACATATTGCTGATCATTCCAAACAATATTATGGATTTTTCCGTAGGTGTATATGGATTTGTACACTTCCACGAACAGCTGGAGCTCCCGATCAGATATCTGAGTTGTCCGGTTTTGGTCCCTTTTCGTTATATAGGTAAATGTGGTTCGAAGGGAACGTGCGTTCTGAGATATCGCCTAGAGAGACGCACTTGAGAATTCATGTCTCCAACCACTGTGATTCCGATTAGTAACTCGTCTTGACACTAGTGCTATTTCCAGCTAATCGCTCTGGTGGTATTTATTCAGACCCAATGTGAAAATTGGAATACCTTTGTGAACAGCCATTGATTAGTTCATCGGTAGTCAAGTTTCTAAATACATTCTTTTATGTCGGGACGAGTAGGAACAGTGGGATCTGTATATACCGAGTCTAGACCTGTGGGCAGTGTGTGCATCCATGTGGGTAACAGGATGCCTAACAAAGTGGGACGTATTTAGTCAGACTTAAGGGGACGCCGAACCTATCGTGACTGGGTTAGACGTTTTCTCCATGTACAGTTGACTGAACTTTGTCCCTTTTTGATACGCTTCACTTAATTTCTTTTTGGGGTATGAATTACGCTTCGTTGCTTCCTAACTTTTGACGATGTTTTATCGATATTCGCCATGACTTCAACGGATCACTGTTCTTTCATAAACTCAGGTCCGCGTGGAATATCTTCAACAGCCTGATTTGTACATACGGGATGTTCTTGATCGTGTCCGACCGGAATACCTTCGAGTACGCTATAGGCTTCCGCAAGAGACACCTGCTACGGATGGGGAGCCTGCCGCAGACTCTTCCAACCCTTCTTGGTTAACGGATACTGAGCTGTTCTTGGAGCTGGTTTCTCGACAAACAGGAAAACTTTTAAAGGTTTGTCGGTTTTTACAGAGACTAGGTTATTCGAGTGTATGATGGGGCTAACCGCTCTCGTTTTGTTTAGGGTGGAGAGCCAGATTTGATGACAACCGCCAAACGTGTATTGAATGATTTCCAACGCGGGAAGCTACCTTACTTTGTCAAACCTCCACCGGAGCCAGAAGAGGACAAGAAGGACCTTGAAGGCGAAGTGATCGAAGAGATGGTAAAGGTGAGGAATTCGCCTCCGTTTGAACTGTTATTTCCTGTTTGTGAATGCGTCTATACTTTTCGATATGGTCAAGCTCAATCTTCATAATTCACTATTACTCAGCACTCAGTGATCTGTGGAATAATAGGGAACTGTGTAAATTGTGACATATCAGAGTGAAATTGTCCCGTTTGATCTTCCGCCAGGACTTAGCCGAAGATTTGGATGAGGGAGATGAAGGAGACTTTACACCGGGGATTAAACCGCTCAATTCATCCCTTGCTGCGGCTATTGAGTCCGGCCTCGTGGAAGATGTTGACATGGATGCAGTTTCTGTAAGTCCCTCAGTGAAATTTACTTCCTTTTGGTTGTGTAGTAAGAAGTGCAGAGACGAACTTGAGATCTTAACGATGAATGCACTATGAATGCCTTTATTAAATAAACAAGTTTCTGGGCGGGGTTCCAATCAATTCCCGCTAAAACTAGCTCGAACATACATGTTGAAGAGACAATAAGTCTGTATGTTCACTCTATCTATAGAGCTTCTGGCCCTTGAACCCCTTCTAAAACATTTCCGCGCAAGTTATTTCTTGTTCTTGACTAAAAAACCGCATAGTGTGCTTAAAAGTGGACATACGCAGATATATTTTCATAGTCTATGTTATTTAGGGACACAGCCATTCATTTTATCGTATCTATTTATTGTCGGCCGTTGTCGATCAATGGTGAGCTTTGTGGCTTCGCCTAGTGGGAGTACAGTTTTGGATTGCAAATAACTCGGAGCCTGGCATTCTGTAGTGATACTGTTCCTTCGCAGACTCAATAAAGGAATGGTTAAACATTGGCTGTCTCTAACCGTTGATGTGTCCCCATCCAGGGAGATGGCAATGACTAGCGCAGCTGAGTTTGCTGGCAATGACTTTCATACCTCGCTGACAAGTCGCTGTTTGACCTCCCCTGGCGCGTTTCCAATCTTCGTGTGGTTGTGAGAAAGGGGCTCTTCGTGGAAGTCGGTCAACTGGCATACGGAGAATGTGACCCAGCCAGCGCAACCTATGGAGTGTGATCAGTTCATCTGTCATGGACGAATTATTTCTCCCAGGATCAATCCGACGTACTTCAGCATTACTGATCCAGCGTTCCCACCAGACTCGGGCAAGCTCCGAGGACATCGCTGGTCAAACACTGAAGATCCCATGACGTCCTCAGTGCGCAGCGGTCAGGTTTCCGGCCGCCTCAGAAGTTAAGATACCGACGATTAACCGTCCTTATGTTGCGAGATGAGAGAAGTGTTTCTGATGGTCCTTCGGACAACGTAGCTGGAAACTAACAGAAATGTCATTAACGTCTATTCATGGCGCCTTTACCCAAGGACAGGGTAGACCACACGTACCATGCTCAAATTTGTAATTCCCTTCGTCACTATGTGCTGAGCTTTCGTGGCATAACTTGAATATAGGTTTCAGGTTGGTGAAGGAGAATAGCTAGAAGTAAAAAGCACTTGGTTTGGTTTATTTTGACGCGTTGGCTTCCTGAAAGGCCCTCATTAAATAAGGAATTATAGAAAACAACTCAACTCTATATTACTGTACATTCCTATCCGTAAACTCACAAATTACGCTATCTTCATTCTCAGACCGATGACGACGAGCTCGTGCATGATCTGAATGATGGAGAGGATCCAGAATCCATACCAGCTAAGGAAAGTCAAAATACAGTAGAGGCCCTTTCGGGAAAGCAGAAGCGTCGACTTCAGCGAGCTTTGAAACGGCAACAAGGTCGTGCTGGTCGGCATTTTTACAAAGAATTGCGTGAACACCGATCGCCGAAAGGAGTCAAGTCTGAAATGAGGTCTAGAACGCAAAAAAATCGGCCTTGACTGTGAACTTTGGTACTGAATTGATTTGCCACTTGTATTCATTGTTTCACGCGGCCTTACATTATTTTCAGTCTTGTACACAAAAATAAAGAAAGCGTAACTCATTTCAGATCTTGTCGATTGGAACCAGTATTTTTTTGCTTTCAAGTGTACCGTTTTAATTACACTCGATTGAAGTGCACTTGAGCATTGCCTGGTGAAAGTTTCTGCACGACAAATGTAATATAGAAATCCCCTGCACCTGACATTTTGGCATTGGTAACATCGGTCGCCGGAACAGAATGTTCGGCGAAAAGGTGTTCATCGAATGCCTTTGACATTTATGTACAGTAGAATAACTCGTGTTTTCCACCCTAACCTCAGTACCAATGAATAAGATAGAACTTTTTTCATCTAGACTGCCAGATAATGTTGAGAATGAAACCTCGGGGAGCCGCATCACCCGAAAAGGCTTTAATGTACTCCCACCGTTTTGCCGTGCTTCATTTATAGGGACGTATCGCGCGAATTGGAGTCAGTCATTCAGTACTACATCGCAATACTGAGGTTAACCATAGTACATGGATTCGGTGACTGACTGTTCCATAAGTGAGGAATACATTGCGTAGTTCTCAACCAGAGCAATGCCATGAGATAGTTCCATGGCCTCAGTAGACCGCGTGTTTGTAGAATTAGCAGGTAATATCCGTTGTCCTGCTCTGCAGTTTTATGGAACAGTGACGTCTACCCGTTCCATGTTTTCGTTCATTTCCTAGTCCTCTGCCCCTTCCGCTGCACGCAAACGGGTCCAAATATGTATATTGTCCCAAGCGTTCACTCCTCCAAACTCTTATTCCTATGGGCATGTTTAACCTGACAAAACATTTGCACGCATACCCCACTCTCTGCCGCACTGTGATTTGGTAAGGTCACGGTACATTAGCACTCCATAGTTTGTGGTTGGTCTGGTGGCTATGACTGCTTCGGCTGTTCTGGCCGATAGCACACTTTGCTGAACAAGGTGCCTTCTGAAAATAATTAATGCTAACATGCTCTACCGAAAAGTAAGCAACAAATTTGGAGCTTGCCTCTCGGCAGGGACCAGTTAAAGCAGCCCTGTTTGTATGGGGGCGAAAATGCACCGGACGAAGATTGTGTAATCAATTTAAACTGATGCTCCACTGCCGTACAACCATAAAGTTCATCTAATTTCATATATATATATATATATATATATATATATAATTAGTGAAAAGAAGAGAAAAGGAGTGGATGAGGGGGGGACCTAGTGCCGGCCAATGTCAAGCATTCTGAGGTGCCTACACCTATAACCGCTCAATCAGACAATCTGGAAAGAAACTGACAGCATGAACGCCACTGGCATCGATTAGCCGCCATTTCTCGCAACGTCTCCAGCCAAGCACAGGCGGGGTCACGGGGACCCCATCCTGGAAGGCGTACAACACTAACAACACCTAAACTCTTCGTGATCTCTTTCACGCCTTTCTGCCAAGTCAATCTGGTAGTTAGCAAGATGTGTCCACTCAGCTTCGTTTAAGAGGAGGTTCACTCGTTCTGTTCGTGGACAAAAGTTCCGTGTGTTTCAAGTTGATAAGTCACCGGTGGTATCTCAAGGTTCGCTCTGTCTTCATGTTAGATAGCAGCTTTACACCGAAGTTTGTGCCAGACTTCAATGACTGCGTTTCTTAACGGGGCCAGGGAACCTTTTTGACTAAGACTCTGAATCTGATCCCATCGTATTTCGCCCCCATACAAATTTAGCCCTAGGCGTTGCTCAGATGCGCATTCCTCTTGCAACAACTAGTGTATTGGATTTTCTCATCCTGCAGTCCAACGCGTATTCGACTAACTTAGCGTTTCTAGAAGTGAACGACAAAGTGGATTTGCACGGGCGATACAGATGCCCCCTATTTCTGTGTGTGCATGCGTAAACAGTCCGAGACGTCTGAAGTCCATCTACTAATAGTGGACTTGTGTTCGTAGTCTGACAGTAGACATCCTAACACATCCTTTGCATTCAAAGTTGGCTTACTGTGAGTGAAACCGTTATACGCCAGTCAGAAAATTCAGATGAGCTCTCACAATGAAACCACACTAGAACTTAAATTCAAAAGCTCGAATTGGCTGCAGAAAAAGTGTGAAACCCGTCTTAAAATCTAGCCTGTTTCCGAATTCGCACGTGGTGGAGAATTCATTATTCCTTTCCGTGTTTCTGTTTGTTAAAACAGATTCCATACTTCCTGATTTGTCAGTCACAAACTCTCCGAGTGAACATGGGTTTTAGGCACCCATCAAACCAAACCATTGCACGTTTAGGAACAATAAGGCGAGCAAAGAGGATTGTGGGCCCCACACTAGATCGTACCTTATTGTGGTGCTTTCTCAGTGAGGTCTTCATAAAACTCCATACCATAGCATGTTTCCACTGTTCGCGCAAAGCGATGGCGTCGTCTTTTCGGAGTTTCAGATCAACCACCGGGAAAGTTTGAGAGCCACTAGTCTACATGCATCACAGGAACGTTCGGGCTCAGATCCCGTTAGCGGGATCTACGCTGTATCCTTCCGAACCTCATCCAACATCCATCCAGCGCACGACCTCAGCCCGGCTAGGAAGCGACAGAATGCCCGTAAGTGAGACCGCTTATGCGCCATGTCCCGTAGTTTCTGACCGCGCAAAATGTGGTCTTGGAATCATTCAAACGTGAGAGAGATGCTGATCCCCCAGTGGCAACTATTTTAGGGCAACCTATTGAGTCTTTCGCCTGTATACTTCTATTTTATATCACGACTTCGGTTGTGCCAAGTTGAATTTAAATGAAGGTTCTGCTGAAAGCGCTTTACGAAAGCACAATTGACATCAGTGGACGCTATTTAGGCCAATGAATGACTTAGACAGTTGTATCTGAAACGAAAACCGAATGCGCTGTGTGAATGAGACGTTGCATTCGTAATAGGAGATCAACTAAATGGATCATCGAATATTCGAAAATAATTCCTGAGACCTCTCGCACTTGACAAATTCTTCCGTGGCCTACTACTCTGATCCTCAATCTCACGCAGTACCTTCCAGAATAGTTTATCCTCCCCCAAAAGAGGCTAAAAAGTCCATTCTGCTAAGTCCTCAGAAACGCCATCTGTTTTAAAGGCCCTCTACCGTTAACTGACATTTCGACGGTACATCCGAAATTAGTAGTAGAAGCTGAAACTCCCAAAAACGCTTGTCCAAATCTAGTAAGTGGCTAACTATACAAACTAAACTCAGTTTCAGCATCTGTTTGACCGCCAACCTTGGTATATGATGAATAGCAACCAATTCATAACATGTTGGAGATATGAAGACGAATCTTAACAAAGGCACATTTACAGTTCAAATAATTGAAAGGTCATTTTTTCTTCGTGATCTTTTTGGATCCTTGTCCAATAGGTCCGCGGGATGCAGCCAAGGCACGGGCTTCTTCCAACTTCTTTTGCTCCTCTCGCTTCTTTTGTTTTTGCATCATAGTATCTTCATCCATTTCTTGTTGTGTTTTCTTCGGTTGCTTCAGAGGCTTTTTCTTACCACCCTCACGGCTGGACATGGCTGAAAGAAAAATAATCGTGCAATGCTAGAATACTACGTTCATAAAGGACGGAATCCGCACACATATTCCGCTGCTCTCCAACCAGCCAGGATTTATCATCACCACTAAATGCAACGCCCGATAAGAACCTTCGTGCTTTACTGCTGTACAGCCACGCCTAACTTAGCGAAGAATAAGACAGGAAGACGGGACTTAGAGCTAACCTACCACAAATAACCGAGGAGCCTATACCTGTAACACTTAGTCAAACAATCTGGATAAAAGTTGACAGCATGGACGCCGTTGACATCGATTATCTGCGAAGTTTCAGTGTCTCCAACGAAGCATATGAACCACATGCTGGAAGCTGAACAGCTCCAAAACTTGTTGTAACACCCTTGATCTCCTCTTACCATCCACGTCTAGGGTTCCGGCACTCCCAATTACGCACAGAAAACAACGCTTTTCTGGGCAGACGATAACTTAGCAGGCGCAACACATGGTCCGGCCACCGTAGTTTGTAACGGCGGATGCTTTCTTTGAGGGAAGTAACCTCTCCTTTAGCAAGAATTCGTTGATTCCAGGCGACTCCAGCTATACTTATGAGAAATCAGTTGCCAAAGAACTGAACATCTCTCAAATTCTTCGCCCTAAGTGGCAAACGCAATTCTGGTCTTCAATACTCGTGAGTTCACTACATGTCAGAGCTAATGCAACATCCAAGATACGCATGGTGTTCCACAATTTTCAGGTCAGAAGCGTGTTCAGGGACATGCTGTAGCATGACTTTGAACATTGTGGGTGCAAACATGCAAACACATGCCGAAGGACCAGTCCGTTTTGGTCAGCTTTGTGAATAATACTCGCACTTTCCGGTCTTTTCCAGACATGGAAGCCATCATCATCATCGGGAGCGAGGTGACTCAGTGATAGAGTGCGAATTTACTGACCGGAAGGTCCGTGGTTCGAATCCGACCTCTGCCTCTCGACTTCCCCTGTCTAGGCTTGGGCAACCTGGCAGTATCCCACCCCTCGTGTTTCCTTCCGGTGGCATAGCAGTTAGGCACCTATAGGGTGCTACAGCTGAACGATCGACATCATGACATCAGTGTTCAACAATGATGCTTTGCTGTCGTACAACCATGATTTATTTGAAAGCCCCATTGTGAAGAAAAGAATAGAGGTGGACGGGGAAGGGACTTAGTGGTAGCTTACTACAATTATTCCGAGGTGCCTACACCTCCAAACATTCAATCAGGCAATCTGGATAGAAACTGACAAAAAGAACGCCACTGACATCCATTAGCAGCTATATCTTACAGCGTCTCCAACCAGGCGCAGTGGGGATCACGCGGTCCCCATCCTGGAAGGCGAGTAGCACCGATAGTACCTAAACGCTTCGTACTTTTTTCACACCCCTCTGCTAACTAAAAGGTTGGTCACCTCTCTGCTCCCGCCGCTATGAATTGGGCACGGAAACCAGCACACGCGATACATAGCCTAACCATCGCAGCCTTTCGTGCTGGACACATTCTTCAATGGAAGTCCCCATGGCGCAACCGAACAACAGCTTTCTAATTGCCTCGTTACAGATTCGCCGACGCCAACCCATACGAGCTGTGGTCCTGAGACAACGATTGTCGAACACCTGAAGACGTCTCAGTTCCGCTGCTCGAACAGGCCACGTCTCACAGTCATACAACAAAACGACCTTCATTGTAGCCCGTTAGACACGTCCCTTGAGAGTCAGGGATACACTACTCTGACGCCATAGGTGTCTCAAATTAGCAAAGCTACCCGGGCCTTGCAGATTCGTGCATTGACCTCATCTGTCACAGTACAGTCAGAACTAATACAACTTCCAAGATACGTAAAACGCTCCACAACTTCCAGTACCTCTCCGTGGATTGTAAGTGGCGCGTTCGGTGACTGCACGTCCACGAGCATGACCTTACACTTTGTGGGCGCAAAGTGCATACCAAAGGACGGTATGACTTTGGTCAGTTCAACCAAAAACATTTGCGCCTTCTCTTCTTCGAAGACGAGAACGATGTCGTCTGCATATTCCACACCGATAAGGTTTTCGTTATAGGCTATTTGAGCACTGGGGTTTTGAAAACTTTCCAGCATTTGTCTCACTATCTCACCGATAAAGACATTACATAGGAATGGAGAGAGTGGGCATCCCTGACGGACACGGCTTTACGTACGGAAGCTCTTGTAGAGTTCTCCGTATAATGTCACACGTCCGGAAGTCTCAGAGTACAAAGAACGTATTATGTCCACAAACTTTCGCGGAATTCCTTGGTGGGCAAGTGTGTCAAGGAGAACAGACCGCTCGACTGAGTCGAATGCGCCTTGGAAATCTAGGAATACTAAAATTGTGGGTAGTTTGTACGCATGACGTTGCCCTATAACCTGGCGGAGCGTGAAGATTTGGCCAACGCCACCTCTACCAGGCCGGAATCCCGCTTATTGCTGTCGAGTGAGAAGTCAAACACTCTAATCGGTTAGTTACTAAATCAAAAAATGATCATTCCAACTCTTACAAATACATAGTGAAAATGCGCATCACCAAATTCGGACTCACTACGAGCTCCGTTTTGAAAATGGACACTATCACCGACTCGCATTCTTCGTCTTACAACTGCGTATGAGACCATCAAGCCTACAAAAGCAATGTTAGCCGCACTGAATATTAAAACAGCACTAAGCAACCTCGTAGTGGCTTGCGTGATGCACGTCTTGCAAGAAAATTTCTTCAACCTTCTGGCTCAATAAGCACCTGAACGCATGTTGAGTATCATAAACTTCCGAGGCCGTAAGGGGATCCACGTTCATTATCCAAGGTTCTACGTCAACTGTGGGCTCCAGATGAGTGGCAGTTGGTGGCCACGATAACCATTGTTCGAAACATTCGGCCCAACGGTCGATGCGCTCTTCTTGGCTCAAGATGGTTGCTCCGTCCTCATTTTTGTTGATGGTTTCACCCACAGGCGGTTTCTGGGAACCGGTCGCGCAGATCCACTGAACCAATCTTCGGGCGTTCCCGGCTTTCTGGGCTTCTTCCATTCCCTTGGCTTTTTGTGTCCACGACTTCACGGTCGGCTAGCACGCTCACTTTCAATTGACGTCTGATACTTCGTCGCGTCATGCTATGTTCGGGTCTGTCTGGGATATTTATCCGAGACTTAAGCTTGGTCTGACATCCAGTGCTCGAGTGAGCCTGGTAGCGCCGTACAACTTCCAGCACTGTGCAAAGAGGTGGCGATCTCGTCCCAGTATGAATTCACATGTGAGTGGTGGAGCATTTGGAGGAGACTCCAGAAAACGATTCTGGTAAATGGATCCAAAATCCGGATTTGCCTGCTTCTTAGTTGCCAGACGAATTTTCCGCACCTTATGCGGCCCTAGAAAAGGAAAAGAGCGACTCCGGACGAGTACGTAGTCAGAATTCACAAATGTGTTCCAAAACGATCGGCAGTCAGTTATTTATCTGCGCCATGGGTAACTGATGGCAATGTGATCGATCTGAGTGCGTGGGCGGCACGCCGTTGGAGGACACCATGTGGCCAGGCTATTTAGAAAATTAGTACTATATTAAAACAGCCTGCGGTTAGCACACAGCTGGAGCAATCGTTCACCACTGTCCGTAGGTACCGAGTCCAATCCGTGTCGACCAGTTACTCCGGTCTCAGATAGGCTAAGCCTGTGTTCAGATCTACAGCAACCACAACATCTGCGCTTTCAGCTCGACGCAACAGTGCATTCAGGGCGTGATAAAACTTGTCTTTGAAGGTGTCAGAGCTACAGTCGGGTGGGGCGTAATCAGACACGAAAAACAGACATCGGTCAACTTCCCTTTGTAAGACTCCTTCACAGACGTTCCCAGACGAATCGCGCAGAGGCATCCATTCAAGTAAGGATCCTCCCGTCCGGTGACTTAGGACGATACCGACCCATACATATCCTGTCGCAGCAGCCTCTGGATCGCCAGAAGTGCACAGCCCGAAGCGAGTGGAGCGGTTAGCTCAACCACTGTGTTTGCATAGCGAATTCTTGTTTCTGCTACACAGTACCTATCAATATCAAGCAAGTCGAGTGTGAGAGCAACAGCAGCTTGTTGACCTGGTTGATTCAAAGCGCGGACATTGAAGGCGACGAACTTATCGAGCACATTCTATTGCGCAAATGTGTTGAAGACCAACCGATCGACAGAATCGAACGCAGTCTTGGGATCGGGGAACAGCAAGAAGGTAGGTCGCATATGCAAACCGTTGTTTAAACACTTAACGAAATGTGAAGATTTGGTCCATTAAGTCAATTCCGGACCGGAATCCTGCTTGCTGTTCTCTGATCCTCTCTTCACACACCTTCGTAAGACAACGTCAAACAAGTGTCGCAGAGTCCGAGAGGTTCTCAAACGGCAGGTGAAGGTGCACATCTTGTGCACGCAATCCGAATTCACATAAGTGCTCCAAAACGGGCGATCATCAACAACTGGTTCATGCTACCTATTGCTAATGGCGATATAATGTCTGAGTTCTGAGGCCACTGCAGCAAGGGGCTCAAAGAGTTGTAAAAGCTTTCAAGCCACAGTCTGCTTCGGCGTAAGCAGATGCGATAAACAAGCAGTGATTATCGTCGCGTCTATGGAATACTCCCACAGGCTTTGTCAAACAAACCGCACGTAGGCGACTATCAACGGGCACCCATTCAACCAGAAACCCTCAGATCGGTGGCGTAGAACAATACAAACAGCAGAAGCAGCAGTGGCGGCTTCTGGGTCACCAAAGGTGTGCAACCAGAGACAACCGGAAGTCGTTGGAGAGATCAGTTGGACAATACTCGTTTCAGACAGACGCCACACATCGATAAAAAAGGAGTCCACCGTACATGCGAGAGCAGTCTTTTGTCCAATTATTGCAGAGTGCGAAAGTTAGAGGCTGTAAGATGAAATGAGCGTCAAGGCTTTAAGGATGATTTCGAAGCGCCTACTGTCAAGTCAACCGTAGATACTGCATCGAACGAATCCAACAACGAGCGCAGATGTGGAAAAATAAGAAAGGAGGCGCCAGCAGCAACCTGTTTTCGCTTAACCGGGTGTATGCAGCAAATGAGGCGAATTGGCTGACAAAATGCGACGGCCGAAGTACGACGAGATTATTTGTTATTGTGCAATTCACCGTCATGCGTGTGTTCGGACAATGCCAGGGTACGTAGACCTAGACCACGGACGATTAGAGTCCTCAACCAAAGCTTTTGGCTAGAAGGCATAACCGCAAGGTAGCAGTGGTTGGCGTAAGACCGTCATAACTATATATTTTTACTGAGCAAGTCGCCTCACATGCTCCAACCCCCAACCCAGAGGACCAGGTTAGTCAGACCTGCACCCGTTGACAAAACTGGTATGAAGCGCCCAGTGTAGCTCAATGGGTTGTGGAGGTGCACGAATCGTCACACCGCGGTGAGGTCCAGTCTTTCTACAATCGTTCAGCTGTGACACTCTTCCGGTGCCTAGCTGCCATGCCGCCCGAAGCAGGCACGAGGGCTGAGATACTGCCAGGTTGCCCAGGCCTAGACAGGGGAATTCGAGAGGCAGCTTTCTACAAAGGCAGTTGGAATTCACAGATCGTGGAAGTCCGCGAAATACGGACGTAGTCAAGGGTATCCCCACGTGTCTTTGATAATTTAAGTGCCAAACATGTTCACCAGACACTGACTGTAACTCAGTACTGAACACTGTACTCATTTCTGAACACTGTCCACATAAAGTGGCTTAGAGGTCTTCCGTGACTAGTACGTCCAAACAAGTTGGTAAAATTTCGGATTCTATTTTACATGAAAATTCAACCAGACTCTGGATAGTATTGACGTGGAAAAATTGTATCGCTTTTAACAATTTAGTGAAAAGTTGCGCATTTTGTAGGAACCGGGAAGTGATCGTAATCGTGACATCAATTCCACTGTTGATTTGAGTCGACAGATGCAGGATAGGTCCATTTAAATCATTCTCCGTTACCAAAAGACAACCTTGTTCGGTGTGGCGGACTGTGTGCCACTGTTGTGTCTCTTCACCTTCCCTGATGCTAATGGGTTACAGTCAGAAGACAAGACGGCCGTAAAATCTGTGTATTAATATAAATACAAAGTTATATGTGTCTCATTCACTTGGGACGGTATTTGATGGTCGATCTGCTCTCAACCAACCAGTGTGTCTCCGGTTCTCGAGCGGTTGTTTTCTTTGTCTCAGTTAGTCACAGATGGCCGTCTATGCGCTTGTGTACGGAGTGCACATGTTGCCTTGGCCATCGGGTGGGCATGAAATGCATGTGTACCTTTTTGACCTTTCACCGGCACATGATAAAATCGGACGTGATTCAGACGTGTGGGCGTACTCGCACGGCACTGTTTCACCACAGATTGTTCCGCTGCGTAGTAGGCTGATGCGCGGCTGTATTAGCCAGCGTGACTCATCGAGCTACACTGAAGGATGTCCTTGTGACATTCGCAGGGTCTCATACCAGACTTGTGCCAGGTCGTCCCACATCAGCTGTCGCGAGGTGTCATCAGCCAGGTCGCAGCAAGTAATTGCTGCATACAGGAGGCAGGCAAGCGGAATTAGGCTAGTGCTAACGCCTCCTTTCTTTCCCTTTCACATACTTTTTACTCCCCCTTCCCCCAGCCCATTTATAAATCGCACCTTGTAGGCCCATCCAATAGAAGTGACGACCCTGCTCGCCTTCCATCGGTTTTGGCGGCAATATCTGCGCGTCAGCCGGCACCAAAATCTTCAGGCATCTCGAAATCAATCTTTAAGTCATGATGCCGGTAATTCTAACTACTTTTAATGTTCACACTCGGAAGCAGGCAGGCAAAAGCTGCTCTTGCTCTCATACTGGACTCGCTTGACATTGATATGGGCCGAGTAGCAAAAACAAGAAATAAGACGCAAGCACAATGGTTGAGCCAACTGCCCCATCACTCTTAGCTTGCTTACTGCTGCTGACGCGTGTGCAGTATAATATTTAAACACTCCAACTAGGTTGAGTGGAAAAAATGTAATCATCTCCCATTCACGAAACCCTTGATAATCTTTCAGTTTCACGAACTGACGAAAACTTAAGGGCAGTTGCTATATCAGTCTAGAAAGCTGACTGTGACTTCGCAACAAGCTCCCAGACGTACGAAATGGCACCTGATTTAAACGGATCTGCTTGACTTGAAGACAAAAACATGGACGGACTATAGAGATAGCACATTCCTAGCGGGTGTGGCAGCGGCGAGAACAGGTTCGTCGTGGGTTGATAGACAGCTAAAGTGTGAGTCACCATCATTGACAACAACACCAAAGGAGACTGATGCTTCACTGGCATACTGCTATGCCAAGTTGTTCGAATAAAGCCATACGATACATAAAAGGAAAATGGGATGACGGGGGCTTAAGGCTAGCTTGTCACAAGCATTCGAGATGCCTCCGCCCACAACAGTGAGTCAGATGATATGGGCATAAACTAACAGCCAGAATGCCCATGATAGCGGTTGACCACCATATCGTTAGGTATATCCAGCCAAGCACAAGGAGGGTCACGAAGGTTCCATCAGATTTTTCAGAACATTATTCATTTTTTGTATTAAGTCATTTCCGTCCACCTCTAGGTTTCCGCATCTATGGATTAGGCACGGAAAACGATCCTCTTTTCGACAAGCTCAGCATATGTAGTGCATTGATCAACTACCCTAGCTTGCAATGATGGAAGCAAACAAAAGCGTGAGCTGAAATCCAAGTGTGGTAGAGATGTAGAGTGAACAGAACCCCGGTGAATTATGATGAACAAAACAGCAATTTGGGAAAGGCACATGCAGACCTAGCTGCTAGGCAGAGCCAAAAGTGAGCCACACTGAATTCTTACACCAATCGACTACTGCGACATGTGAATGGTTCACCTGTACTTATAAACGATTTACTGATCCGAAGGTCCGTGGTTCGAACCTAACCTCAGCGTCTTGATTGCTCCTGTCTAGGCTTGGGCAAATGGGCAATATCTCCGCCCTCGTGCCTCCGGGTGACATGGCAGGTAGGCGCCGAAATGGTGTTGTAGCTGAACGACTACTTACCAACGATGAAGAAAGAACGGTACTAGATGGCCCTTTTGACCTACAGCTACAGGGTGTTTATTTGGCTGACCAGGAACCATCAGCGTGGCAGTGCCATAGGTATACCTATGTCTTTCATTCAGTCAGCTCATTTTGAGCAGTGGTCTGAGTTTACACCCTTCCCTCGGTTGACGAAATACTAATATGCCTGTCTTGGAGTACCAGGTTACCAGACCAGTAAAGTTTCGCCCAACATCAGTCCACCAGTCCACCCTTACATCATTCCAACCGCTTGAGCACACCACTTACACCACCTACCAAAACTTGCTGTTTTCTTTACGTTGTCAGTAGATTAGTTACTCCAGCTTTTCCTGTTCACAGGGTGAACTTCCCATACTTCCGGCGGAGTTAGGATGCACAATGGGCTGTCCAGAAGCGCTCTAACAACTAGCTGAATTCCTCAGGGTTCTCCCCTAGCCTTTTTCGTACAATTGCGTCACTGATGATTAATGGAGCTGGAGTATGCCGGCACGACCTTTTTGTCTGATGATTATTAGCCTGCGCAAGGTTCTTCAGACATGATATCAGAGGTAACCCCATGTTTTGGCCTGTTTTACACCTCCGAAGTGCAAACTCTAACTCCAAGATTTCCCATCCATCTATGCTTCGCTGAAACGACACAGTGAAAAGCTTGAACTTGGCGATAGATTCAAGCAACTGGAAAGCTGCATAGGCTGTGGTCATACTTAACAGACCGAGTAGCGGCGAGAACCTGGCATGTAGGTAATTTGGTTTGAAAGCGCGCTGTTTCCGGCTTGCGGGTAGGTTAGCCAATAAGAATACCGGTATGTGTGAATCGCGCGGCCATTGTCTGAGACCGCTTTCGTACTACGGGATATCAAGGTTCTACCAGGCATGAATGTAAATGGAGTTTTCCTCCAGAAGATACATCTCTGACCTGTTCGACACTGGGGAAGGTCGATCACAAATTGAACCTGTGTTACTTCTTGACCGAGAATGGAACAGTACTAAATTGTATCCCTCGCACACTGAATGTGGTGTTGAGATCCCGCAACCGTAGTCTGCGAGGCCAAGCAGCTGTCCTGAGGACCGGCAAAGTGAATAAGTGCGGAAAACGGAAGTTCGGCTTAAAAGCCTGAAAAGCGAGAACTCACTGATAAAACTGACTTGTTTGATGTGGATTTCCGGGTAGCTTCGAAACCCCTTCGTAGTATGATGAAGTCCGTACCGATAATGCCACGTCATCAAACCTTGCTGATGACCTGTTACTGGACCAGCTCACGTTGCAAGCCTCTGTCATGAAGTGGCCGATGATGAGTGAATCTGTATCTCTGACATTCCTGGTCCCGTAGAGGAGCGGCTCATTCCCACTATGGTTGACCGTGAGCCTCACCACCTAGGTACACAGTGTCACGTACGGATGGGGTGAATGAGAAGTCTACAGGTGGTGCTGTTATGGTGACGCACAACCTGTTTCAACCGGGTCCCTAATTGACAAGCCGTGGCGACCACCTCGTTCTGCGCTTCAGTCGGTGGATGCTTAAAAAAGATTCGCCACGCGTGGGCATCCACTGAATCTGTAAAAGGCCAGAAGGCTGTGCCTTATGACGTTGACCAGGGTGTTTACTACACCCATCAGATTTCCGGAGGATGTTTCCCAAGCGAGCACAAGGCTGTGCTTCAAAATGTTCGATGTCTGATGAAAGGGTTCCGTGGGCTCTCATGTAACCATCCTCTACTTACTATCCTAACTAGCTGATAGGATCCAAATAGGATCACAGACCTAAGATACCACAGCCCAGTCTGTAGGTTTGTGCAATCAAGGGTTTGGCCTTGCACATAGGTTTTTCTCGCTTCCCAGGCGCGCTCAGCAGTTTACCAAATAATTCTAGGTGAGTTGATCACTGATCAAATCTGCCACTGAGGTCATGAGTAGTCTAGAAGATATCCATAACCTCAGTCCTTGCAACTTCTTCAAAACCATAAATGTTAAATGCACCAGCGTTTCAGTCGAGGGGGCTCACGCGGGTTGCTTGACATTCAGCCCGGAGGCCGGAATCCCTCGCAACTGTAGCACAAAGGAGAGGTCTAATGAGGAGCTCACCAAAAAAAGCTGCTGGAAGTACTATCGCGCAGCTTGTCAGATCCCATTCAGTCAATCCGTGTCCCAAATAACCAGCTACAACTGGAGAGTGGCAGAAACTACACAAAGCGCGATGGAGCCCTGGAAGCTACCGCCCTTATTCTCATGTGAAAACTCTTGCGCGGCAAGTTACAGCGTCGCCGCCTCCAAATTTCCGGACCGTAGAAGCTTGCTCGGTCATTCGCTTCCTCATCCCGTCCGCCCGGCCGGCACCTCGAAAGCCATGGATGATATTCGCAAAAGTTTGCGGGGTTCGCGCTCAAAAATCTCTGTCCACATCATCTCAGAATAGTTGTCAATCCAGTCATTAGTCTTAAATATACCTTTCGGTCAACCTCATCCGATTTGACGGACGGAATGGCGCCAGGCTATGATGAACATGGTTGAGGCTCTATTAATTAATGTATTCATTATCCTCTTGTTTTAATATTCCAAGCGCTGCACACACCTCAATTTGAATACATACATGTAATCTGGCACATCGTGCTGAATTCTGAATTTGCAATTCCTCTGGCCGTATTTATATACTTGCTGAACTCAATTACTACCTTTTGGCGTCGATTGGAACAATTTGTATAATTTCCTTCCCGTTGGTCTGAATATTTCCCCAGCTGAATTTCAGCAAGTTATGAATACTATTACAAATGATTTGGAAAGTGTTTAGGCAATCCAAGACGATGTCACAGTGCACGCTACTGATAAAACTATCCGCGGTATCCGTATTTTGTCTTTACTAAAGCGAGCTTCTGAATTCAATATAGTCATTCATCCCGGTAAACGCACTTTAGAAGTCCCACCACTTTCACCTCCTGGCACATTTTGGATGACAGTGGGTTTAACCAGATACAAACCGTCTATCTCGTTTTGTAACTGCGCCATCACCAGCTAATCTAAAAGTCATCTCTGCTATGGCGCAAAGGTGGATTATTGCACTGAGTTCGCATACCTACACGATCGTTCATCGTAGTGCAAAGATGATTCCCCATGCCGATTTCTTATCCAGTCTTGCATTAAGTCTGGTCCCCGGTGTAAGTAGATCGCCCTCAAAACGGTGGTTTGAAGAGTACATGTCTTCATAATTACTACTTGCGAGAGCGGTGGCTAGCTAGCAGGCATTTAGTTTAGTAGGAGTATTATCTGTCGGACAGTCCTAGGTCTGCAAAGGAAGAAAGTTTACCAGTCAGAGTCTAAAGCGAACAGTAGCGTATCTGCTAGGGTTATGGGTGGCTTTCTGATACTACATGCTGTGTGGAAAAAAGTGCTAGCTAACAGTCCTTGAGCAATGAAACTGAGAGGATTCCGTGTGTTCAATAATGGTTCTCAGAAGCACGGTTCGGGTAGGTTGGTGTCAGAAAATCTGCAGCGAGGCAATTAGAACGCGATGTGCCGGTCATTAATCACTGTTGAGAGGGAAGGCAGCATCGCTGCCTCCATAAAAGTAGACATAGTTGTCGATCCTCTGGTTGATAATGGCGCCACGGTGGGCAATCATTAGATGGTTGCAACTTATGATGAGGGAAGTTGTTCGGCTCCATCAAGCTCAACGGTATAATTTTCGAGTGAAGTTTTGCATTAGTGCTCTAAAGAAACAGAGTTCACAAAAAGTAAACATCTGTTACTAGATCTTTTCAACGGCCTCATTCATAGGTACATCCTTGAAGCCTCACGAGGTTCTTGAATTCTAGGACTCAAGCCTATGCCAATTAATATTACGACCACCCTGTACGCACCCCTCCTGAATGATAACTTTGCTGGGTCCAAATTCGGTGACCAAAAGAACCCTTTATTAACGACCAATTGGCTAGTTGACCGTGAAGTAAGTTTGCCTGTGTAACATTAGATGTCTGGAATATCTTATCAAAAACATGAACGAGATTAAAATGAATATACACGTCTTGTTTCAGATTCACCGTTGAGTGAAAGTGGTTTATTGGATAATAGAGTGACTGTAAATTACGGCTGTACCATTCGATAAATAAGATATATCGCCGATGATGATTTTATAAATTTCAAGCCCGGGTATAACGGAGCGACAACGAACAGGGTTATGAAGCAAAAGAGTCGTCTTTGGCCATTGGGTTAGGCTGCCGTGCATAGTTGACGCCTAATAATCAGCGTCGTACATAGACAGGGGTCTATCAGTCAAGATAAGTAACCAAAGTTCGTGACAGGGCTTGCAATTATCGCGATGACCGGCAATGCTTGGACTTAATTTCTATCAATGTGGTTTGGTCTCACGATGTACTCCGGCTAAGAAGCGTGATTATTTCCAATGGGATGGATGTGGTTTTTTGGCACACTACACGCATATAGCACACAACGCTGCAATACACATTGACTAGTTGTGTATAACTAAGAATGCGGGTCATCCACAAAGAAGACACTAGCATCGCCGCTGCACATTGCGTCAATTTGCATTCCACTGTTTTAATGGATAAAAGGCGAGCGCCCTATGAAGCTATGTCATGCAAACTTGCTGAACAAACTCCTCTCAGTTGTTGATTCTGAGGAGTATTAAACATACAAGAGTTATTGACCTATTTATCAGGGTGTAATTTGCATGGGATATTCTGTAGTTGTTATCTCACCTTTAAAGAACAACGCAAAAAGATTGAATGAGCTCAAATTTGATTTCGTGATTCATCTCGTAAACTGGTATTGAAATGCAACTCGGTGATGGCTGATGGCCAAAATTCTTTGAGCAGCATATGAGTGAAACATGAAACGTAAAACACGCAACTTCGAAAACCCCACAGTTAAGGAAAAAATGATTTCGGTCCACTTATAGTGAGCCGCACTTGTTCCATAAAAGAGGTAATATATTTGCATCTCGCGTCGAAGACCGCTGCATTGCGGTCAGGCTTTTTAGCCAGCGATTTTGGTCGAGTACCCTAATCGTCCTCTGGTATATATCTTGGCGCCCTGGCTGTATCCCGGCCCATGTACAACCGTGATGCTTCCAATCAACAATAATCTCATGCCACACCGGCCGTTGTGTGGTATCACCAGCTGAATCGCTTTATTCGCTGCACGCAGCAGGGCGGGCAGCGCAAACAGATACTGCTGATGCCTCTCCCCTTACGCTTTCTCCCTTCTACCCTACTCCTTTCAAGATTGAATACTATCTCCTCAGGTCGCAGCTTTAGGACTGACCGCTCTGTTCACCGTCCATCACACTCAGTTTCAGTTGCTGTGTGTCCGGCTTCACTAACAACCCTAACCAATTCGGTATCTGCTTTGAAACCACGGAGGCCTGTCCGCTCAGCCACCTTTATTGTTTGCCCACTGGAGCAAACAGAACGGTATGTAACTGTTGCTCGTACCCTAGATTCACTCATGTGTGCTGTCTATCAGAAACAAGGATACAGAATGCAAGCACTGTAATTGAACTGGCTACTTCCTCGCTCTCCTCTAGTGTCCGGTTGTGCATTCTGGTGGAACAGATGGATGTGCCGGCGCAAATATTGTGTTAAACGATCAAGCATGGGGTTCCGTATTTGATTGGATGAGCGTTGCTTATCTCCTCTGCACGGTTCGTTGGCCAACGTATGTGAAAGAATTTCAAGAAAATGGAAGAAAGTTCGTAATTGATCTGGTGGCTGTTGATCTGCTCGCCGAGCTTGGCAACTGATTTGCAAACGTTTCGTCACCATTCGAGGAGACATCTTCAGTGCACTGTTGGGTGTTACTGAACAAAGTACATCGCGCACTGTTTTTTGCATATGCCTACGACTCAACTCACGACTGCTCTGAATATACCAAGGACAGTTTCTGTGGCGCCCTTGATTCTCTTTTAAAACGAGCTAAAAGCTCAAACATCGTTTTGGTTGGTGGTGACATGAACGCCCAGGTAAATAGTTTAAGTGCTGATGCGGCCCGATTGGGTAGTCGTCTTAGGCTTGACATGGGCTGCGCAAGCAACGGCACTTTCCCACTTCAGACGTGTGTCGATATGTACTAACGATATTTTCCACAGATTAGTCCTCGGTCTAAAACTCACAAACTAGCCTTCCCGTCCACAACAATCACCAAAGTTCACAAACCATATTTACGCCCGAAACCAGATCAAGAACATTTGCACAGCGCGCCGCATATAAAGTGTACGCCGTGAGGGCCTCCTGGAAGCCGCCCTATATTTGCAAAACGGAACTGATTCCTCGAAAGCTACGACATTTTCAGGGTTGCCACTTCATACTGTAGAATGTCTATGTATAATACATATGTTCGTGTGTTTGTTTAAGTGAACGTATCTTCAAGACCAGTAAAAACCACCGTCTATGATTATGCTGCCTAATGTAACAAGAAATGCCGAGCCTTAGATGCACACCCAAAATTTCTCTGAAACCATAGTTCGAAGGAGGAAATCTTTAGCACAAAGTTTCAGCATTTGATGGCATTTAGTCGGTCCTTTGTTAAAAGTTGTTTAAACGTGCTCGAGGTTCACCATGGGCGCAGAATTCATATTTTATTGGCTGCCAGTGGCTTCGCGTGATCTATCCCTGATGGTGGTGGGAAGTTTGTGGAAGAGCCGGTTTCTTCACGCGTTTTCTTCTGTATTGCAGTTGGAAATAATTTCGAAAGGACAAGAACAATAATTGTGACCTATGTGTCGGCGCAAACTCAAAACTGAGCAGCCTTCCACGACTCGTATATGAAAAAGTCTCGTTCCGTTGTGGCAGGTGTCCTGCTAAGCCAAGCCAAGGAATTCGTCCCAGCTAGGCTATACCGAAACATCGGTATTGACGTTGGGAGAATTAGTGTGTTCATGGGCAGAACAAGGATACAGCACAAATATATGGCCAGTGCTTTCAATCCTGGCACAAAGTAAGTGGATTGAGCGGTCTCGTGGGTGCACGTAACACCCTCATCCGGTAAATATTTTCGATGTGGTGAAATACGGGCAAACTATCAGACTGTGCATGGCAGTCACGGTACCGTCATTGCGACGCCGTAGTTGGGTCCGTGGACAGCCCCGTACGTGAACTTCTTGAATGAGTCGTCTCGGGTTCTTATTATAGTTAAGATTCGCCAAGGAATCGTCACAAATTAAGACCAGCATGAATTAAGGATATTCTTGCGTTCATTGAGGGCACACCGTGATTCATTTCTGTCCTTCAGACAAGGCAATAAGACTGCCGTGTCTACATCGTGGACTCAAAACTGGGGAAGTCTCAGAAAGACTGCTAGAAAGCACTATGATGTGAGTTAGACTGCGAACCGAAGTAAAAAGCAGCCAAAAGTGGTCACAATTCCTGACTAACTAACTTCTTCTGGACCCCGGTTTTCAAATATGGAGCATGCAGACGCCGTTCTCATCTTCAAATAGGAGTAAAAGGTGCGGCTGTTTTTTAGTTAACTGACCAAAATCATCCTGTCCTTTGGCATGCACCCACAAAGTGTAACGTAATAATAATGTTTATTCATAACTGGTGGGTAGCACCATCAGGCAGTCCTGATCAAAAGATTACATTCAGTAGAAAGCATCAGTTTGTTCGTAGTTGCAAGTGATGGACCGAGTGGGCGAGAAGATACAGTCAAGAGTAGGAAGGGATTAGTTGCGTGTGTGCTATCAAACTGGGTATAGCAGTGCCGTGCCATCATTGCACTGAGGTACTTCGGCTTCTGGACAATCTCGTAATGGACGTCATGTTTGAGATGATTGGGCTAGGACGTGCAATTCTGCGAGCAGCGGGGTTTTGAGTTGGCCAGGAGAATTCACAGACGTAGGGCGAAGCCATCGTAGGATAGCTGGTATTTTCTGGTCCGTTTGGGGAGCCCTATGGATGTAAATCATTGACCTAGTGGGGTGGATAACAGCAGACAGGGAGTTCAATCTGGGTATTGCTGAAGTTCGAGACTTGGAAATACGAAGGAACGAGATGAGGTAAGTAAAGCCCGGTGAGTTTAAGGAGATATCTGATAGGGTAAAATGCATTATTACAGAGAAAAAAGCGAACCTCTACCAGGCTCAGGGTGGTGAAAACAGGTGACTAAATGAGACACGATATAAGTAGAGTTGTGCTTATTAGACGCTGAACACGCCACTAACAGTCCAAGGAGAGGCATACGAATTCGTGAAGTGTTATGTACATTCGAAGTTGTGTTAGTTCCGATTGTAATGCGACAGATGACGTCGATACAGGAATCTGCAAGGCTCGGTTCGCGTTGGCTAATTGGAAACATCTATGGCGTAAACTGCCATATCCCTTTGTAGAATACTGCGACGTATTCAGGAAACAACTGAGTGACGCGCAAAATCACAAGCCAGAAATTGTGGATTCTTGAGATTTATCAATGAGAAGCGGTACTACATGTATAAAATGCGTAACAAAAGGGTTACAAACCTCAAATTATGGGGTTTCCGTCTAAATTGTTGCACGAAGTAGTGCAAGTCCAAAGAAAGCCCGGAGAAGACGGCAAATCGATCTTAGTTAGCAACACGCCTGTGCACAACACGTGGTAACGCAAAACGGTCAAAAAGCGCGCGTAAAAATAATCGACCAAACTGGTTCGACAGGTCAAGGGTTAAAAGTTCATGAGGGGTTACAAATGTACATCGAGTCTATGAAGTAGAGGAAGTAAACAGCAGGCTCAGACAAGCGAAGGAAGGGAAAGTAAGTACACCGCCCCACCAAAGCCAGCTTGGCTTTCCTAAACTAACCTCAGTCAGCATCGGACACAAGCGACTATGAGAGGTAAAAATGGTACAATTGACTCTAGCCACAGTCACCTCCCACAGCTTTTCATGTCCCCTACGGTGACCGAGCTCCTATGGCTCACCCACTCCCTCTAGCATGCATATCTTCCGTATATCTCTGGTTACTGAACCATCGGGAGTCTTGAGCACGACCGTCCTGACGCACCCATCCGATCCAGGTATAGTGGCTGTTACAACTCCTTTCGACCAGGTGCCGCGCGTGTGTTGCTCTCCGAGTATCAACACCAGATCACCCACTCTCACGTTTCTTCTGAGGTTCGTCCACTTATGCCGCGATTGAAGCAGTGGAAGGTATTCTCTCAGCCAGCGACGCCAAGGTGTCGGCCATCAATTGACTCTGCCTCCACTGTCAGTATATCGGTGTCGTAGACCTGGGTCTTTGTCAGTAGGGACGAATGATACTCGTGGTAGCAGTAGATGGTTTGGGGTCAATACATCAATGTTATCAGGATCATCTAGCACTGGGACCAATGGGCGGTTGTTCAGTATTCGCTCAACTTCCGTTAGATATGTCGTCAGCGATTCTTCTGTTAACACCTGTTCCCGAGAAACTGCACTTAGAACACGTCGAATTGACCGTATCATCCTCTCCCAGATGCCACCTCTGTGGCTAGCATAAGGGGATTAAAATGCCAATCGACTTGTTGTCGTAACATATCGTCCTTCACTTTGTTGCAATCCAACGTCTTCAAGAGTTGTTTCAACTCCATTTCTGCCCCAACAAAATTGGTGCCTCTATCACTGTACAACTCCTTTGGAGTTCCTCGTCGATTGATGAATCGAGAAAATGCCATGAGAAATGAGTCTATGGATAGCGAATAAGCCACTTCTATATGTATCGCACGAGTCTGCAAACATGTAAAGACACAGCCATACCTCTTCCTCGTAATGGCCTTCGCGAGTTTGAAACGGTCCGAAGTAGTCTAGACCTGTCGCTGCAAAGGGGTATTCTGGCCTTACTCTGGCAACTGGGAGATCCGCCATTAATTGTTCGGCTGGGAGAGCTGACCTTACTTTGCATCCCATGCATCCTCTGATGATTCTTTTGACAGCTGTGGTAGCACCTAAGATCCAATACCGTTGTCGTATAGCAGCTAGAGTATGCGAAGTGCCCATATGACCTTCAAATTCATGATAGTGATTGATGATGCTTCGCGTTACTGGGTGATCTCCTGGGAGAATTATAGGGTGTTTGTGAATTCTGGCAGAGTACTATTGCCCAGTCGACCACCCACACATAGCAGACCATTGAGAACGATCGGATGCAACTTGCAAATCGGCGATTTCCTACATAGCCCTTTACATGTCTTCGAGTCGAGCTTAGAAGTTGTACTAAGCTCCGAGGGAAAAGTCTTTAGCTGAACATACCGCAGTACCGATCGTTCTGCTTCGTTCAGTTCGTCGAGCCGCAGAGTGTTCTTAAGTTCAATACCCTTACCAACTAGTTTACTGTGGAGGTAAGACTTGAACCTGGTAAACCAAGCAACCGCTCGCCGTAGCCTCACCCACGATGAATAGTAGGAGAACAACACATCTGTTGGAAGGTCGGTTGTCGCGGTAACTAAAACTGTGGCTCTCTTCAACTCTGGGTCTGTGGGCTTATGATGAAATTGTTCGATGTCGGTTTTAGGCCACTGCTGCTCACCGAGCTTTAAAAACTCGGGACCTTGAATCCAAAGCTTCAATAGCTGAGAATGTTTTGTACGGATGCCACGTGAGGCACAATCGGCAGGGTTCATGTTGGTCGGAACATGTCTCCATTGGGAAGTGTTAGTATTTTCGTGTATGAAGCTAATTCTGTTGGCCACAAAGGTTTTAAATCTCAAACTTGTGCTAAAAATATAATGCAGCACAATCATTGAGTCTGTCCAAAAGTATATGTTGTCGAACCGGACTTCGAGCTGCTTCAACAGGTGGCACATTAATCTAACCGCTAATACAGCAGCCTGAAGTTCGAGGCGCGGGATAGTAACTGACTTGATAGGTGCTACTCTTGATTTTCCCATCAAAAGGCTGCAATGAACTTGTTGTAGCGACTCACATCTTAGGTAAGCTACGGCTCCATAACCAACCTCGGATGCGTCAGAGAAAATATGCAAAGACTGGTGTTCGATAACAAAGTGTTTAGGTTTGACACATCTAGGGATCACTAATGACTCGACAATTTGAATATCATTTCTCCATTTCTTCCAGGCATCTTGGATAGTTTGATTAACTTCTTCGTCCCAGCCACATTTTGATCGACAAAGCTCTTGTAGCAACTGTTTCGGTTGTAACAGCAAGGGCGCGACGTATCCCAACGGGTCATATAAAGAAGCCGCGCACGACAGAATACCTCGCTTGGTCACTGGACGCTCCGGCATGGTTAATTTAAACTTGAAGCTGTCAGTCTTGACACACCAATAGAGTCCTAACGTCTTGTGTATGTCAGGATGTAATGAGTTCAAAGACACCAGGTCAGTCGCACGCTCGTGTTCCGGTATCTGGGAGGAAACCTCGTCGCTGTTGCTTATCCATTTGTGCAGATGGAAGCCGCCCCTTTCAACAACCTAGACAGCTGGTCGACTAGCCTAAGAGCTTGCTGGGCAGAATCGACCGACACCAAGCAGTCATCAACGTAAAAGTTCTTCTCCACAACTCTAATAGTGTTTTCATCGAACGATTCACAGTTGTCATAGGCAGTTTGTCTCAAGGCAAACGTTGCGCAAAATGGCGAGGACGTCGCGCCAAACGGGTGAACATTGATTTCGTAGACCTCTGGGGTTTGATCTAAATTACCGTCGGCGTACCATAGAAAGCTTAGTGGTGCCTATCTTCTGACTTCAAATGAACTTGCAAGAACATTTCTTCAATGTCTGCGGACAACGCAATATCGTTCAAACGAAATCGTAGCAAAACCCGGTGATATCATTCGTCAAATCTGGTCCGGAATATAAACAGTCATTCAGTGACAGTTTTCCAGACTTCGCCGCAAAGTCAAACACTATCCTCACCTTGCCTGGTTTGTGCGGATTAAAAACAGGATGGTGAGGGACGAATCGACGTACCTCATCCTGGTCAGTCGGGGCCCTTCTGACGTAACCCTTGGCCTCATGTTCCGATATAGTGTTTGTATACAGCCGCAAGAGATTCGGGTCCTTTAGTAGGCGGAGCCGAAGGTACTTCAACCGCTTCTCGGCTATGTGTTTGTTTTCCGGTAGGTCATGCCAATCACGTTTCCATGGGAGCCGGATCTGATAGTGACCGTTCAAGAGGCTGATTGACTGCTTCGCTAGACTTATCACTTGTTTGTCCTCGATCGACATAGATATATCCCTTTTGGGTCTTTGATCATTAAATTCGAGTTCAAACAAACGTATATATCGCTTTCTATAGTCTCCTGCGTTCAGGCAGTTTATTGTGGTGGTTTTGCTACCGCTAACACCCGATGGACCAAGGACGACCCAGCCGAATACTGTCAACGATGCATACGGTTGCTTACTGGTTCCGATACGCTGTTCTATCACCCAGTGTGCATCTGGTACATTCGTACCTATTAGAATAGACACCTTTTGGGATGAGATTTGGGGGAGCGTAATGTCTCGCAGATGAGACCAGCGACGAAGGAACTCTCGAGACGGTACGGTTGGCTTCATCAAGGGTAGCTGGTCCGTTGAATATGCGGTTTCCACATGCGTCTGATAATCGTTGTTCAAGGACTCAATGGTCAAGCTAAAAGCTGTTGTACTCCTTTTCGACGCTCCGTTGATTGAATTAAACTCCACTTCTGTTGGGGTACCCTTCAGCCCAATCCGGTCAGCGACTTCGAGCGACACCAAAGTAGAGTCTGATCCACTGTCCAGAAGTGCATAGCATAGTACAGTGCCATGGGGACCCACGAGGCGCACTGGAAGAAACCCTAGGAATGCTGGCGTAACATCCACTGAATTCGAGTTTATATTAGCAGTGGACGAAGTGGGTGGCTTCACGTAGCTGTCCACGTGCAGCAATCGGTGATGGCGTTTACCACATCTTGGCACGTCGCAGTGATTTGGGGCTCGGCATTTGTCTGCTCGGTGGTTAGGTTTCAGACAGTTAAAGCACAGCTTACGTTCCTCAACGCCTGAAGTTTCTCTTCTGGAGATTTGGCCTGGAATGCGACACAATCGCATAAGGAGTGGTGGGCTGTACACACCGGACAACTCAAAGCCTTAGATGCAACGGCGTTAACGTGTGGACGAGGGCTTGCTGCGTCGAATAATATCATCCACACCCCTACTGGACACACGGTAAGCACCACTAGCTAGCTGCCCGTACACGTTTGTCGCTGCGGACAGAGTTCTTTCAAGGAACTGATTCAGCTGGCGAAAGGAAGGTTCCTTTTGTTCGTATAGAATATTGTCAGCTACCTTCGCCCACTCTCGTTGGAGATGCCTGGGGAGACGCATCACAATCCGCTTCAGGTTTGTCGAGCAATTCAAGTCGGCAGTGTAACCCATCTGGGTGAGAGCGATCTCGCAACTATGCATTTCACGTACCAGTTTCCTTAGTGCGTCAGTGTCTTCAGCAGCAATGGGACCTCCGACCAGTATACTATCAATGAAGCTTTGCGCTATGTCATGGGCCCGTCCGAACTCCTTATGAAGGATATCCATTGCCTTTACGAAGCCGTCGCTTTCTGGTAGCAGCACACAGTCTTCTATTGCTGCCTTGGCTTCGCCGGTGCAATAGTGAATAAGATACATTAGTCGCTGTGTCGTCAGCAAGCCTGCTAGCGACGTTCACTTGGAAGCTTTTCATAAACTTCCAAAATTTACGCGGAGTCCGTCGAATTTATCTGTTTCTATTTTAGTAACGCCATAGTAGATATAAGAGACTGCAGAGACTTTATCACGAATAAATGTATCCTCTAGAGCGCCAGCCTTCTGTTTCGTGGAGGTGTCATCCGATTGCAGTTCATCCTCCGACGAGTAGCTCTGGTGGCTTTCCAGATGTAGACTGGCCAATGCTTTACGTTTACATTCAACCTTCTTCTTACTGATTTCAAGTTGCCGCAAACTCTCTGCTAAATCTCCTTCTAAAACGTCTCGCTCAAGCTTAGCGTCTAACTGCCGCGCAGGAAACCTATTAGACCTAATGCTACTAGCCTTACTGGACTTTGGTGGGCAATGACATGGGGAAACAAAACATGGGCTCGTAACACGGTTCACCTGGGATGTGGACGGCGTGTGATGAGCGTCAAAGGGTGCTCCAAGAGGCGATTGAATTTTGGCTCTTTCACAAGATTTGCTTCTAAGATTGTACATCTTCGTTGGAGATAGTCTTCCGGGGTCCAAGAGGAATTGGTCCAATTTGAGTACTGTAGAATACTTCGACGTATTCAGGAAAGCCCAACTGAGTGACGCGCAAAATCACAAGCCAGAAATTGTGGATTCTTGAGATTTATCAATGAGAAGCGGTACTACATGTATAAAATGCGTAACAAAAGGGTTACAAACCTCAAATTATGGGGTTTCCGTCTAAATTGTTGCACGAAGTAGTGCAAGTCTAAAGAAAGCCCGGAAGACGGCAAATCGATCTTAGTTAGCAACACACGCCTGTGCACAACACGTGGTAACGCAAAACGGTCAAAAAGCGCGCGTAAAAATAATCGACCAAACTGGTTCGACAGGTCAAGGGTTAAAGTTCATGAGGGTTACAAATGTACATCGAGTCTATGAAGTAGAGGAAGTAAACAGCAGGCTCAGACAAGCGAAGGAAGGGAAAGCAAGTACACCCTTAATATCAAGAAACGTATGTATCACGCTGCAGTACGGGCAGATACGGTAGGCAGCCAAGTTAGGCGAAATCGAGTACAGTTATGAGTATGACAGGCGAGATGGAGCAGTGCTTAGAGCACGAAGTTACTGACCGAAAGGTCCGTAGTTCGAACCCGACCTCTACTTCTCCACTTCTCCTGTCTAGGCTTGGACAACCTGGCTGTATCCTAGCCCTTCTAGTTGCATGGCAGCTAGGCAGCAAAAATGTTCTATAGTCGAACTTTCGTGACAGGCCGTCAGATTAGGCTATCACGCATAGTTGAGGCCTTATTTTCACCGGCCCACATAGATACTGGCCTGATATTTACTATAGGCGGCAAAGATAAGCAACATCACGTACAGTTATGAGTATGAAAGGCAGTCATTGGCCAGTGACTTAGGTTACCGAGTATAGGTGAGGCCTCATAATCAGTGTCACACATGGACACGGGTCTAGCGGTTACGATAAGTAGCGAAGGTAGGCGATATTGAATACAGTTATGAGTATGACGGGTCGTCGTTAGCCATTGGATCAGGTTGTTGTGTATAGTTGAGGCCTCATAAGCGGCGTCGCACATAGCCGCTGGCCTAGCAGTTGCAATAAGCTTTCGATATCCTTGAAAACTCGTACAGTTATGAGTAGGAAAGGCCGTCATTGGTCATTGAATTAGGTTACCGTGTATAGGTGAAGCCTCATAACCAGCGTCGCACATTGACACGGGCCTAGAGTTACGATAAGTAGTCCAGGTGAATGACTGCCTGCCGTTATCATGATAGCTGCTTTATGACGTGTTCCACCTATGGTGAGCCATATTCCTAATAGAAATGATACCACTGTGCTGATAGTTTACCTAAGGTTGCCTCCAAACGCTGTACTGTCCACAGGCTAGTTATGCATAGATGGGAAAGGCAATCATTAACAGAGATTGCATTCGATTCTCCGCTGGACAATTCATGCTGCTTTCTGACAATGCTGTACTTAATTGGAGCTGAGCTCCATAAGAAAATGTGTTGTGACGAAGTTTGCTGAATAGAATTATCTCGTTTGTTAAATCTGTGAAGTATGGAGCTAACAAACGTCAGCGACCGAGTCTCCTGGATGAAATTTGCACTGGATATTCCGTAGATGTAGTTTTCATTCTTAAAGAACGCCAAATAATGATAGTGTGATTTCGTGTTTTATCTCTCGTAAACCGGTAACGACATGCGAATCGGTGATGTTCCGTGACCTTGAAATTTCGCTCACTTAAACAAAATGCTGCGAGCAACATACCTTCTACAAGTGCAAGTGGACTGGACTTACTCCCCTTGAAAGTCTCCACTTCGAAAACCCTATAGTTTTGACGAAAATAAGCTGGATGTGCTTCTGGTGAGCGGCTAAGAAATCGCAAATTGCACAAAAAGGTGACTCAGCTGCAGTGCATGGAACTTTCAGTTAGTGTTACGGCTGAAATGATTCTCTGAACACTCCAGAATGTACATGGTCCCTGTGGATGCAAAATATGCAGTGGTGACTTTCCCGTAAACAATTTTTGCTCGATAATTGCTGTAACATGTTAAAGTTGCGTAGGCTGCATTCATCATTGGCGAAACGTCTTGCAATTTTGTTGTTAAACAACAGGGCCTTCAGTTCTAGCCTGTTAATTATGCTGGGAAGACCATGACGTTGATCAGTAGGTCAGATGGAACTAACATGCGGCTAGTGGTCCTCGATGACTAATCAACTAGCCACATGGAACCTACGTCGACCATAGCGATCCGTTGCCGACCGGCGGTCACTGGTAGTAGTTGGCTGGTCACAGAGCACACAAAAGCCCAGGTCTGTGTCCCTAGACCACCATCCTAGACCACCCTAGTTCCAGCCCCTGAAGCTTATCCACCACGGTTCAGTTGTTTACGAAGGACGTCAAAAGCTGTCGGCGGTGGCTTTGGAACAGGCGTAAGGGTACACCCTTTTTCGGTAGGTTGTAATCCGACAGCCATCGTTGGGGGACTGGGAAGCAGGCTAAGAGAAAATCTACGAAGAACAGTTTTTTACTGCTTGGAACTGAGCTGTCTCTAAAAACAGAAAACAAATGTATGCACGCAGGGCCACATCGCCTGGTAGAACGGGCATGTGCACTCTTCAACACAGGTGTCAATCATATGGGGGGATCTGGTTGTGAACCACAAACTGTTAGTTAACGTAGCCTGACCTCACCTTGTTTGTGCCAACAGTCATAGGGCAGCCTTGGTGGTCGCGGCCAAGTGCCTCAAAACGAGAGAGCATGCATACGTAGCCATTCGACATACCACGTTCAGAACATACCCGTCGCCTTCGATGATTTGCCGCCTATCGCAATGGTACGATGTATGCATCCCAAATTGCCGCATGAGCCACTCGGCGTGCCGGGACACCTTTTGTATGGCATGCTCCAGTGTGTCGGCGTGGTGCGGTCTTTTTTAAGGCGGCCGTTTGCATTCTCCAGACGATTGTCGGTCACGTTGCCAAAGTGAACCATCCCGGACTGTGCATGTACGGCCCATTTTCGGGTGATGTACAACCAGCGGGCCGTCAGGTAAGAAACAAATCTTGGGTCCGTTCGGCGCAGCAGCTGCAGATCTTGCCGGAATCTGTGTGTATGTAATACGATAAGCAAAAACCTACTGTACGGCGTTGTCTAGTCGAGCCATGCGGTAAGGATGTGTCGACTGTTCGCAGAGTGTGTCTATGACCAAAAATACATGGATACTAAATGACATACGTGCCTCCTGATGGCTTTCCTGATATGAAAGTAGCAAAGCATTACATCGCAGCCGAACACGACCCTTGCCACCGCATTTGCGCCGCCAACTTATCCATAACAAAAGTCCTAACTGGATACTGCTCGCCCATCATCTCCTTGAACAAGCCGAACAGTCTACGCATAGGAGCAAACTGTTCGCTCTCCTCGGGCGCCCGGTACCCATGCCGTCCGTTATCAAGAAGGTATAGATGTTGTATCTACAGGCCGAATATTAGGTGCTTTAAAAAATTACCCAAAACGGTTTGTGGCGTGCGTTCCGTCCACATTCGACATCCGGAAAGCGTCGGAACAACGCTATCTGCTGCCATCGGGAGCAGGTGTGGCTATAGTGACCTTCTTCTGACTGCCACACAAGAACCGCCCCGTCTCCCGAAGTTTTGCCAGCACCGAAGGCATTACATCTGCCACAATAAAATCCAACTATGCGGCACCTACTCAACAGAGCCGGTCGACACTTCCGGCGGTAGTTGTATATATCCTGAGTTGTGAGGATCTTGCCGAATTCATCGGCCACAAACTGCCGCACCTCACACGATGGCGTTCCGTATTTCAGAAGTGCCCTGCAGGTGCTCAACTCGTCTTCCGTTAGCCGTCGATTAACTGGAAGCCGATCGTACAAAAATTATGACAACTGATGGTTGTGTTCAAGAAAATAAATGAGTGACTGCCAGATGGTTCCGTTGCCTCCGTAAACAGAACCGCACTGGACAGCCGGTGCTTCGCGTACTGTTTTTATTAGCGAACACGCTCAGCTTGCTTCTTCGGATTCCTCGACTTTTCGTTGGCCTTGGAGGTCGCCTGCTGTATTTGTAGTACACCCATTCGTAACGCAAAACAGCGTTGGTGCTTCGATTACTGGATGAACGCACAAATACCGCATAGTTCTCCTTCATGTACTGAGTTAAAGCATCCTCAAATGCTGTGAAGGATGAAAAGATACAGCCCCGAATTTCTCAGCCAATGCCAGTGCAGCCACTTCGATGCCATTGTATAGCAAGTTCAAAGCGGGATGTGCGCCAAAAATTTCAAAGGAGATTAATTTAAACAAATCGCAAAAAATGACCACAGATGAGGGTGATTTTTGGACTGAGCACATATGCAAAGAAATGCAAGGTTTTGACGTAGAAAGTTTTATTTCGCTCGCAAGGGTTTTGCAGAAATCCGTGAATCCGTGAAGGCGCGGCGCAGTGAAGTATCGGTGTTGAACAATGATGTCATGCTGTTGATGGTGATGATATGTGGCGTATCCACCTGGCTGGGCCAACTTGAATCTCGTGCAGCACTTCGCCGCACTGGCGAAGGATGTATCCTGGATTGCACGCAGGATGCCCGCTGTTGTAGTCGCGAACTAAGTCTCAGTGACCTTCGCTGAAGAGGCGCGTGGTTGCATGATCTGCTCCTCAATCCTCGTGTTGCTGGGACTTAGCTTCTTTTTTTGCGCCCAGCTAGTATCACGCGGTGTTCGGAACTTCCTTCATAGCAGCGGCTTTACTGGTGACACTCCATCAGACGAGTTTGGTGTTTGGCGCCCCTCGATATGCCAGTAGGAATGTTTTCGAAATCTCTCGTTGGTCCCTGCACTCTTGACTTAATATGTATACGATCCAGGTTGTCAGCGAAGCTTCTCGCGTGGATGAAAGGCCAGCCAAACGACCTGAGTGATGCCATACTCCCGACAAAACTCTGGGAACGCCTGCGGCATGAATTGACTGCCGATGTCGGATACAACAGTCTCTGGTGTTCTAGAGCGGATGAACAATCGTCAAAGTTCCAGGACTGTAGTGGCAGTTGTGGACCTTTCATTGGAAAAATTCCCGGCCATTTTCTGTAGGCATCGATCACGACCAAAAAGTGTCGGCCACCAACTTTACCTGCATTGTAGATGTGAAGTCGAGACCAGGGTTCGGTTGGCTTCGGCCACGACGTCGTTATTCAGCGTCTCTGTAGCCCTACAATGCGGTTATTGCGTGGTTGCGTATACGGTGTTAAGCCGTAATAATGCGGTAGAATAGGTCTAATAACAGCGATTTACGGTAATATTGTGTTGATTTCACCATTATTTACCGTTGAAATGTGGTCTAATGACGGCCATTTAATCGTCCAATAACCGGAAAACACGGTCATTTGACGGTTATGTTGGTGCAAATAACCACCTGTTAACCATGAAAGGTGGTTGTTTGACGGTTATATAACCGTCGTATAACCGGAAAACTCGGTTATTTTGGACTGCGTGTGCTGCTAGGGACCGTAGGTAGGTTTTCACGGGTGACTTGGATGTTTCACCACAGCGCAGTCAAGATTTGGATACTTGCTCAATCTGGGAGCCCATCAAAGTTTAGTGGACGCAACTCCTAGCAAGGACCTTCATCCTGCTTGTTCCCGGGTACCCTTTATGAAAGTGATTCAGTACCGGTGGTTGTAGGCTAGTGCGTCACTCCGATTGAGGTAAGATCTCAGTTGGTCTTTTAGACAGGTAAGCGACCACCGATTTAGGTGTTAATTGATGACCTGCTGCAGCACAGGTTCTTGGATCGGTAACCTGACTGACCATGTTGTCGGTCAGTGAGAGAAGGCGAACCGTTACGGATACTACGCCGTTGACCTCCGGTTTTAATGCAATTTTTCGGACTACAGTAACTCAGTTTTGACCCTCTTCAATCAATGAGTCACGACAGTACGTCAGCTTATCCAGAGCTGATTGTCGGCTGGAACTTGATCTTGAAGCCGTATCCCAGAAGCGGAGTGGCCCACCGCTCGTCTGATATCAAAGATCTGGCCGCGTGTGCAAGGGTTTTATGGCCGTCGGAAATATATGCGATACCAATGCGCCAATTCCACAGTTCGAATCATCCGACGACAGAACGAATCCCGATGATGGATCGTAGTGGGTTGGTAGCAAAATAGAACTCAGTATGGATTTGACAGTGCCAAAGACGCGTTGGTATTCTTCTGACTATACTCGCTTTGGTCTTTAGTGAGAAGCTGGTTTGGTGCACTTCGAGGCAATGTATGGCAGGCAGAAACGAACTGTACAGACCGACTTACCGAGGAAGGACCTGAGGACTGTCGAGTCTGTGGGTATTGGCATATGTTTGATAGCTTCGATGTTCTCCGGGTTAGGTCGGTGGCCATGTTCGTCTATGATAAAACCAAGGCATTTTATCGATCGCATGAAGAAGGTGCATTTTTCCCACGGATTCAGGGATTGATGCACAGGATCGGGGCTTAAGTCTAAGTTTCCTGGGTTGGTTTTGTTCTTGTTGATCAGCGGCTGCCGTTCGCCCGAAAGGCACAAGCAAAAAAAGGTGCGGCACTGCTCTTTAAGTTCTCAGCACGGGACAGCAAGATTGCCAGCGCGGGAATTTGTATAAAAAAGCGTCCAATGCTACTTTGAACTGGGTACCAGACGTAGCGTGGAGAACCCTCAGAGGAAGTTAATTCCTCGCAGCAACTACCCGAAGTGAGAAAACATTTTGCCAAATGAAAGTGCGCGCTCTGAGCTTGAAAGGTTTCATACCATGTCCCCGCTGTGTGTTGCCTGGGTCAGCGATGAAGAGCCTGTTGACCAAACCTTGTTCAGTTAAGGCAAAAGTAAGTATTGAGTCTCGATAAATACACTCATTTGCAAATCAATTTGGTTTTGCGAGAGACTCACCTGGAACCCAGCTGAATCTCCCGTTTGTGATGTTTCCAGGCAATTGAATGTGCTGCACCGGACCGCCTCAGGTCCCAGTTGCCACGATATTCGAGATATCGCGATACATGTATCTACGTAATGCACTACTCATAAGGTTGCTGAAAATTCTTCGACAGCCTGGAAACATCAAAAACGGGAGATTCAGCTGGGTTCCAGGTGAGTCTCTCGCAAAACCAAATTGATTTGCAAATGAGTGTATTTATCGAAATCAGTCCAACTTGGGTTCAAGTAGAATATAAGGTTGACGGAAACTCGGGGACTGCGCCTACCTGATGAGCCCCAAGAAGAGCGGAACCGGTCGGGGGCTGTCGAATAATTTTCAGCAACCTCATGAGTAGTGCATTACGTATATTTAAGTATTGAGTCTCTTCGGAGTCGACGATACTCTAAGGGAAAAATGTCAAGCACCGCGAGACGCGTCTCGTAATCCACGGATCTAAGGCCGGCAACCATTTTCGTAGCAGCTCGTTGGGCACGCTTAGAGAAGATTAGATCCTTCTTTCGTCCTGAGTAGATAACTTGGTCGGCATATTCCTGAAACTGTCTTAAGCCCCTTAGAATATTTGGAGGTCCATGCGAGTAATACGGCAAAGATGCGCCGAATCATCCGTAGAACGCCGAGTGACTTTCGAGCCGATTTCTCATGGTGCATTGGGAAGGACATGTCTGAAGAGAGCCAGATACCCAGATCCTTTTTGGCGTCCATCCTCGTGATGTCTTCTGGTCCATTCTCACCATGCACAACAAAGGCGTTCGTTGAGTCCCCTCCGAATGACATATGAGCACACTTTTCGTGATTCAGAGGAAGGTCCCAGTCTAACGACCACTGCTTTGCAGCGTCTACATCCATTTGGAGAATACTGGCATTTGAACTTCAGGATTTCAAGTCGTCTGCCGAAAGTAGACGCGGACTTGAAAGAACGTCTGGAAAGTCGATGACGTAGATCAGAAGCAGAAGTGGTCCCAAAACGGAGGCTTGTGGAACTACAATGGAGACCGGCGCCGGAGAAGAGTGGGTCGAGCCTACTTTCACTTGGAACTTTCTGTCTGCTAGTACCACCCTAATCGAGTGTATAATTTTTCCTCGAATCCCGTAAGACTCACGTTTGTGGAGTAGCGGGATGTGTGGGGCTTCATCAAATGATTTTTGGAAGTCGAAAAATATCACATCCGATATGAATCCCTCGTTCTTAGCTTGGGTTAAGCTGTCCATAAATACGAGCAATTTCGTCACGCAAGAACGGTTCGGGAGGAATCCTTGTTGAACTGGGGATATCTTGTTGTTCATAGTAAGGTTATCTAGGATGGCCCGCTTCAGAATGCGTTCCATCACCTTGCACGGCACGATAGTGAGGCTTATAGGCCTGTAGCTGCCGGGCGATATTCAGTCACCAGTTTTGTAGATTGGCTTGACAAGCAGAGGGAAGGTTACCTCCGTCGAGCGACTGACGAAACACCGGGTAGAAATGCTTTACCATTCTTCCGAATGCGACAAAGCACGTACTCATAGTGCTGCCACAATTCATCAGGGTTGGAACCCATGACGTTAGGATCCTCCACATAGCAACGCCTGGAGCGTCCTTCAGCAACATGTCCATGATCTGTTGAGACGTGGCGGGCGCTGTTTTGACGCGGAATGGCAGTCGGTCATAGTGGAGCAAATCGCATTGCTTATTGATGGTCAATATTTCTTCCTCGTCTTCAATCTGGATGTAAGCATTGGCCACGTCAAGCCTCGAGAAACAGTGACCCCCTTTCCGTTTCGCGAACAAGTCGTCTGGAAGAGGTAGAGGGTACTGATGGGGATCCAGTACAGCACCGAGACCGGTGGAGAAGTCTGCACACAGCCCGGTTCTCCCGTTGGCCTTCTTCACCAACACGATCGGTGCGGGCCCATGCAGAGTAGCTGATCAGTTGGAGAACATCAGTCTTCTGTAGTCGGTCCAGTTTCTGGTCAACTATGGGCAAGGCTGCATATGGTGCTGGGCGTTTTCGTTTGAAAACTGGTTTGGCACTGGGAAAGAGGCACAGTCTGGTTCTTGCTTTTGTGCATCGTCCAAGCCCGTCAGCGAATATAGATGCACGGTGTTGTTGGAGGTCCTCAAGTGAACGCTTCGGTAAGTGAGTTTGTTCGAGGGCAACTCCGGGTGCTGCGTGCGTAAGGTTGCAACACATTCACCCTGTCGATCCAATCCAGCCCCAGGTGATCAAGTTTGGGGCATGACGTTAGGTAGCACGTGGTTTGTGCCCTGCTATTGAAGCCATTGAAGCTTATGGAGCAGTCAGACTCGTCAGTCAATTTTAGTTTACCACCAGAAGCATTACAAGCCCAATGTTTGGTCGGTTTCTTGCGTGGCTTGCCAATTCGTTTTGACGTTCGTTCACTGAACAGCGTAAGATTGGAGCCCTTGTAAAACTGCAGACGAACTGGGATGTTGGTACGGACCGTCAAGAACTTTCTTCGGCAAACAAATTCAACTTTAAATGTCACCGTCATCGAGTTGGACCGCGAGTTGTGAGCTGCACGGTGGCGTGCGGGTGGCTGTGGTCTCTGAGATCGACATACATATTCTTTGTGGCCACGACGATCGCGCTTGGAACATTTATGTCGCCCAAACCGGCAATCACGAGTAAAATGCCACTCATCACAATGCCAGCAACTTGTGGGAGACTTGTTCTGTTTTCGACCGGACTTGTTGCCAGATTATAGCGTTTACACAGCTGCTTCACGTAACAGGTGACTGGGTAATCACAGCCTTCTCGTGCATCTGATTGACAAGGCGTTGACATTCGGTGGTGAGGCTCTCTAACGTCATTCCAGCATCCTGTTCGATTCTGTGAAGCACCCGGGTTCTGATGTCTTCATTCTCGGACAATTGCAGACCGGATACGAAAATGTGACACTTAAACTGATTCTCCGTCTTTGAGCTTGAAGCGCTCATTCCCGATTGACAACACCGGCAAACGTGATGAAATCACCATCATTTTTCGACTAGCTTGAGGTATTGGTAACTGATATTGAAGAGTGTTGCTTGATCTCCGAATATCGGGCGCAGTGTTCTGACCGTTTTATCAAAGCTGAGGTCGCGGGGAAGCTTGGGAAGAGCGATGTTTGCGTACCGTTCATGCTCCGGTGTGCCCAGTTCTCGCAGTAATAATCTGACTTTATATATATATATATATATATATATATATCCGTCATCAAACTTGAAAAATCAGTTTTGAGCATGTCTTCGTACCGCTTGAACCACGAGTGTCGAATATGAACTCCGTGGTTTCGGTCGCGGCTGAATCAGTTGAGGAAATTGGCAGGAACCAAAATGGCTCCTTAATATCCAGCAAAGCAGAACGTCTGGACACGTGGACGTAGTACTTCGAACAAGAATTCAGTTGGTCACCTCCCTCCAATCCGGCCTGCCGGCCTTCAACAGAAACGTGGACTGTGAATATGGAGCCCACTTCAACCTCAGAGGTGTCCGAATTTATATATCTACTCGAGCTTCATCGTTGTCCTGGTGCTGGCAACCTTACACCTACTCCGTTTAAGGATGGCGGTGCATTCCTCAAGCAGTTCATGTATAGTTTATTTGAGTCTATCTCGGAGAAGTAGTCCGTCCCATACAACTGGGGTGAGTCAATATTAGGGTACCCACAGTGGATGTAGTAACTACAGTGGCGTTAGTATGAGTCCCGTTGTAGAAGGACTTCTGGTGTCACTGATTCCTCGCTGTCTTACGGTAGCACGCGAAACTTTGACATGTGAGCATCCAACCGGGTAAATGCTGCGTCGACCACATCTTCACACTTCGTTATATGTTAGATCAATACCATATGTGCAGACGACCCACAATTTTGGTAGTCCTTGACTTCAAGGATGCGTTCGTTTCTGTTTAATCGGTCAGTACTGTTAACCAAACCTGCTCAACGGAGTATGCCTCAGAAGTTAATCCGGCCACTATGCGCGTGTGGGAGTTTATGGTCAGCTCAAAAATCCTCCCTGCAAAAACTGGTGTCCGACATTTAATGTCCACTGTCTCCATCCTTGTTCAATTTCGTCTTTGATGAAATAATGAGGCGAATGTTAGAAGGTCTTCAAAACCCCGGTGTTCAAATCTGGTTGATGAGAACTTTGCCAGTCATGAGTATGCAGACGACATTGTCCTCATCTTTGAGGACGAACGTGAAACACGAGCATTGTTAAATAAACTGACCACCGTCATGTCATCTTTCGGCATGTGTCTTGCGTCTTCCAAGTGCGAAATCATGCTTAAACATGAGAAGTACCAACATAGCCCTTGCAGTTCAAGGAGAATCACTGGAATTTGTGGAGAATTTGACATACCTCGGTAGTTGTATTAGCTCTGACGGAAATGTCTGGTGAGTTGAGTGCAAGAATCTCAAAGACACCACTCACATTTGCTAATTTGCGTCACTTGTGGCATCGAAAAGACATATCAGTTGGTCTCAAGGGTCGCCTGTACCAGGCTACACCATGAACTTTTTGTCGTATGCTTGCAAGACGTGGCCTCTTAGACATTATTTGAGACGTCTTCAAGTTTTTCGACTACTGATGACTCAGAATCCTTGCTGCTTTTTGATGACGTCAACGGATTCGTAATGAGCTGATTAGAAAACGGGTATTTGGTTGTGCACCGAGTACTTCAATCGCGCAAAACACACTCATCACCATCAACTGCGGTAGCTAAGCCATTTACTACGCATTTCGAAACACCGTCCACTGAGACGAGAGAGAAGAGTGATGAAGAAGGGTGTGGAAGAGATTACAGAGAGTTTGGGTGTTGTTAGTGTTGTATGTCTTCCAGGAGGGGGCCCCCGTGACCCCGTTTGCGCTTGGCTGGAGACATTGCAAGAAATGGCGACTGGTCGATGTTATTAGCATATAGTGATGTCAGTTTCCGGATTGTATGACTGAGCGCTTCTAGGTGTAAAAAATCGTTCAGCTGTACCAACCTTTCGGCGCCTAACTGCCATGTCATTAGAAGGAAGCACGAGGGCTGGGATACTGTCAGGTCGCCCAAGCCCAAATAGGGGAAGTCGAGAGGCAGAGGTTGGGTTCGAACCACGGACCTTCCGGTCAGTAAATTCGCACTCTAACCACTGAGCCATCTCTCTTATAGGTGTAGGCACCTCAGAATGCTTGGCAGGATGCTAGTCCGGCACCAGGTCCCCTCCCTCACCCACTCTTTTTCTCTTCTTTTCACTTTAGGGCTTCAGAAATAATTAGACGTACTTTATGGCTGCACGGCACTGAAGCCTCAGTGTCAACACTGATTTTGACGTCTCTAATGATTACGCTCGCAGACGACATGCCTCAGTGTAGCTAAGATCCCCCTTGGGCTTTTCGTGACTTACTTACTTTATGGTGTTTTCAATTCTGAATCTGATTCAGCAGACGGCATGACTGACACACGGATTGCGCCACCTTGCGGAATCACTTCATAATTTGGATAAGCAGCGAACTTGCCAGAACCGTTCATCGTACTTTGACATTGTCAATCCGAGTGTTCCAGTGATACATGAGCAATCCTTCGCAGGCTGCGATGGTCGAACACAAGCACTTTTCAGTGCACAGTGACCAGGCTTCACAAACGTATGGCAGCGTTGAGCACTTATGTGCTGCAGAACCTGCAGTTCGCCAGTAGACTTGTTTCAAACTGACCTTAGAGGTATCTAATTCGAAGCGGAGTGAAATGGGACTTAGTGGTTCTAGCATTCTTTTTGTCAACACTGTTGTCATTCGGCATGATGCAACTGCCAAGATGGGCTCGAGATAGTTCAGTGGTTAAGGCGCGAGCTTACGAACCGGAATTTCTTTGACTCGAACCTAATCTCGACTGCTTCTGTCTAGGCTTGAGTAACCTGGCAGTATCCCATCCCTCGTGCCACCCGTTGGCATGGCAGCTAGGCACCGAAAGGGTGCAACTGATGAACCATCTGCCACATTTTTTGAAATACTAAGGAAGCTCAGTGGCCAGGGCGTGAACGTCCCGACAGGAAGTCCCGTGGTTCGAACCCAGTCTTGGCATGTTGACTAGGCTTGGGCAACCCGGAGGCATCTCGGCCCACCTGCTTCCTGCGAGTGACCTGGCAACTGTGCAGCGGGTCGGTATTACAGCTGGGTGATCATTTACCCTAACTACCCGAGCATCTAAATTTGCCCAACATTTCTAGTAGTTGCATTGCCGTGACTAGCTTTAGTAGGGAACCCACCCAGCCTTGCAGTGGCAATTTGAAGTTTACACTGCACACCAAATTTCGTGACGTTTTCTAGCGTATTCTGCTTAGAATCAGAACAACATAGCACGATATCGTCTGTATTAGATCTAACTTGACAGTATGATAATTCACCCATTCACTTGCTCACTCGTGTACTTTTGATCTCCACTTGTACCCGCCATTCATCTTGCGGCCAAGACCGCCCCGTCTGACGCTGGTATAATAGCATGTGTGTGTGTGTGTGGATGTGCGCAGCTGAGCTACTTACCCATGCGTATTCGTGTCCCGTCTGCTGAGCCTGCGCCGACTTGTTCTGCCGTGAAGAGATGACCACAACCTCCCTACTGAGCCAACATTCCGCTCGCCTTTGGTTGGTGTGCGGACCTTGACAATGCGCTGTGCTGGTCAGTGATAGACTTGCACACTTGTTGACGCGACAAACGTGGGTAATTGCATTTTCATGTATAATTTTGCTCACTTTCGTGTAAATAGTACCGTAGACTTTCGAAACCAATTCTTCCTTTTGATATTCGGGATCATCAAACCTTCATTAACTCAACACTAATCTCAACAGTCTATATATTCCAGGCCGCTGAGTTCTCCATTGGGAAGAGGTTCCACACCGGTAATAGAAGAGAAATAAAGTCGGGAATAGAAGACGCGAGTATTTATTCGACAATTGGAGTGTGACGTTGAAGAGGAGGGGTGACAAACAACAGACCCAACGACACTTTTGTTGGTACAAATATTGAGCCATTCAGATCACATTAAGTTTTTGCGGCATGTAAAAATACTCCAGTTGAGCGGACGGTATACAGAAGTTAAGCCAGGCTTTCATAACCATAAGCAAACCGGACGAAATTATCTGATGTCCTTAGACACGGCTTTCGTGAGAGACAATGCGAAAGAGTGTAACCGGTGCTGCGCTATGCTGGTTATGCTGGTTACTTCAGGCTCGGCAAATTGCTCGAAGAGTTCTGTTCACCGATTACTACGACAGGACCAGGAACAGTCTTCTGGGCCAAACTCAGTAAAGATTTCACTGACTGGCAACTTTCTTGACCGGATGTTACGAATAAGTTGGAAAAGAGTTCGATTATTTTTAGTCGCCTCTTTTTCAGTACTTGGTTTTCCTTAGCGGTCTTTCCTCCCGATCAGTCTTTGAACTACGGGTCAAGCGTCATTCCAGAGAGCATCCTGCGGAATCATATTGTCCGCCCGGTGGGATTGTCTTTATCCCATTGATCAGGGACGTGGATCGCCGATCGATGTCTTGAGTATCAACCTCACATCCAGTTCAGACATTCTTTATGATTCAAAAGCCCTGGGTTGTTCGTTAAAGAATTGAGTGTTACCAACGAAGTGCTACCGTCACTAAGAGATGACCTTACCGCGGTGTGACGGCTTGTGCACCTCAATAATCCATTGAGCTTTACTGGCCAGTGTGCGTGTGGCACTCACAAAGCTCATCAGAACAATATAGTAATAATAGTCGTTCGGCCATAACATCCTTATGGTGTTTATCTGCCATGCCACTTGAAGGAAGCACGAGGGCTGAGATAGTGCCAGTTTACCCAAGCCAAGACAGAACCAGTCACTATGCCGGAATTGGAACTGCAATTTGCGTTTTAACCACCGAGCTATCTCAAGCCTCTCATGCCAGGTTGGTCAATGGGCAGAGGTATCACTAACACAGTCTGATGGTCCTTCAGGTTGGTATTTAGAACATGTGTCGACTTTCTAAAAAATGTAGGCCGCAATGATGGTCTCACGCCAACCACTGTTGTGGTTAGGCTGTTGAGCCAAGGGCTTGGGTTTAGGACCCCAACCGGCCTCTTCTGTGGGCCTGGACATCATTGCCGCCCATGTACAACCGTGAACTGCAATTCCCCAACCACATCGACGGTCGTGTTGTGCCGAAGACTCGATAGTGTCGCTTGCCAGCAAGAAGTTCATAGTGCACCCTTTGTCCGTCAGGAGCAACTCTGATATCCCATCCCTACCGGGAGCGGAATGCATTTTTATACCATGTTTGCAAAACTTTTTAGGAAGTTGCTTTCCTTCCATAACTCTGCCTTCCTTTTGATTGGGAACACACCGATACCAAAGAAAATTTTTTATTCCTGTGGAGTATAGTAGCTTTTTTCTCGTTCCAGGCTTTCGTTGGAAGGAACTGCCTTTTCTGAGCCAGGAACACTTATTTTTTCCGTGTCGATCGGAACACCTGATGTACGTTACACTTGGGCTTCCTTGTTTCTATTTAAAATAGGCTGTAATTGGTGCCCAAAGTTTCATTTGTATTCCACAAATTGTAGTTAGGATCCGCAGGTTCTTTTGTGGCCCTGTGTCCGCCTCCTCAAACTGGCTTCTCATTTTTCGAGGAACAGTGTACAACCGTTGTATTTCTTCTTATGTGGCATAGAAGACAAACATCTGTGTTCGGTCGGCTATGTTTTATTTTACCATATCTTACAAGTACAGTGGCTCTCCAACAAGCAACGCTTTTCAAGAATGCATGTTTCACTGCTATTTGGGAGGGTTGTTGCACGCGACCAATTTCACTCAGGTAGATTTTCCGGAAGGGTTTTCAGCTAACCGGTTAAACGGTTAAGTAGTACTTGCAAGCCAGCTGAAAATTCCTTTCCTTACGATTTTGTCCCAGAAAAACGGGCTACATATTGTTCCGCAATGTCACCGAGCATGTGAAGTGTTTTCCATGGATGGAAACTACTTCCCAGTCAAACCCGAGGACGGTGTCCGCACTGAACATTTTATTTAAGACTATCGCGGACGAGTTTCAATCGATTCGCGCCGGTCAGTGAGGTCAGCGCCAGTAAATGGATAACTTGTTAACGCTTTACCAGAGCTGCATTTTTCACCACATATTCAAATATCTCACTTTGAGTGGCGCACAAAAATATAGAGATCGAAGCCGCCTTGGAATAAAATCTGCACTAGTGATAAATCATGACTTCTTACTCTGCGCTAGAATCACCTCGATCTTGACAATTTTTCCATATGCAAAAGTTGTTCTAAATTAAGCCAGTCTCTGTTTTTTTCACCTTATTAGTCAATTTGTAAATGATACTCTCGTCGGGTTATTCACTCCTGGCGTACTGCTATGCGTGATGTTGATGATTGGTCGGTCCACACTGCATTCAACATCGCAGGGCTTGAAGGACTATAACACAGCAGGTGTGATGACCAGATCCACTCGATTGTTGTTACTTCAACGCTTTCGCTCCAACAACACTTTCTCTTGTGTTTTCCTTGCAGTTCAGTGTGTATCCATGTCCTCAAGTTCTATTTCTAAGGATGAATATCTAAAGCGCTACTTGGAACCAAAGAAGGGGAAACACCGGAGGTACAATGACGTAACGGTGAAGTATATTTCGTAAGTACCGGCTGTGCATTTTGTCAGTGTAAATAAATTTGTCCAGTTAGTGCAGCCCAATTGTTCCATAGAGTTGAGTTGAGTTCAGTTTATTGGCTGTAAACCATGTACCAAGTGTGCTCGTTCTGGTCGCAACAGTCTCGATCAACAAATAATGGAACGGAGAAGATATATTCATGCATTGGAGACGATGCTATAGTCAACCCCTTCATATTGAATCACTCCAGTTACTAAGTGAACGGGAAACTAGGCAGTTACTTATTAATGGCGGTAGCTTTGCTGCACGGCTGCTTGGCTTAACCATGTCTGCCATTGTCACCAAGCGCCTGTCAGTTCAGTCCCGGGGGTCCATATCTAGAGAGGCGGTAGTTGTAAACCCGACTGAGTTTGCCTAGTGCTTTCATAGTTTGTTACTAGGTCCGCACTAGGTTGTGCAACCCTCAATCGCTTCCACTCAAACTAGGGCTGGATTTAATAACCTCTGAGGCGTAGATGGTCCTCTAACATAAGAAATACGTCCTTAACAATATAACCTACGGAGCATGGGTAACCCAATCATCACAAGAGAGTTCAGTTTTCCTAAAACGGTCTGACCCACCTCAGCATTGCATATCCGGTGTTCCCACCACACCCGACCAGTGCTTCGGAGACACAGATGATCAAACACAGATAAGTTTCCTACGTCGCGTAGAAGCCATGTTTCTGGTCCATAAAGCAGTATAGACCACACTGCCCTTGACAGACAAACTGAATTCACGTCGGCGTGGCAGGTGTCGGAGGTTGGCAAAAACTGCACTGGCCATCCTGATTATAGAAATAATCTTGTGTCCAGCTATTTTACCGTACTTTCGTTCAGGTAGATAAATTCGTTTACGACGTCGATTGGCTGGTCCGCAAACATGAGTTTTCACTTTCACCTTATGCGGTACTGCAGTAACGCTACACCTTGTAGGTGTAAAGCGCACACTGACGCTCGCAATAGAATTATTTAAGTCATTCAAAATCACATCCTTTAGGGATCTGAACCAGGGAGAGCACTACAACCCAAATACTGAGTGTCTGAGATCGAATGAACCTGGAGCATTTCTGTCCCTGAGTTTTCAGAGGCAGGCAGAAAAGCTTCATGTAGTATGTCATTAACAAATTCGAAGTGGAATAGTGAGAGGACAGGTTTTTCCCAAACCACCTAACCTTGTGAACACAGGCACTCGTTTATTGTTTAGCCGTACGCACCCACTGACATTGTCATACAGTGTCCGGTTAAGGTATCAAAATGTAGGACACATTTGTTTTATCTCCAGGCCCCGCCATGGGTTGCTACGATCCACTGAGTCGAAAGTAGCTTTCAGATAAAGAAAAGCAACCAACTTGGGACGTTTAAAAAAGAGCCGCTGCTCGAGAACCTGTACGTAACTCTTCACAGCACTTTGGTTATTGCCCCCTCACGTTGGTTCCCAACTGGTTGTTGCCTATATAGCATACTTCCTGCACTCGAATAACCCAGTGAACTTGAATTTTCCTCGTTCGAACCATTTTCGCGAAAGGTCAGCGCTCCGAGGTTCTTTCCGTACTTCCATTCTGACTGATCCGAACCAGAACGCTAGTTCATTCGTTATATATGCTTATTCTCCCTAACTGAATGCCATTTTTCACTTAAGCTTCCTTGTGGATCACCAAGAGCATTTTTCAATACGAATAAAACAAGTGTACCGCCCATGTTAATTGCGTGCGAGTTAGAGTGATGCAAGTAAAGCGGGAGTTTTGATCGATTTATCGACACAGATTTCTAAAAGGCTGAATATGACGCTGTGCCAAACATACGTGAAGTTAACTCCAGTATTTCATTGGATTCCATCCTAGTCATAGTTGATTGATTTTGCAGGTTGACTGGTACAAACAGCAACATATCTTTGTTCGTCTTGACTGTCCTGATTACTTCCCAATTACACAATCACGAAGACTATTCTTCAGCAGCTTACGGTTATCGGTAAGTGTACTCCGTCCCGTAGAACTCGATATTCATGGTTTGCTCTTTCTGTTTCCGTCACTAGTGTTCCAGCGTGATGTTATGTAGTACCACAATGCCTAGATGCATTCGGAGCCATTGGGTCGTGGAACAGGAGAGTTTTAAATAATCTGGACAATTCTGCTACTGCTTTGACGTGATTTATACTAGTCAGTCAGTCATCCATTCAGCTATAAACCGTGTACCAAGAGTGCGCTGGTTCCGGCTGCTACAGGTTCGTTCACTGGTACCAGGGGAAATGAGGGGACAGCTACACGCTTTACCCCTGACAAGTGAGAAGTGCGGTTCCATGACAATGTGGGGACGACTTCAAGTCTGATGATTGAGGATCAGCCAATCATCATGATGAACCTGGAAGATTGCTTAAGTCACGGCCAATCCGCGAAAGATTGAAGTCCTTCCTCTAGTCAGAAGGGCCGGAGATAGCTTTCACCAACCTTTGTAGTAGTACCATCAGTAGCATCAGTAGTTTACCTGTTAAGAGTAAATTATTCACAGTACAACCCACACTGCATTGTGAATCAGTGGTGTGACTTGGCTCACTAGATGCTTACGACGACCTTTAGTATTTTGGCATCGGTGCATGTTTCTATTATGAGACGAGACGGTCATTTCCCATAGGGTTTGCTGGACTACACATCCTGCGAAGTTCTTTTTCGCCTAGCCTTGTACGGGGAGATTACCAAAAGACTTGATAACTTGACTTGGCAATGAATTGTGAAAACTGTAACCAGTAAACTCGGTAGTGATGGCAATTTCTCTCCCCGGAAGAAGCACCTGAATCGGAGCACATCAATGGCTCGTTGCAGAAATTGACAGTGACCAATCATACAGTCATTTGTGCTCCTGCATCAAAGCTATTGTCTTCGACTCGTAGCTGATTGTAGCTGATTGCAGCTTAGCATTGCTGAGCTGGCTGGGTCAGCACTGACGTGTGAAATTGATCGTTCTTACTCCCATCATCGACAGCAGTGGGAACCCATGTAACAGTGGTACACGGTATGTAGCTGAAAAACCAATTTTGTGTTTGGTGGCTTGAACGGATGTGTTGTCGGTGTAGGTACGTCTTCCCGCTGCGAAACACTTAAACATCAGGCAGCCAACTCTTTGACGGTTGTGAAGATAATCACAACCATATAGACCGAAGCAGACTGATTTTTACTTACTACCTTACATTACCTGCATACTGCACCATACAGGTTCGATGTAAGATTAACTTATTTGTGCTAGAGGCCACTAGTTTGTCTCAAGTAGGCATCTTTAGGCTCGGTCGTCTAGTACTCTACAGCCGGGTCCACAGCCTATTGAATTTCTAGCACTTTGAAACGCAGTACTGTGACAAAACTATTGAACTGTCCACAGCTCCATTTCCACTAGATGGAATTCAATTATTCCTGGTCAACAACTGACCGATCCGTTCGGTCAACGATGTACTTTAATCAGCTGAAACGAAGATACTAAAAGGTAAATAATAAGCCCGATATAGGTACAGTCCGGAGAAACCAGAACTACGAACTGTGCCTTTACGTAACGGAACAACACTAGTCTGCTATTGTTGAGGCGAGAGGCACGCAACATTACGTCATCTTGTTCAGATATCCCACCCTGCTTTTAAATTCTGGGTTCGTCACCGGGTTACAATGTGTTCAGACGGTTCCACGCTCCATGCGTGGACCATCCTGCTCGGGATTCCGTGGGCATAGTTTAGTGTGACAACCACTTCACGCTACAGTGTAGCATTATTCCTTTTAGTAATAGCATTGTGAGTGGTTAATGATTGTCTGCCTCTTGAGGGTCAAACGAGCGCGGTCCATCATAGACCACCTGACTGTCACCATGTGTCTCGTTGCGATGCTCGCAAAATCTCAGTTTGGATTTTAACTAGGGATTCTACTCCACATCCAATCTCCCATTCTGCCCAGTCCAACTTGCGTTGACTGTCCACCCCACCTGGATAGACTAGGAGTACATAAAGATGCTCAGGAACCCCATGGACTGTTCCCTGTATGAACGTACAATGATATACATCATTCTTACGAATCAGACCTTCACTATGTTTGATTACTGCTTCCACCAGACGGTCCGGTATGTGTTGTGACCTCCGATTTGCCTGCACTCTACAGCTTCCCTTTCCGACTTCTCAAGGTACGTTTGAACGAGACAGTTGTAGACTGAACCGTCTAGCAACGTCCATGTTGCTTACACACGATAAGGCTATTTTACTCGATAGGTAGGCCCGTGTGAGCAGTTGACTTAAGCCAGAATAAAGGTTTTGTTTCCTTTTTTTGACATTGATTGTTTTCTCTACGTCACATTTTTCGACTGAAATCGGGAAACCGTTTTCCTTATGTTACGTTCAAATGTTCACTAACTGAGAGAATGTTCATCGGACTTCTCTTCCAGCCTTCCAGCTGTCTAAATAGAACATCAACTACTCTAAATATCAGTAGACTGCAAGTGACCCTTGTAATCGCATTTTCTTTCCATGCCACAAATACAGAAATCACGTCTTGATTTACCCCTATACACCCACATCAGTCTTCTGTACGGCAGTGATGCATCAGTGTCAACACTGATGTTGCTGTCTTTGATGATGATGACGTCAGTTTTCTCATTTGAATTCAGACATTAAGCACTATTCCTAACCTCACTTATCTCTGGTTTTGTATTTTCCAATGACCGCGCAGAGGGGATCTTCCTGAAACTCTGGACGCCTTCTACAGTGAAAAGGCGGATGACTTGCCATTTTGTTCCACCACTCATGAAGAGGCGCCTACAGTTGTTCGAAAAAAGGCTCCACAAAAGACAGAAGCTGAAAAGTCGAAGGAATTGGCGACAGCCAAGAAGCAAGCGGAGCTCGAGGCCAGATATGACGTTTGGAACCGCGGGTAGGTGTTTGTTTTTGGAATCTGTTTACGCTTTTCACATTAGTATCAAAACTGTTCAAGAGACCTATGAGAAACTAAAGCAACAGGAATACGAGAGCTCAAAGCCGCTTGCTCGTTATGCGGACGATGAAGATTTGACGAAACATCTGAAGTCACAGATCCATGCAGAGGATCCAATGGCACAATACTTCGCCAAAAAAGAACAGAAGAAGAAAAAGAAAAAGAAGCACAAACGTTGTAAGTACGCTGTCCACTTTGTTTGTGTTATTTCTGAGCGGGCCGGCTTTCAACTCCCCAGACAAGTTAGACTTCTATTCAGAGCTGGTAGTTCTATATTTCAATCAGGGAAGCTGAAAAGATATAGAATTACTCAACTGATGTCTCTGTTCGATGCAGCCGTATCAACCCTTACCGAAGTTAGTGAATCTGACTGCCAGTATGGAATGGACGTTTTGACACCAGGTGAATTAAAGTGTTTACAGTACACAGTAACTTTTCCTCTCAATGTAAACCGTCAAGTGCGGCCACTTCATAGGAAGGTTCACACTAGGCATTCGAAACCGTAGTTCCAAAGGATTTCGACTGGATGGAGACTGCATCGTCCGGGGTATGCAGACGACATCTTCGTCTTTGAAGACGAACGCGAAGCACAAGCACTAATAAATAAACTGACCACCGTCATACCATCTTTTGGCATGCGCCTTGCACTTGAACTTGTAGTCTCTGAATATGCCCCTCACAATTCAAGTAGAAGCACTGGAATTTGTGGAGGTATATAATGCCTCTGACGGAAGTGTCTGATGAAGTCGGTGAATGAATCTCAAAACCCCCAATGACGTTTTACAATTTGCACCGCTTGTGGTATCAAAAAGACATATCAACTGGTCTGATGGTCGTGTGTACCGGGCCGCAGTAAGGACTGTATGGTTGCAAGACGGACTTTGCGGACAGATTTGAAGCATTTCAGGTTTTTGACTACTGATGTCCCAAGAGGTGCTAATGTTGGATGGCGTCAGCATAGTTGCGACAACGTAATTCGAAAACGTGTGTTTGGCTGCGCAGCAGTTATATCACTAGCAGAGTATCCAGTACCATCAACTACGGTGGCCGGACAATGTGCTACGCACGCTGTACGGTCGTCCACTGAGACGAGTGTTCTCCTTGCTTCCCTCAGAATGGCGTAAATTTCGACGTGGACATCGAGTAACTTGGCAGATGGGTGTGAAATAGACAACGAAGAGGTTAGGTGTTGTTAGTGCGGTCCGCCTTCCGTGACACCCCGCGCTCGGCCGGAGACATTTTTGGGTTGAATCACCATCTACAGGGCTTACGCGACCTCCTAGAACAGTTTCTGACCAAGGGGTTTCAGTGGTCAGCTTGCGTTCGAATAGGCGAATGAACTATTGCCATCCGAAATTCTGTTACACACTTGAACCCACAGCCGCTTATCATCTTCACTACGGGTGCATCGAGCTGGAGGATTGGGGTGGGGAGGGGGGGGGGTCATAACCCACCACTTCCGTGATTGTGCGCAACAGACGATTGCCGATGCAGCAACGTCACCGGCTGCAGCGGGACGTAGCCACGGTCAGTTTGACAACGAAACAATGGACATCATTTTTGGTGTGAAGAAGTTCCACAAAATGTTTTACCGCTGGCACATCACAAACTACTGCCAGTCATATTTGGTTCCAAGGGAGGTATGCACGCAGCCAACGGGTTGCAATCATGCTTGGCTACTACCTTTCCGTAAAATATGCCTCAACCGAAAGGATTTAACAGATAGATGCGCTTCCGCGATTGACTGGTTCTCATGCGATTGAACCATAAGATACTGTCACTGCCGTCGAATCAGGAGTCCATGTTGCGGTGTTGCAAAACATAAACCAACTTGACAGGATTAGCCACGTCACCATAAATGGCAACGTACTGCAGAAGACTGGTACTACCAAACCATTTGGCTAAGAACCTTTCAGAAGGACTTAGGCAACTGTTTGAGCGATTATTTTCGTTGTCTTTTTTTGATGATGATCTTATTTTCGGCTACCAGGTCGCCGTTTCCACCTAGGTCATTGGCAGATCTTTACTCATTTTTATAATGAATATCTGGGAATAAGCCACATGAAGATCTTCGCTGTTTATTAGCCTGGTATGATGAACATATGGAGCAGATTTGTCGGGGTCTTTCTAGGTACGCAGCTACCCAGAAGTTACCCAACCGACGGTCACCTCAACCTTGGCCACAACCCGAATAATCGTGGTCGCGCATCCACGTCGATTTTCCGGACTGGTGAACGGGTGAAGCTTAGTTGCTGCTGTGTTCGCCGAGCTTGGCAGTTAACTTCCAAACGTTTCATCGCCGGTCGAGGTGACGTCGTCAGCGCGGGGCTGAGTAGAGAGGCTTTTTCGTCGTTGTTGACGCCCTTAGTATGCGTTTTGACGTCTTCATGCCTGAGACAACAGCTGTCGCAACTGTCACTAAACTGCGATGTCTGCTTTCAACAGTCGGTCTCCTAAAAACCATCATGTCCGACAGTGATACTCAATTCACATCCCACCATTTTGATAATTTCGTCCGAATACTCGACATCCTACATATCACTTCCGCACCACTTCACTCAGGCTAATAAGTTCCTAGAGACATTTAAACAAACGGGGAGGGACCACGCCAGAAGTCTTGGACACCTTCCTGTTGATCTAAATGGTAACATCTAACCCGCGGTCTCCTGGCATTCGCGGAAGTCACGATAAAGAAGCGATCAAAACTTCCGCACGACGCTACCCTATCAACATGCTTGTCATCTCAGTCAGCGACAGAAAGGAAATCGACGTTCCAACCTGAAAACCAGAGGCTGTAACTCTGGTTATAGAGACCGAAATGCCAAACATCCTCAAAAGCTGCGGTCAGGGGACTTATATCGTCCTGGTGGGGACATCAATAGGGAAACGGCACGAAAACCAGCTGTGACGACTGTCCGATTCCAAGAGCAGAACAGCCATCATTTTCCAACTTAGTGCTTTTCGACTTTCCAAGATCACTCACAGCAACCACTGCCCCATCTGTACCACTCGCAACAGACCCATTGCTGAATCAGAAAACAAGTGAAATCCATCCAACTTGACTTGCGGTGACAGCCTTTGTCGACGGGTGAAAAGGAGGGGGCTGTTAGTGGTTTCTAAAATAGTCCAAAAGAATCCGAAATTTACTTAGAACCACCAACTTCGATGAAGTCGCTTCAAGAAGGCCACCGAATCTTCGAGCTGACTGAACGTTCAAGCGACTACTCGCGATGCTCGGGTGTTCATCCTTCGATTGTGGTGTTTCATCCACAAAGTGATTTCGCTTGAGAGAGGCTGCCACTGTGGAATTCTCTCCAACGACTTTTGCGCTTGTTGAGAGAAACTCTGATTGTGTGCGGGTACTTAAAGCAGTTTCCTTTGGGGGTGAGATAGCTCAGCGGTTTGAGCGCGAGCGTACTGACCGGAAGGTCCGTGGTTCGAACCCTGCCTCTGCCTCTCGACTTCCCCTGTCTAGGCTTGGGCAACCTGGCAGTATCCCAGCCCTCGTGCTACCCTCGGGTGGCATGGCAGCTAGGCACCGAAAGGGTGCTACAGCTGAACGATTTGATTTTTTCCCTTTGCGGTGCAGTTGAAAGTGGTATATATGAAAGCGGTCAAGCACACTGTTTATGCGTTAATCACAATGTCGTATGTCAACTATGATAAATCAGCTGAGTCTTCACTTCGGGTAATGGTGTTTTGATCAGTTATCACTATCTCCCGGATAGTATTAACTCCGCAGCTATATTTTATGGGTTTTCATGGTTTAGTCACTTTAAGAAAAGATTGACAATGGAGTCCAAGCTGAGGTTCGTAGCTTCATGGTGATCTACGAACAGCCGACTGCGGTTGTCTTGTGCCTTCGGCCCCCAGATTTGCTGTTTACGTATCGCTGCTATTTTGCATCGATTGGCCTTCAAGTCAGACGTAGGGACAGCGGGAGCACATGCGTATTTGAAAAGCTAACTCCCTGTTTTGTGGGACTTCGTAACCATGTGGTCTGATTCGGTGGTATAAGACAGATGGCGTTAGTTCACGGGAAAAACACATGTTCATACCGTCACTCGTCCGTCGTACTGACGGAGTTTCATCTTGGTTAATTTATCTTCGGGCTAACAGCACAGTTCGGTCTCCCAATTAGGAATTTCATCCTAGGTACGTTGTTGGTGATTCTGCTTCTGTATAGCCGCTGGATTGCGTCATAGGCTAGTACCATTTGTCGTCTATGTGCAAAGTTATTGTATGCTTCAATTTTTCCGATCCTGTAGGAGGGCTATCGAGAGTGAAACAGCTAGACCTTCCTCGCAACGCGTTTTAACAGCTCTTTTGATAACTTTTGAGTGCAGTGCCGTTATATCACCCCGAAAATGACGGATAAATGCTACTGATGTGGCCTATTTACTGTCTGTAGGATGACTGATTCGCATTTTCAAAGGGGTTTTTGTGTCCTATGTGGATTTTCTGTTCTGACCAACTGCTCAAGGTGACCAGATTCACTTTTTTACCAGATCTTTATGGACAGGGAGCACTGTAATAGCACTCAACAATCATGCAGACAAGTATCGTCTCCTCGTAGCCCTGTTAGGGGAGACCCATAGAATACCGGGGATGCTTTCGAGGATTCCTGTATTGTCTTTCCAGGCGAAGTCGGGTTCTTTGGTTTCGTCAACCTCAATGATTTGATCGCTTCAGTAAAAGCCGAGTCATCACCAACCGCTGGTGGCTGTTCGAGACCTAATGCATGGTATACCACAAAAAATGCACCGATCCAGTAACCAAGCTATTTTGACTTATCGACCCATCACGTGGCTGAATTACCCCATTTGGCGGTGCTAATCTATACCATGGTAAGTTTCTCAAGATGTGATATGTTTGTTCGGACGGGGCCCTTCTAATGCAGCTACACAGTTAGTCTACTCGTCTCGCCCGGCGTTCCGTAATCAGAAATCTAGGTGGCGGTCCCAAGTCGTTGATTGATGCTCACGAGATATTTTTGCGGTTGTTTGGAGGCTTTGGACTTATTCTTGCAAACACTTACCCACTGAACTCTACCTCTGGGAATGCACTCATTTTGATATTTACCTATTTCAGCTTCATCCGTTTCATCTGGAGGCGAGGATAGTCCTGAGCGACCCCGTTACCAGGGCCCGGAACCCCCACCCAACAGATACGGCATCGCTCCGGGCTATCGTTGGGATGGTGTGGATCGCAGCAACGGTTTTGAGCAGAAGATTGTGGATGAAATGACCCGTCGACGTTTGGATCGGGAAGCTGCTCAGCAATGGGCTATGGAAGATATGTGAATCGATTGGTCTCAGTCAAGCTATCCGTCCACGCTGTAAAGTACCCGTTTCAACCGAACCTGTACATATACGAAACCTCCCCTTGCCACGTCCATTGTATCGACCAACCGTCTATAACGCTTATTTATGCAAACTCTGCATATCTTGTCCTTCTCTGTCGAATCCCAGGGGGTTTTAACCACAGTTACGAAGGCCATACATTCGGTGATATGACATGTGCCGTGTACGATCAGGTGTAAATTAAATTTTTAAATTATCCCAACTACTCACTGTGTAACTAGCAGCGTTTGGCATGTTAACGTGGGTCTTTTCAATTAAGTGATAGACCCACAGTTGCCACTGACGAGTCATCCCAAACCAGGTCTAGAGTGAATTCTACAGTCAACCCTCAGCGATGCCAATGTGTGTGAGGCTAATCGCGCTGTAGTACCAATCCTGCGTTCTCGTAACTTACAAGGTTTGAAAACTTGCCAGAATAATGGAAGAGGAGAAGGCATGTTGTCTACCTTCTACCTTATCCGTGTAATTAATATATTCACATGGTATTAACGCTTGCTCTTCTTGTCTTTGAATTCCAGCGTACGTCGTAAGTAAAATATGATGACGATCTCAGTATTGGTGTCATGGCGCCTACCACAGACGCTTATTCACCCTTCAACCAACACGTTTTTCAATACTGAGACCCTGTTTATGCCTTGTGTTCAATCTCACCAACTCAAAAAATTTGAGTATTGTTACGAAGCTTTAAGTGGCCACCAAGATGCTTGCCCGCAGTCTGTTTAGTAACTTATGTCAAGAGAGCTACGGCAAAAGGTGAAAGCAGGAAGAGCGCAACAATGCGGTATGGAATGCAGGAATGCCGTTCCTTTATTGCACCATTTTTAGTGCCTATCGTATATTCGTTGCCGTGTGAACAAAAGGCCAGTAGCTCGAACCTGAGTGGGAGAACCAGAGAGCACGTCGTGCTCAGTTTTAGCTTTTGCGAATAACCGCAGCAACACACTTCAGTTGATGCTGCCAAATACGTTTGTGCTGTCCGAAAACGATAGTCACAAAGCCTCTTCCATTTGACATCGGACAATTGGTCTAGTTTAATTTTACTCCCAGACAGGGACACTGCGTGTCCGAGCCTCGAGAAATTTTAATGTTACTCGGGATCCAGTGCTTAGAGTCTGAGAGCTTCTCAATGGCTAGGTGAGGATACGCATCATGCGTGCCCCTGAAAGGCGCAACGGGAAGCAGCAGCGAACAAACGCGCGATCCGAATCCACATAGGTGCTCCATGACCGTTGACAATCAGTAATTGACCCATGTGATGTGGTCTGTCCGTTGGAAGTTGGCTCGTATGCAGGGACACCATGTGCCCCGGCGGCTCCAATTTGGAAGTTAGTACCGCGGTTCGCACATGACTGCAGCAGGCGTTCGCCCGTGCCTGTGCGGCTTGGTTTCAGCTCAAGACGACTACCCGATCAAACCTCAGCAGCGCTAAGTCTGCTTGCATTCATACATCCATATTTCCGGCAACTATAGCAATACCTGAGCTCTTAGCCCACTGGAGCAAGGCGCTTGAAGCGTCGTATCAGAGCGTAAGCAGATGCGATGAACAGATAGCGATTGTCGGCCCGTTCATTGAATACTCACGAATACTGTCAAACGAACCGCATATAGGAGACTCAAAAGTCAACCATTCAAGCAGGAACCCTTCAGTTTGGTGGCTTAGAACAATACCAACTCCAGCAGAACTAGCCGCAGCGGCTTCTGGTTTGAGCAAGAACCGAGGGGAAACCGATGGGAATGTCAGTTCAACAACCGTATTTGGGTCTCGTTTCAGGGAGGCAACACACCAATAGAAAGCGAGTTCAGCGTACATGCGAGAACAGTCTGTTGTTCAGCTTGTATCACAGTGCGAATGGTAAAGGATTCCAGGGTTTGAAAAATGATTTGTAGAGCCCGTTCATTTCGATAGGGATTTGTACAGATTCGAATGCCGACCTCTCTTCCGTGGTAACTGTTTATGGACCACTATTGACCCCGTCTCAGCGAAGGATATTTGCCAAGGACTAACCATTCCTTGTCCATTCAGAAAGTTTGAATTTCTACACACAGTAAGGGCATAGTTTCTTTAGAGTCACTTCTGTCTTGTGTCTGATTTAGAGGCACAACGTAATAACAATGGTGAGTGCCTTTTACAGATTTTCCCGGGTCATCAGTTTTTTCAAGCCTTGCTAGGTTCGGACGCATTGCACGCTGTTTTCTTACAAGGGAGCCCCATCTAGTGCTGAGAAACCATGGAACCAAATTGATCACAGCCGCCAATTACTAATGATGAGGCCCAGTTCGTTACAGCCACACAGGTTAATGCAGGTGTAGTTCCTATCCTGGATAAATTTTCTTAAAAAGTACCTGAAGAACCTTCAGAATTTGCCCCCAGTTAGCAGTGGAAAAGCTTCATGAACCACAAAGTGTATAAACCTGTCAAAGCTTACACTGCAATGCTTTAGAAGCGTTCTCAGAGAACTTTGATCGTAATTGAGAGGAGGTATAAATAATCTCCCAGACTGTCTGGTTTTTCCGAGCACGTACATAGAAATCCATGGATTACACAACCACCGCCGTCATCCCTTGATTCAGGACGCCGTATGCTTTCGGAGTAAGAGTATAATTCGTGTAAACGGCGCTTCAAATACCGGCTCCAAAAAGGTTTTGTATCAGCAGGTTCGTGTTGGAATTAGGGCGTTTGAAAATTGGAGGCCAGGACAGTTTTGAAAACAGGTTATCCTTTACACTAATGTTCAAATAAGGTCGGAAGGTCCTGAGGAACAGTCTGAAAATTACTTCAGATAATTTGGAACGAAAACTGAATATCAGTGTAACGAATCAAGCCCAAACCTCGTGCTTGCAGACGTGATAGGTGACTTTGTTTACCTGAGGAGTTGCATACCTTCCGGTGGACTGGCTGGAGATGAGGTTAACTCTTAAACCGGGAGGCCAGGGCAGCTTCTGCCAAACTCCGACACCTATGGTGCCAACGTGACGTCAGGTTGTTTATCAAGGGCAGAGTTTACACTGCGGATGTGCGATCCATGCTGCTTTGTGGGTCAGAAACGTGGACTCTACGCGCACAGGACAGTGTCACTGTTTGACCTTCGGTGTTTCCAAAGCATTTTTCAGGTCTGGTGAGAAAATAGGAATAGTAAGGCTGAGGTACGCCAGGTTGTTTTAGGAAGAAAGAACTCCCTCACGATAGATGAATTACTCACTCTTCATAGGTTATGCTGGTTGGGACATGTGCCCCACCTGCCTCGCAGAGCTCTTTTCGCCCAGCCCTGTGCTGAGTGGAAGCGACTGAGATGTTGACTGTGTAACCTGGCAACAAGGTTTGACAACACTAACCAGTAAACTGAGTCCGGTCGGCAACTTTCGCCTCCCTCTATGGGGACCCCGAGACTCAACTCACCAATGATCAGTGACGCTGTCAGAAATGGCCGAATCGCTCAGTCTGTGGCGTAGGTACCACCTTCAATGTGTAGCTACCCAGTTCCCGGACTAACTGAACATGCCAGTCCCTCCAAGGCTTGGATGTGTATCTCACCCTCTCCCACTTTCGGTGATCGAAGCTGTAGCAGCTGGAACCATTTTGCCCATGGTACACGGTTTATTGCTGACAAATTGAAATTGACAGTGTAATGTTATGCATCCAAAGCCTAACAAGTAACATCGTCTAGATTCTGAGTGAGATTTTTCCTACAATAGTCTGTTTGGCCATCTGTCATTGCGCGAATGTATCTGGTTCGACCTACTCGATCCGAACAATGGTCTGTGGGTTTATATCCCATTTGAACTACCGTACTGAGAACTGGGATGCCTTCCTGATTTGAAGCTCTATCAGAGTACTGAACTAGATGAATTTAGGTCATATCATTAAAAAACGGTGGTTGAACTTTGCGCCCCCCTTGATTGGACCTTTTAGATGTGTCTGGGAGCGGGAATGTGTTCAAGAGGATGGATCATTTCAAAAAGGTACCCGAAATGACTTCACCCATAGAGACATAATTCTTACACGTGTCACAACACGGTCACCAATCGGATGCCAATTTTGACAAATGAGAAGCAAATCCGAAGGTGGTCGAAGTAGACCAGTTATGAGGTGCATTGATAGCCTATTTGGATTATGTCACACCTGAACAACGCCGCGCAATCTTCGACCATCAGTCGGTAGTTTCCTTCACTTTCAAGGAACCCTGGCTCTGCAAGCATTTAATGTCCTGGATATAATTGTGTACACAATACACTTAGTGTGTATGAACATTTTAGGTGCTCTTTATTCCAAAACTCAGTGTTGTATCGGTCTAGAATGAACTGTCAAAAGATCTCCGACAACCAGTGGGGTTCTTCAGGACTACTGCCATCTCTCATGCCTAGCTTTGTCGTATAATCATGACATCATGATGCGCACATTCCAAGAGACCAGAAATCTAGGTATGGCAATCATAGTTTAAGTAAGACTGGCGGACTTGGGTTATTGGGGCTACATCTTTTTCCCATTTAGCGATCGTCAGTCTGCGCCATCTGCCTAAACGGAATGTTTGGAGTGGTCTCTTGTTTCTGCTTTTGTTTTGATCCACGAAGTGCAGTCGAGTGAGGATCCTAACTTTGTTGATCGCTTTACATATCCTGGCAGCTGCATAAGCCAAGTTTTTAGCTCGATGTATTAGGTTGATGCATGCATTGTCGGGGTGTGAGCACGTTCATCAACTCGCGTCACATTTAGCATCGGAAACAAGTGCCCTCAAAGTTAAGGGACTGTGTGTAGAAGGTAACTGTAACAACAATCTTACCATATGGTTCCGATCCGAGAACTTTGAGCGCCTTCATACCCTCGGGCATCGATGTCTCCGTAGCATAGCAGGAATTAGCTGCATACTGGGTGCTCACACCGAAGCTGTGCCCTTGTGTTCGATCAGATTCACTGGATCAGTAACTGAAGTTTATCAGGTCAGTGGTTGGGACGTACGCTACGCTACCCACACCACCTTTTCCTAAGAACAACTGTTTTCTATTCCAGAATTTTTCAAATTATACAGGAGACAATCTGTGGCATAAAAGGATGAAATGTAAGAGAATACGCTCAAATCAAATGCTTGGGGATCTTCACATCTCCCTTACTGGGGTCTGCTTGATTTTCCTCCCAAGGGGCTGCAAACTGCGTGACATAACCATTCTCACTGGCGAGCATGACGTCACATCCAAATCACACTGTCTGGCTAAGAACTGTTGGTCGTGCACTTGACATGTGTTGAAAGAGGATCGCGAAAGTTGGGGCTCTCACTCCCGAAGATGATATCTCATGAGTCCCAAGTGTATCTGTTTCATGGCCGTTCGACGCACATTGATAATTTTTCCTGAGTTCATAAACTTGCTTTCACTCAGAACCCATCCATCTATGTCCTACGTTTTACTAGGGTTCCCTTTCCCTGTGAGTGCCAGTGTTTGCCACTAGCTTATTTTCGTATATGGTTGTTTGGTCGCTTTTTTCTCATTAGGGTATACGGAGCACTTCAAACCTAACTGCACAGTCAATCTACCCTTTGTCGTTGTTGAGCGAAGTGGAAAAGAGCATTCATAGGTGGTTTACGGTAAAGAACGGTTATCAGCGGGCCAGAGGGATGTAACGTCTACAGCGTATTATGTTCTTGATTAGCATCAGTTGCTCAATGGTCAATCATTCTTGATCTTCTGACGTAATCAGTGGACTTTCAGCCAGAGATCTGCCAATGGTATCTTGTTAGACGGCCATGTAAAGTTTAGTTTGTATTCGGTTGTTTCGCTGCCCGTAGGCTCGCGCTTCAGCAGAGGGCTCCATCCCTTGATATGATAATCTTGGTGAGGGTTCACGCGGTAACCCGGCTGCAGCTGCTGCAGAACACCGTAATTGCTGAAGACTTCGGTAACTGCTTTCGGTGGCGGCGTATACTTGTCCCGGGCTTCAGAAATCCCTGGATAGGTTACTACCAGCCCGGCCCGTTCCTGAAAGTAAAAGATGGAAATATGATTACCTTGGCCGGTTCCATTACGGATATTTGATGAATATGATATTGCGCGTGAAAGAATCACGTCAGATTTTTAGGGTTCTGAGAAACTGTCGTATAAACTCAGTGGTTCCGGTAGATAATCGGCTTTCACCATATCCTTCAAATTGCACCGATATTCAAAAAGGAGCGAGACTGAATCAGATGCCTATCCTTCTGATTCGAAGGTAGACTGCGCCCCGCCACGAAATAAAAAAAATACCTGTGTTCTGCCATTTCCGATAATAAAAAAACGAAATTCGTCAACTGTCTGAAGTATCCCCTTGGTAGAATAAGAACAAGTTATTAGAGTGAAATTGACGTTTTTGATGTCTCTACCTGCTCAGACGTACATAAAACGAACACAATCAACCAGAACTTTGTGCGAACGTCGATCTTATGAATTCCGGACTAAACTCGAATTGAATCTTACTAAACAAATTGGGCGCAATATTTTGCATAATATGGAAATTGTGAATTCGAAGCAGCCTAGTGGAGTGAGATGTTATAATCCGACGTTTCAGATGCTGTGTGCAACCTTTACCAACATCCTGACAGTCAGTTGAATGGGGGCCAGGTGCAGTGTTATTTAGGTCCGCCATCGTGCCTTCTGATGGGTATGTTCCTGAGATCTGATAGTCAGATGCCTGTGTCTGTTAGCTCTGTGTGCATGTACGCGTGATTGTGTGTGCTTTGGCTGGGGTGTGCAGCTGGAGAGGTAGTGGCTCCCTCAGCACAGTTGAATTCCAGTGTTCAGCGCATGTCCGCTCCACGTGTGACCTAAATCCTGACTGTATTATACGTGCTGCATCGAAGTTGATTCGATGGTTTGACTCGAGTGGGTGGAGAATGACGGCCGAGTCGCTTTCAAGTGTTTTTAAAACTCAGTTGGATTTCGTGAAGGTAAATGCGCATCATGTTTGTACTCCGTGATTCGCACACGAGAGTTGCCTGGTTGTCTGGTTTACGTAGTTGGCTGGACATTCTGCAAGGGAAGTTATTTACACTGTTTGTGCAGTGTTTCGGTTAGATGGGGTCCATTACTTGTACGAGGTGACATCGAAAGATGCTACCACTTCGGGTGAACATTCTACTATCATAAACTCAGAGCATTTTTCACATGGCTTCGGATGTGCCATCTCTATAAGCCACTCGCTCAATGAGAGGGGGACGAAAACTCAATTAACCAGTGGAAATAACCCATAGGTATGCACAGTAGTACTCCCCGTGAAAATGAAGGAACTGATTGTACGTACATGAACATTTAATTCCTGTTCGATGGCCGGCTTTACAGACAGAATAGCCGTTGGCTGTCTACATAGTCCAGTCCTTACGGATTTATTTGCGTGCGTGATTCCTAAAACAACTTCTGGCGAGACTTCTCGAACTGAGACCTCAAAAGCGAACTATACAGGAGGCAAAAACTAAACCGTTCTGCCTCGGTCTTCCTTTCAAAAGTGACATGGCTAGTGAAGACTACAAGGCAGTTACTGAGGCATTTTATGCTGCAGGCAGAAATGAGATTCTCACATGTCATCCCATCATCAGGCGAGAGCGAAAAAGCATTCCTAGGTCAGACCAGTTCATTTTGTTCATGCGTTTTTCTCTTGCCATGGAAAAGCTTATATCGGTCAATTCATCAGGTAGGTTTCGACGCGCATGATGAGTACAAGCCATCCGTGTACCAGATTGGACAACGGCGTAATGTAAACAGTTTCCGTTTTGTCCAATCACCCTGACATCGGACACAAGATTGATAGTTTAATCGCTTTTAAAACATTTTTTGAAGTACAAGTCAGGATGTCAAACTTTATATGAACTAAGATTCTTTCTACTGCGGAGCCAATTGGCATTGCTATTTTTAAACATAAAGTTTGTGTAAAGAAACGTTTTGTGCAGAAATTGAGTCTCACGTGACCGGGCAGGCAGTGCTCAGTCTCACGTGACTAATTTTAATCGGTCTTAACCATCGATCCTCGATTTTAAACACATTGATGTTTACATAGAGTTTTGGTCGATCCTGTTTGTTTTATATACATCTGAACCAGTACAAGCGAAAGGGGAATTTACTGTAGTCACTTCGAGCAACCTATGTGCTTTCTTCATCTAGAAAAAGTAAAGTATGATCGTAAGTTTATCCGTTGAGCTGAAAAGTGTAACCAACATTCCATTAGACATGCTGACGGGATGCACGAGTGGTGTACTTCGGGTTTTTAGCACGCATGTGATGGAGGCGGCAACTTCCGCACCCAATCCTAGTCTGTTTATCCAGAGGGATTACACCGGATTTGATAAGCCATCAAAATAGGATGTAGGAATGCTGTGGAACAAGCCCAGTTTTGTGACGGAAGTTCTTCTAAACATGTGTGACAATCTGACAACAGTGGACAAAGCGCACAAATGTGTCAAAGTAACCGAAGAGCTCAGAGGCACTTACCTGTGGTGTCTTTGGCCAAGTATTTCTGTCCTTGTTTTTCGGATAACTTGCTACGTTCCTCGTTGCTTGACAATCCCAGCTGACCTTGGGTATATTGAAACGTGGCGCGGTTTGACATCGACCTGCAGGACATGCAGTGTCGACTACCTGCACAGTAAAATAAACCAGTTTTTTCAAACACTGGGCCGTTTCCATGCATTTAGATACATTCAAAATGTGAACGTTTTAAATACATCATACTCTGTCACCCTTTCCAAGTGTATTATGTATTCCGATAGTAGCAATTTTGGTTCTGGAATTATTTTTCATGCATCAGCTCACATTTTTTGGGCTGGCCCACTTTCAGATGCTTTTGTATTGTCCGTAATATTCTAAATGTATCACAGGTATATTATTGAAGGTATCCAGCCCATCCACTTTATAAAAGGAAGCTGCAAATCCATTAGGTAGGTGAATGCATGTGGCACACCATTCATAAAGCTTTGACCCACTGTAACGTGAAAAATAGACCAGTCTTGCGTAACCAAACTTCCAAAGGGATGTGCCCGTTTTATTCAAACGGGCGTGTAGACGGTCATTCTGCCTCAAATTTCCAGTGACATATGACATCCGCCATATAAGTATAGGTGAGTCGGTGAATCTTACAGCAACTGATAGCAAACACCTGACAAGCTCCTCTAATTTGAATGAAAAGATCCTTCGCCCTTGTTGTGTGAGCGGATATAGAATGAAAGCGATTTCCTGCTTCTCAAAATCCATATAGAGCGAAGCAGAAGTTTACACTTCGCGGTATTTTGAACCTATAGACCAACCACATGAATAACGTTGAACTCCGACGGTGTATGTTTCACACTGTTGGTAACTCAAGCTAGTTTTGCCCAATGTGGAATCCTGATCGACTTGACGCCCGACTTAAAAGTGAAAAGTGATTCATAATTTTGGGTAACTGTCTCCAAGGTACGACAAACAACCGATACACTGACCCGGGTACATCAGGAAATTTATTTTGAACGTCATACCATGTATGCTTTTCATTACACACTGAATGAATCTCATGATGACCGAATGAACCATTCCAACGAACGAGAAAAAACCGCACGCTGGCACTTAGACCACGGACAGGTTCAACGGTACTCAAGGAATTTGGTGTTTATTGTCTACTGCGCATGTACTCACTGAATCTGGCATAACTGACGAAAGAATAAGTTGAAAAGCAAAAATGCATAGGCGGAAAAATGTTGTTCTAAATACCTCTCGGCGATTTCTCATGGGATCAGTTATCTGTGTCAGATTGTCTGATCTCATAGGACAATGGAAGCTGACGTAATCAGTAGACGGTTGGTTCAACTGGAGACCACTGTCTTTTAGACGAAATGCAGTGGAAAACCATCGCGCAATTATCCCATACCGTTACTTTTATCCAAACGACTTTACGGAGGAAGTAGTATGAATCCCATCAAAGTAAACCAAGCACATCTACTAGAATAACAACTTAGTTATTGTGTCACGCAAGTCTTTTCTAGCCAAGCACGGAGCCGCTCAGTGAGCCAAGTTTCCACAAACAGGGCACAGCATGAGCATATTCTCAATATTGAAGTGATTCACCAACTACCAAGTGCTACTGTTTGAAGGCGCGGAATCTAGACGTGTGCTCTACAATGGCTGAAACTACCAGTACTAAAATTAGGAACAGACAAACAGTTGCCTGTCAGTTAGATCCAAATGATGGGTTTTCAGATGACCGTTTTTTCCTGAACTTAATATACTCAAAGTTGCCACCTATGTAACACCGCACAAGAAAGACAAAAATGGAGGTGAGGAAGTTATGACATGAATGGTCGTGCCAGTTTCCCAAGGGTATGTGAACGTTGTATAAAGATTGCCTTATTGAGGTTCCTCATCGAATGCAGTTATGTTGTGAGGACAGGTGGAAAGTGCTGGTACAGTACCAGTACAGTTGACTGAACCTCAAAAGCTGTTCGAGCTATATATCACATGATGGTATGATTAACGCTGTTTTCTGAGGTCGCGTGCAAGTGAATAGTAAGTACACAACTGATTAACCACTCATGGTAGTGGTGGAGATTCATCACACAGCATACCCTTGTTTGTAGCCTCGAACCCAAGTCAAGTTGTATAAGCTTTAAGGTGCACCTGGTCAACAAAACCATGAAGCAACTGTGTGCATTGAATTCGCTTTGGAAAACCCTTGTGCACCAAATCTTCTTTCTTTATAAGATGGTTGGGAAACCGAGAGACTGGTTTGCCGACTCAATTCATGTAAGAGATAAGTTCTACAACTCCCCAACTCGGTTAATTAGAAGATGAAACCAAGCTGTCTAACTTTAAGCCTTGCGATGGATGGTGAGCAGCAGATACACAGTAGCTGAGTTCTATTCAATTACGGAAGCTGTTGTTGTCTGAAAATATTTTTTTCAATAGGTGATCGTTACCATGCATTCATGTACGCTTTAAACGTACTTATACTAGTTATCCAGGTATCTCGTGGCTACCTGAAATTATGAACAAATAAAGAATTTTTAAGAAAGTTTAAAACAGCCATTAGCGAATTAAAAAGAACCCTCACACAGAAGAACCGCTGAAGCTGAATCATCGTTCACCAATTTTAAGGCTACAGTTTCGCTGTGTAAAAAACTTTATTTGTTTGACTTTTAAGTTCTGAATGTGGGTGCATAACTGTGTTTTGAGACAGTCAGTCTAATTCATATATCGGTCGAAGATGGTAACCGTTATTGTTAGAATATTATCAAACTACACCATTTCACACAGATTTAATTGATAAATTCTTGTTTATTTAGCAGTCAAAAGTGTATTGAGTGGTACTTCTCCGAGCGTAACATGCGTATTAAGGCCGTAATTCCATACTTGTTGCAAAAGCAATAAATGTCAATGTTGGTAGGAGTCGATTAAAATGACCTTACTGCCTGATTTAACACTTACCTCTTTGCTTCCCTTTCTTAACCAGTTGGTGCAAAGTGCAGTTGGAGAACTGGTAGTTGGCTGATCTAAACCATACAGGCGTACTAACTTATCCAAATGCTCCGTAGAGCAAACTGCCGTTGGCTTGAATTTGAGAAGGGCAAAAGTGCAATTTACCGTTCCTTTTCTGTTGTTCTGCAAGTTGCATGGTACTCCAGCTTAAGTCAGTTTCTCTTTTCCGTATTAAAAATATCTCATTATGATGTGAGTACCGGCTGAAGTCAGTTCTGATTGGGTGAGAACAACGCAGGTTGTTCTGTCATCCAGCTGCACTTTTATTATGTTGGACCGAAGTCACGTGCTGAACAATCAATCCAGTTGCTCGCCTCGAACTCCTTTCTTAAGCTGTTTCTATGGTTATAATTGGTGTGTTCTATCCGGATAATTCATTGTGCACAGATACCCTTAACCAGACAACACGAAGCCGATCCTTACCGTGCCAAAAGCCTTTCGTACTGCAAACAAATACACAAAAACAAGCATCCACAAACGGTATTTCACGATTCTCTCCATGAATCTTCTTCTTCTTCATAATAATTAACAGTATAATTTCCCAGTGAGTGTCTTTTTATTGCCTCATTGCAAGCAATCCTGTTGAGAAGCATATGATCAAGTTACAGTAAGTTCAGATGACAATATACTTCGCTCACAAAGTTGTCACACGATCCTCTGTATGACACCTAACTAAGATGAATTAGGTGTTATGTCACCGAGAAGGCACGTATGCTGTTGGACAGCTCCATGGGGAATTTTAGTAACTATGACTAGTCGACTTCCTGGCGCTAACTATAAATAGACGTGATGCAAAAGAATGTGAGAATCACCGCTTAGTTGGGAAAGAAAAATATCCACATGTAGGAAGTGCCCTAGCCACTGTAGTTAACATCTGCGCTACCAAACACCTCCTTCATGTGCTTGTGATAGATGAACAGGTTTCATTTAGTGCTGGAGTGCAGATAAAAAATACTGTGCGAGTCTCTGTTTTTGTCACACCCAAATCAAACCAACGAAGGATCCTGGTTGTGTGACTGGCGAATTTGCGACCCTAGTATCTGGGTCCCTCTTCGTTTTCTGCAGCAAGTTAGCAAACGACAATTAACAGACTTAAGTGTATGTTTACGACACCAGTGTCTCAATTAAAATCAACTGAGTATCTGAACCTAACAAAAACAGATTGTGCTAAAATCCATGGCTTTCCGTGCTATCAAGATGTCACTGTGGTGGAGGCATGAGCTTACGATTCATCATCAATTCAGGTTAACTGTTCATAGGATTTACAGCACATACCTGAGGCTTACATTAGATTCACAGCAGTAGCTCACCATCCTCCAGGTAAGGTACTTCCGTACCCATGGCTAGAATACCGTGATAGATACACATTCTGAACACGAATCTCTGGATGATCTGAACTTGGGAAATAGCAAGGTGTCCGTCATTGAACCAGGTAGTCATTTGGCACTGTCGGCACATGTGGCGGCTAAATCCCCGGAATTTCATTCTAATGACAGACCTGGATATGTCAAGAATTCTAGCTCTGACTACGTATGGTGAATAGTCGGAAAACTAAATAGTCTAAATAAGTATGGGCCACTCACTAACGGACAACAGAAGACCGCTGTTGATATCGCGAAGAAAAACATTGTATTAGCTTCGCCCAAATTCGTAGGCTTGAGGAATCACACTTGGCAGTTTGCTTCTAGATGTGACTAACTGTTTTCATGGTCAGTTGCACCGTAGAAAACGCATCAATTACCATTAGATCGAAATTGAACATTGGAAATCCATCAAGGCTCTTTCAAATACGGGGCAAAAATCCATCCATCTTTCACTTAGTAGGCAATGAAATGGTGATAGATCTCTGATTCTCAGAAAGGGTTCTCCAGTCGGTCTTAACAATTGTTCGTTAATGAAGACACGCCATCCAAAACGGAACAAGGAATGTGCCATTTGTGACATATATGGACTAGGCTACTAATTAATATGTTACATACTTTAAGGAAACTTGTTACGGACTGGTTTGAACTCTACCCTCCGATAGATAATCTGCCTATTGCCCTTCTGCTTGCCATTTCCAGCCTCCGGCAACTACGACAGCAGGTATGGAAAGAATGCTCAAAATCCATGGACAGCTCACTCTAGGTCTCCTCTTGACTGCGACCTATAAGGTAGACCTGGTCCCCGGAAGTCGAGAAGACAGCCGTTGGCTTGAGCAGCAGTTTGGTTGGGTGCTTACTTTTAATCCCATATTAATGGCGAAGTGTTGTTAGTGGAGACTGTATGATGGCCGTGGGGTACCGCCGAACCTGGCAACGCTACTCAGGTTAGCATAACCCACCAGTGAAAACACAGATGCGAACACAATGAGCGTTTATACCTTTGAGTGACGGACCTAGATACTGTATTCTATTTTGCCGCCGGATAATGAAGGACAGTTCTTAGTAAATCTGTTATGCAATAAACAGAGTCCGGCAACCTCTGAGTGACCGCAATCCCAGGCCTGTTTATCACTTCAAAGGGTGGTTCACACAGTAAAACAAACCATTATTATTTCCAGGTAACAAAAGCGCAAATGTACCAGGAAGTCGGTAAGCGGAAATGGTACCTAACTGGTTCAAATCATTTGTGCTGAGTTCAGCAAAAGTTATGTTAACTTACGTCAAGTTACTGTATTGCTGGGTTGCTACATCACACACACGACACTGCTGTGACGTATTTAGGCTTTCTTCTTCCCATTTGCCAATATCCTATCCATATCCATATGTCCCTAAAAACATAGAAAGCTTTATTCTCTTCATCCAGAAATTTTCAGCTACCTGAGACGTAACAAACTAACTTCTGCATACCGCTTCCGACCGTAATTTCACAGCTTGGTCTTTCGCAATTTAACTTCCATCGGATTTAGAAGAAGCTGTTGTGCTTCAGGCCAAAGTAGGAGAGCAAGCCATAAAGGCAGTCTGTTAGGTCATAACCACTCCGTTTCACTTCCGGTTTTCATAGCTTGATTTCCGAACGAAATTTAGATAATATTAATGATATTTGACTCACATAACATTTGTGGTTATGTCCTGTTTGAACTTTAGAGTCCTAAAACTAGAGAAGTATCACCAGGCAAAACTATTAGATCGTATACGAGGATTTTATGGGTGTCGCAGTATCACTGAGACTGTTCTCTTGACCTCGCAAGCTAATACCTAAGCAACACGAGATGGCACAGCGCTGGTCAACCCACAGATATGAAAGTTAAAATATGATTCTGAACAAGTCCGTCATTGAAATGACTGAAGTGTATGATCTGGCATCTCGGAAAATGAAGCCATAATGGATGACAACTTACAACCACCTAACAACCCGATTTCGCTGAGTTTGTCAGTTGAGTTGCACATGTTTCACCGTTATGGTGAAACGGATTGGGATCAATACACACTGTTCACACAGTAGCCAGATCACTAAAGTCCTAGAAGTCTCATAGTCGAAACCAACCCTAAATTAGCACAGAACTGGCTTCGATCAATAGATCAAGTACCAAAGTGCCTGGTTTCACCGTCCTCTGTAAATGTGAAACAGGCTTGTTACTTGTTCTGTTTGTAGCCAGTGTAGGTAGGTTTCACTGCAGGTTATCCCGTCTTGAAATCAGTTGGCTTGTTACCGTTGCGTGGCTGCCATGAAATGGTTTTCTACACAAAAACTCTGGCAACCACCAGTTTGCAAAAACAAGAGGAATTTCAAACAGTACCACATTTATTCATTAGAACACAGATAATGGAAATGATTGGAAGCATACTGCGCAGCCATAAATACAGTTGTTTGCACCCTAAGAACAGTTTTGTCGATCAAATAAGCTCGCTTCCATCCCCTTCATTCGTGTTCGTCTATAACCCATTTCCTTCGGCTTTATGGATAGGGATTATCATGCTACTTACCATTTGACAGTAGCCCGGATTGTTAATTTTCGCTACACTGTCAGCGAGCTATTTCCGTTTACTACGGGGGTACAGCTGAACTATGATTGCTTCAATAAGTACACGTGGATCTTATGGAGTAGCCTTGAATCAACCGCTCGACATTCATCGCTTACATCAAACGATTCAATTGGATTTATCCAGTTTTTAACGTCGAGTCATGTTCACGCGATCACGTGGTTTGGCCTATCACATCCCCTACTTGAAGTCCAGCAATTGGTCTTCCGTCCCACGACGTCTGTGGAGCACTCATGAACAAAATGGAAAAAATACCTTGAATAGACACAGTATCCCTGAAGTTGGCGTTAAGCGTTTGAGGCTTTCTGAAATATGGATTTCTTTCTAAGGCATAAAATGTTTTTCAGAGAGTGGCGGCCAGTCAGCTCCCAGTCATTTGGGGGTCTTGTCACTTTTACAGCTTATCTCAACATAAACATCGGCTTCCTCTATTTTGAATGGTAGTGTTGGGTTATACGCGATAGCAGCTATTTCATCGGCAAATTGCTTCCTGTTTCCCGGAAATGCAATCTACCTCTGCATCTAACACGTTCATGCAGATTGTAATACCTTCGTTGGCCAGAAAATCGATTATGGTCGTTGGTTTGTTCGCTGAGCTGGGCAATTTGATTGCAAACGTTTCATCAATCGAGGTGACATCACCAGTGCGTTGGTAGGGATGATGTCACCTCGATTGGTGATGAAACGTTTGCAATCAAATTGCCCACCTCAGCGAACAAACCAGCGACCATCTATACTATCTGAGCTACCAACATTCTCCTCTATAGCAAAATAGATTATGTTTTGTTTATATTTCATGCAGAGAAAATAGGAATTTTTTCAATGGCAGACTTTATTTCAAAGAACTATCCTGTCTCCGGAGAACTCTGGAACCCAGAACGGAAATTATCATCAATTTCCTCTTCAGCAGTGTGCCACAACGCCTGCATAACCAGCGAGATTCTATAGTCACTTTGTTCAACTTGTGCGAATAATGTGCGGTAAAATATCATTGGTAAAACGTTTATAGAACGGTATTAATCTTAGTTCAAATGTACCCGTAAACGGATTCATTCACGAATCGGCCCTCATTTTGCTCATCTATAAACGATTCAGTTGAGTAAATCTATAACATTAAAGGGGTCCTATAAAGTCGAACAAAAGACAGAATATGATAAAGTGGGTTAAAAGCGAGTGAATATTTGCTTTTTGGCGCATCTCCAGACTCAGTAAACGTTAATAATCTCCGGAAAAACTGCTTAAAATTAGAACACTGGACGACACAAAAAAATATTCGTCTCGAAACAAATGAACGCTGGTTCTGTGCTCCGTTGACAATCTGTGGACTACCATAAGCTCTCGCTGCCAGTCAGTATAGTGGATATTGAGTTCTACGACCAACCAAAGACTTAGGTTAAGGGTATCCGATCATAAGCTTGTGACTGCTAAAGTTTCGGGGCATTCGAACCCAAAGTTTGCGGACAAATGTAAATGGATCACCATTTACCTACTGGGAGGGCCATCATGACTTATACTCAAACAATGCACGTATCAAACGGCTTGTTAGGTATACGTGACACTTTTAGATGATGAAGAGATCATACAAGGCAAGCATTGACAGTACAATTAACCTTTAGAAAATTTCTGAATATCATGGGGTCGCAGGTCAGCCCGACCAAAGAGCGAAAGCATGACTATTCCTCTGTTTCTTTTTAATGTATTTCAACGAACATATACTCCTTTAATACAGTATTCTGAACTTTATCGATTGACTTTTTTCGATTATCGGGTCATGTTTGTGGACAACTGTTTCCAAGTATTCCCACGGACAAGTAGAAATTGTAACATTTCTCCGTCCAGAAGAAAACGTCTGAAACAGTGTATCTGAACCTGATTCTGGTCTACTGCCCGCGGCAAGCACCTGATAATTTTGCGGATTCCAAGACAATCAGCTTGTCATAAGGATGGAAATAGAAAATAGGCGTATAATCATTTTTTCCACATTTACACGAAAGCCTCCTGTCTGTTGGCTAGTCAATACATAGTTATTTGGCCAGTGATCAGCTGGCCAACTGAGGTTACACGTGGCCCAGTATCTTCTCCACAGGACGCTTACCAGTTACCAGGCATGCAGCTGCCAGTCCACCGTAGCCTCAGATTCCGGATTTCAAAACACTAATGAGCGATTTATTTCTTTATCTAAGGTATCGCTAATGACAACGCTTGCGATGGAGTAGTCGTGTATCGCGACTGTTCAAACAAATGACTTTGGGTAAATTTCTAAATTTGCGAAGTGAAGTCCATACTTCCCGTATCCCACAAACTCTCAGATGACTCATTTTCTATATTTGTAGGATATGAACTAGGATATGAACTCTTGTGTCCGTCCGCGGATATGTCATACTGGGTCGATCTCATCGTAATCCGAAAGAAACCTTCCTCATTAATAGGAATCAATCAGTCACCAATGAACAATTCATATGCCAATCCGATATCCGTGGCTCGTTATACTGCAACCTCTTTTGGGCCTGGAAACAAGGTACTAGCTTTGGCCTCCCTCGAAGACCAGAATGTGGGTGAGACTACATAATGAAGCGGCCTTTTGAAACAGGAATTGTTAGCTTCCGCAGGGTTCAATCAACTCTTACACTCCACCGAAGTCTGTTACGATCCGTTGAAGCTACCGTGGATTTCACGCAAATCGAAAAGTGACGAACCTTCTTTCATCCACGTCAAACTCCAAAAACTAGTCGCTATGATCCGAATATAACACAGAATTTGAGGAAACCTCATGCAGTCACCAGTTCATAGTAATTTCCATGATATCCGGATTGTCCATTGGCTCGATCACAAACTACTGGAGGAGTTGGCTGGATATAGTGAGTTATAGAGGTAACTATATAAAATGAAATATACAAAAAATAAAATAGCTTCTGCTGTTCTTCCAGTGTTTCAGAAGGATTTCGTCGTTATCAGATTATGCCATTAGAACATCTTAACTGGCAAGGATTGCTTGGTTCAGCAATCGAAACTAGTAAGATTGATTCTTCTGAGAAGAATGAGTTAACTGCCGTTTGTTCAGCAGGGTTACCTTACTTAAAGACATGACAGTAATATTTCGGAATGTTTGATGACTTAACTGTGTTTTAAAGCCAGTTTTGTTGAAATAAAATTGATAATTACAGTTTGAAGTAAACCTGCACAAAATTTGCTTTTGGATGTTTACAACAGTGCTACGTACTTTTAGTTCCAAGCTGTAAGGGCTTCGAATCTGCGCGAGCCTGTCTGGAGCTGTCACCCTCTGATTCCAATTAAAGATTGAAATGATTGAGCAGTATCTGACCACAGTTTAGGTATTTATTACGAGTTCAAACTTTCCCAGATGGAAAAACTCCAAGTTGAAGTAGTAGAAGTGCCACACCTTTTTTCACCTTAATTTTCATCGTTTTTGCAGATGGGAGGAAGAAGTTTATTTGGATTCATAATTCACGTTCAGTTAGAAATATATGTACAAACTGTTAAAGATACTCGAGAAAACTCGAACGCACAGGATCAGTAAAAGGGTTGGTTAACACGGGTGTCACTTGAACTGTATATTGGTTTGAAGATGGCCGTTTAACTACACAAGCAAATTTTAATGTTTAACTAACAAACACAAATAGACTGTTGAGCTGTGTAAGTAGTAAAGCATATCGAGGTTATTGTTCCATTGAATGTCACTATAACTGTTTGAAGACCCTTGTTGCATATGATTTTTTCTCACGCCTTCTAGAGCACGATGAAGGTTCAAACGGTGTCACTTCGGATAGCCACATGTACCGACCAACGCCCAACTGGTCCGACGGTGTCGTATGCGCGTGTGCGCATACAGTCAGAGAATCATTGATCGCAGCTGCACTATGTGGCACCAGCAACAAAGAACATGTGTGTCAACGTGAAATACATGTTGAACGTTACTGACACAGTTCCGCTATAATGTAGCTGACTAAACACGTCACCGTGTGCAATGGGTACAGCTCGTTCGCGTTGGCTATACCGCGACTTAATCAGTTTGAATTACCGCAGCTGCGAAAATACACAAGCATCCTGAAGCACCTCAAACCAAACAGCGTTCGGATTTTCCGATACTTCATACTATTCAACACCCATCTTTGGCATGGTTGTGACATAAATGTAAGGTAGTAGAATCTGCAGAGGCGATAAAATTATGTTCGTTTTAGTACTTGTTCTTCATGGATGGCATTGGTCAGTATTCGTCCCGTAACAGGCAGTTTCATCCACCTATTTAGTGCATCCGATGCGGGTAACCTATGACATACTCTAATGTGAATCCAGGAACTTGTCAGGTGTTCCTAATCCTGAACTGAATTGGTTGACGCGTTAAAAAAGCCAACTTATGTTTACCCTACAACCTGTGGCACATCATGATTCTCAGTGGGCTGAAAGCAAATGAATGTCCAGTCAGTTACTTGCGCCAGTCATTCCCCAGACCTTCCGATTCAGAGCAGCACTTCGTAACACGTACTCGGAAGCTTTGCTATATAATTCACGTTGAATAGTTGACAGCTCAATGGTCACTAATTAGAGGATCCACCTTTGAGGGGACAACTGTAGTACACTGGAAACTAGTACTGACGTATGAATAAGATCTGCGCCACCAACCAATTCAAACGATTTGCACTTTACCTCACGTTGACGGTGAAGATTGTGGGAAAATCACACCCTGCCAGGGTGAGCAGTTCTCACCCGGAACATACCAAAAACCGAATGCACCTGATTAGGCAAGTGTTTGATCCATAGCCCAGCAAAGCCGAGAAAATTTTTGCTCGAGATTGGCACATTTGCTGGGAAGACATTGGGTTTCGCATGACTTATTCTCTCCGAGTTGTAAGCTCCGATAGGAGAAACACTTGTGCTGCGGCGTCCAAATTCTACAGGTGCACATCATTCGCACTAGCTTGCTATCAGTCCATAGAACTGAGTGCTTTTGGGCGAAGATACTCATAAGTGGAACGGCAATCATCGTTATCTGCATCATAACCACTCCAGCAAAGGTCAATGGAATTGCTATGCACCGTAGGCGATCTCGTTTCCGATGACGATTTTAGCACCAGAATAAGTGGTTTCTTTCGCCAAAATCGTTTCCTTTGTAACGATAACTTACGTCGAAGAAATATGCCACCGATTTTTAACACAAAAACTGCTTATTAAATTTTGTCGGTCTCTAGAATGACAAGTGCCGCAAAGTACACTGAGTGTACAACAGTGCAGGAATCCTGTCTCCTTTATGGGCGAAGAGGCTTTGTGAGATATTGAAACCAGAATTACCATCTGTATTATTATATTTTATTTACAGGGTTTGGAAATTTTATGAAAAAAATAGACTGGTGTTCTGTGTTCTTTTGCCACAGCAACTACTATCTGTCAGTTTTGGCGTGGGCCTGGATTAAGCTGGCCTTCACGTGTATTGAGTCTTCAAGCAGTGGAGTGACTTCTTTATGGGGCACTTTCCACACTAATTCCACCTGAGCACTACCATGTTTCGTTTTCCCAGTTTCGTTTAGGTCATTTATGAGTATTAGATGCTTTCATAACCTTCATGAAGTCAGGTCAAGATTGAAGTACCAATAAATGCAGCTGTCTTATGAATCTAACTCGAAGAACTGCACAATATTCTTATGACCCTGTAATGTAATGACCAAAGTAGCACTGTAACATATCAGGGTAAAACGATTTAGGAACTAATAGGCAACTTCGAAGGGAAAGCGTTTTGTCTGATTGTCTATAATGTAATCAGTCTTCCATCAGATTGAGCTATCAGAAGCGACCGAAGAGATGGAAACGCAATCTCTGTGCTCCCCGAGGAGTAGAAGGTCTCTATCTACCTACTGTGTTAACTCCACCGTTTGTTGCCAATCAGTGAAGATTTTCTAAGATGCGATAGCATATCCTCTGAATCTGGACAGGTCATTGGTTCATCTGATGCGTGGATTTCCGCCGCTGCTATGCGTCGTTGGTTACTATTAACTGAGCTGCATTAAAAGAAGGCTCTGCTCTTTAGATGACCTGTGGGGAGTGCTATCTAATGAGTGGAAGAAAAACCAGGACTTGAGTGTTCCATTTTTCCTGTGGGAGTCGCTTTCTACGGATATGTTCTTCACAGGAACTGGTACCCATATACTCCAACTTTTAGCCACGAAGAAGCGAAATTTGATGAGTTGCAATGAGTAAGAAATAAATGATGAATAAGAAATGAATAAGTGGTACAAAATCTTGGTAGACGGAACAGCACAAGTTCAGAATTTCTATAGTTTTCTCAAGCGTGAGACAAGCGGTAGGCAGTAAGTACGTCAAGCACGGTCGCGGCGTCCAAAGCGATCGAAATGTTAATTCGTCAATGATGCACGTGATAGAAGCGGTTGCCTGTGCGCAGACTGATTGGCTGACTGTATTCGGAACTCGCACGTGTGTCCACACAACCATTTGTGTGGTCGTTTGTGCCGATTGGTACAGGTATCGTGTGCGTCTGCATCCTTTGCGCCTCCATGCGCCTCCATTACACGTGAAATCGTTTTGCATTTGTGTGCAGAGCTGGAACAGATAAAGGTGTCAATTCACTAGATCGTGCTATTCGGATATTGTGGCAGGTTTGAGCTACCGAACACTCTATCAAGAAAAGTGGCTTTGTAAGTTGTTTGATGCTACGATTCGCCTTTTTCCTGTACCTGGTACTACTGATGCCCTATCAAGCCGTTAAGTACGAGATAACCGGTACTTGTTATCAGCCTTGACTGGCTGTCACCATCTCTTGCTCTCAATTCAGTACTACTAGATGTCTTCTGTTTCCTGCTCGATTACCCACCAGCATAATTTGTAGGTAGCATTCACCCCCCATCCCCCCTCCACACACACCCAAGTCTGAATCCTGGTCACGCAGACCGAATTAAGTACATTTCATATATATTTTCATAAACATAGAAAGGCAGTTTATCATTTGCGGAAATTATGTAGGTGTTCAATGACAACAGCATGTTGGACAATTGCTCACACTGATTTCGGAAAATTGGACCCACAATATACAGCCTCCTTTTCTCTGGAAGTCGCATTCAATTTTTTTCACGGATGGACTGCCTGTCAGCTTCTCAGTATCCCTTCTTCATACTCCTATGGACTGTGATAATACCAGACAAAACAACCCAGCGCCGTTTGAGACAGCAACACAAGTTTCGAACACGCCTTCACCAAATATATTTATTTTAGTTTATTGAAAATTATCGCCAGTTGTACGTACAACAGACTGACAAGTTCAATGCAGAACGTTGATGATTTTCTTTTGGCAACATTTGGCGATGTATAAACGATGCAACTCTGTAGAATGTTTGTGAATCCGTGGGGAATGCATGATTTGACAAATGAGAACTGTGTGTACAGAAATACCAAGGTTGGCGCTAGTTAAAAGGTTGTACGGACTTAATAATGAGCAGTACTGAAAGATCAACTGAAGGTTGAAGATGTGAAAATGCAAGTTCAAGAAGACAAGTACTCAAGTAAGGCATTGAGAAAAAATCTGCCTAATGCACTGTGAACTCAATTCGTACTGTTGTTCCGGGGTTCGCGATCATTAAAAACGGTGCCTACATTTTTCCTTATGAATCATCGTTCTGATCATTTGCTCCTACATTAGTTTACCTGGAAGATTACAGCGAGATGACCCGACGAGATTGGGTTTAAAAACCCGGGTTTTAATGATAGATTATAGAGTATGTGCCCGATTTGTATGCCCTAACGACTTTATTTCGAATGTCAACTAATCGACGCATAACTATTCTGCAAACGCGGAGGGTTACGTAAGGCTGTTTGTAGAAACCATCCGCATTCCCAAAAACTTTAAGTACCACCCCTAGCCTTCTCATTCGCAAACTTCTCGAGGTTGTGTCAATCAAGTTTTAAAATCCGCTGTTTCATTTTGTGTGACTCAGCTGTGTAGCCGATACGTGAACCAACTTAGCTACTGTCAATTTCGCCACGCACATAGATCGATAGACTGATATGACTAAAGGTCTAGCCAGTGCCAAGCGCTATTGCCGGAGTTAGTCCGAGGTGTTCTAGCAGCACGTACTGACAAACTGCAAATGTTTTTCGGGCCTGGATATAATGCTTTGTAAATCTCTGTTTCTAAGCTTTACTTACTTATCTCTCCACAGCATACGCGGTTGTTCTGTCCGTCGCATGCGGTGGCTTTTCATGCTACTTAACAAGAAGGCATTATCAAATCAAGCTTCCTTCTGATTCCACATCAACCGGTACAGGCAAATAAGACCGTGTTAATTGATTAAGCTGTCTAACAACAATTGCCATTTGGTTAGCGGCAACTTGATGAAAGCCTTATTCTTTTAATCGATGAGCGTCAATTGGAGGCAGTTGCGTGTTTTTGTGGTGTTGGTTTTCCGCTTTTATGCGAGGTTGCGTTCGAAACGACCTACTGAGTTAGAGTGAAGCATTCCTATGCTGAACTTACATAGTATTTCCTGTAGGGGCGGTCTGTTAATCATATCCTTCTGCCCCCAGACTGGTAGATGTTCATTAAAAATAGGATTACCGTTGTGGTGTTGCTTCAGCAACCACTACCTTATGGTAAGACTTTCGAGGCAGAAGCTTTCGGCAAAGACCCTGATCCCCAGGCTTATGTACTATGGTAGTAGTTAAGCCAACACATAACCAAGAAATGCTCAAACAAATCTACCTTCCAAGAGGGTCGTCGCGTGGTGGCGTCGGTTGGCTTTCACCATTCGTTACACATGTAGGGCGGATAAGCACAACCATTCTACTGCTGATACCCCCATCTTTTATCAAGTCATCTCCAGACGTTCAACTCAATAACCGAAGTATGCAAGTCTGAGTCATGTCAGTCACACTCATTTACGCTTACAGGTGACCCTCCGTACGATCTCCTCCAATCTTCTGCATTTTAGACCTTGTTCTCGCACTTTCTGACGCAGATTATAATATGTGGAGCATTAGATATATATGCCAACGAGGTACGCTTTGTGCACTCTACATACGTTATCAGTAGGCATCGAATGTTCTTATGAAAATGAAACGGAAGATTCAAGTGCGAAAATAGGGCTAAGGGTACGTTCGTCTTCTGTGTTCTATTGACTTAGGGTGCAGCTGATCCTGCGGCTCTCGTGTTGGATCGAACCTCGGCTCTTGAGATCAGGTTCCCTTATTTGAATGGAGATTCGTAAAGAGCTCACTTTATATCTTTCCGCCGTTATCTTTATGCAAACATGTGCTACTAGCTAACTTAAACGCTAGCAGACTATAGGGATTCCTTTCACAATGCGTGATCTTATGGAGGTTATTCACGCCCCTGTTCACCAACACGAGTTCACCTAGAGTCACAGCGGTTGGAGATTTTAACCTTGAGTTGATCCGATAGCCACAAGCCACAGATGGCGAATCTCAGATTTTCAATACCGACTATGCTAAACTACAAAGCTGTAGTCAAGACGTGCTCTCATTTTGTGTGGATTTTCTCCAAATATCTTTCATAGACGTAGAAAACAAACTCACCATTTAGCAGTAGAAGAGCCCTATGAAACAAAAGTCGAACAAACTAGGACTTAATATGTGATGCCTAAAGAATAGCCTCATCATATTGTAACCTAAAAAAGATAACCACGGTTTAACCCAAGACTGGGAACTGTCCGTGTGGCTTTTCCTAGGACACAGACACAAGTAGCTGATTTCTGAAAGGATCACATCGCTCCTTGATTCAAAATCTATCCGCGCCACCAAAATGTTTGGCTAACTTCAGGGGCGTTAACACAAAGGGCGGCGGACCTCTGAATTTTGTTTTACTAGGTCACTTAGGAACAGGAATGCGTTTGAAGACCTGATGGCCATCCATTTTTTCATCTTTATTTAAAAAGATACCCAAAGTACATTTCTCATCCGTAGAGATTTACGTCTGTCGCAATCAGCCGCAAGCTTATCCAGCAATGTGAAGCATAGCTTCGACACAGGAAACGCAAGTCCGCAGATCTGAAGCACGATAAGAAAGAGCCCAATCACACCGTTAAATTGCGTCGAATTCTTAAGCTGAACCACACATATGGCCATCAGCATTCGCTGTTTCGTCCTGCCCTGACGCTGCAGACACTCCGTAGATACGTTAAATGTACTTGAACAATAAATTTTGAAGCTTACTTTGTTTTAACGGTCTCAATGTATCTGATTAAGTCAAGTTAAGTTATCAGTCTGAACGCGAGGCTGACCTCTACCCTTATTTAAATTCACTTAAGTCAGTGACACGAGAATGGGTTGCGTATCACAAGGTACCATGAATCTAAGCATTAAAATAGCAGCCCAGTCAGTTAAACAGTTTCATTCCGACCCCCAAAGGAGACCTTTTCAGGCAGCAAACAACAAAAATTACAAAAGCACAGAGAAGCCGCCAGATTGTGTGGTGTCACGTGAGTTTTGGTTGGCGAAGCTCAAGTCTTGTGGGTTGTGAACGTCTTTGTGTGCTGTGTGGGTGTGTTCAGAGACCAGTCAGTGAGACCTTCCAGACACGAGGTTCGATTATCATGTCACGAAAAGTCGGTCTGTAGCAAACCATAGACTCACTTAGTTTACTGAAAACTGGCAACCCACATTTCTTTACTACTTCCATCTTCTCTGGATTCATTTCGGAACTTAGTTAATTATATGCGCACTACTTTAGCTAGGAAATATGGCTGTAGCACAAGCAATTCATGGTGGTTTGTTAAGTGGTTATTTCGCAATTTTCAGAACACAAAGCCCTGGAAGACATCCTCTCACACGGATGAGTGTGAGCATACGTCTATCAGTATGGCATGCACGTAGCTTGCACATTCACCTGCGCTGTGGTTTATTATCGCTTTAACCTTTGACGCTACGATCAAAACAGGTTTGGAGTTCTGTTCAGTGAAAGAGCATGACAACAAAGTGATGGCGTTAACGTATCGTTCATGAATATTTCCGAGTCCACTAGTTCCAAGTATGGGTTGGAGAGTTTTAAGGTTTTTTAAGTGAGTTCCCTGGAGGTAAAGGCGCTGTATTCTCTCTAATGTGAATACATTGAGAAAGAGACTAAGAAGGTCCCTTCATCACAATGTCTCCACCTTCATTCATGAATTATTTTCTATTATCTCTGTTATTTCAAGAGTTGCGTTCAAAGTATTTGTTAGCACACAGTAAAACCCTTTGCTTCGGCTTCATACTTTGGGGTTCACTAATGCTGAACCGTTGTCTAAAAATGACACAAGTCCTATCCCTGTTCAGTAGAATATTTTAACTTGGTTTAGATGAAGAACGGTCCATCCGTTGATAGATAGGCTTTTGGAGATCATTACATCCTTAGGCTTTTGTGAAGTTTAATTTTCCAGAGCCTTGAAGATCGATCCATACAACAACTTAGATAGACTACTTGATATAGTTTCAACACATGTGGCGGCCTGGTGTAGCACATTCAGTTGTCTGGAAATATCGCAAACGAGAGATTCGACTGGGTTCCAGTTGAGTCTCTCGCAAAACCAAATTTGTTCGCAAATGAGTGTATTTTGCTAACTTTGTGCAGTTTGGTTTCAAGTAGGTTGAAGAAAACTCGGGGGACTGCGCCTACCTGATGAGCCCCAACAAGGGCAAAGCCGGTCGTGGGCTGTCGAAGAATGTTCAGCAAACTTCTGGGGAATGCATTACAAATAACTTTAAACGAGTTGTCAGACTCACCTGTCCAACCCAATCTTCGCTCAACTGACAAGGCGCCTTAATGACGAAAGTCCTCGTATGAGTGCGCTTTTCCTTAAAGTGAAACATTTCCAACGGCTATTCAGAAGATGTCCAGAATCATTAAACCTGTTTGCTTTATACCATAGCCACTGAGTAATGATTCTAAATTACGTGATTTTCCCAGAGGAACTCATATTGCTTCAAGATCAAAATACCGGGGCTAGCGGGTTCCGTGGACGGTTTATAATTTCGACGACAATCATCCGAAGGGCTAGCTATACCTCCTTATATGTCGGCTACATTTGCTGCTTAACAGTTTGAGGTAAACACACAGTTCTTAGAAGAATTTGCTGACACAAAGTGAGGAGTATTCCACAAAAAAGAAAAAGCAGAACAGTGAGGACACTCGTAGAATTTATAAAGCTTTTTAAAGTCCGATACAGTTTGCTATGGAATTACATCAGCCTTACCATCAGTTACCAGTATTTATTTTAAGGAGACCAACTGGAGTTATTCGGTGCTTCAACACTCTTAATGATCTTCCAGATACTTTTTTCTAAAATAACCTCGACTACTAACATATTACGTCTGCTTGCTCTCACGCGTTCCTTGGACATCCCACAATAGCAATACTGAAACAGTGGTCTGTATGACTTTTTATGTTAAAAACTTGGTCATTGTAACTTCATAAATTTCTAGATAGCATCAACCTTTTTAATTTGGTTTTGCTAAAACCGTCTTAGTTTACTGGAAACTATGTAAATTTCCTTAGACGGCTGGCTGCTTGTTTTTTTAAATTAAAATAGTTGTTCCTAAGTGTCCCTACTCCTCAGTTTGCTACTTCGACGAGGCGCTAACCACAATGCTAGTAGATAGGAACCACAAGTAGGTCTTGCACGAACTTGCACCAGTCAGTGTATGGACCAGGATGTGACAATCTGGCCTGTTTATTGTTTATTTGCAGGGTACTGGATACGTTCCTTTTTGTTGATTTTGCAGTTGTCCCACTACTGCGCTCGATTCAAAGAAGTGCTCTCGTTGAGCTTGGTTTCATGGAGAGGGGTCAAAGTTGAAGGCTTTTGGTGGGGTAACGACCTTATGTTTGGTCAGCGCACTGAACATAAGATAGAAAAACTGATTCCGCGTGTCATTTAATCCAATGACATCGATATTCTGAAACCCACGAACAGCCATGCACATGCTGCTGTTTAGTCGTTTGTGCTGACCTCTCGGCGGCGCTATCTTTCAGGATAGAGGAATATAATAACATGTATCTTCGGTCTTTAATGAGTACCATAATACACAATGCCAATGGAGCTTGGCAGCGAAAAGTTCCTCCAAAGATGGAGACAGATCAAAGTGAAATTTACTTCCGTAAGAGAGAGAAGGTCGTTTAAATTAACGGATGTCACAATTCCTAAAACAGTAGAACCTCTATAGCACAAAATTGGACATTTTTGTGACGAGTTAGAACTGCTGCGTGTGTGACTGCGTGCTGTGACTTCTTGAGTATTTTGAAAAAATATTGAAGACTCCAGTTTAATTACCACAAGTTCTTGTAGTTAACAGTTATAGGTCATGAGCACACCATGTGCACACTCAGCACCACCACCAGTAATGCACTTCTGTAAGAAGGGCCGACGAGGTTTTACTCGTATGGCCACAAGTAGTAAGTTTGTTGCGTTCCGTATGGTCAGCATTGACATCAGATCTGTCTGGTTCTATAGTTACACAACAAATCTTAGGAACCATATTGACGGGACAAACGTGGTGGATAGCAGCCAGAGCCAGTTGATGTGTAAAAGTTGTTTCTATGCACGAAAGCTAGGATCATCCATCGCTGAGTCAAATGCAGAGAACGCCAATGAACTTAGGTGTTTTGGCATGTTGAGCGGTGGTGAAAACACTATCCCATCTCTCTTAATCTATACACCAAGCACTGCAGTGAACCTAAGCAAGTTTTAATATCGTATTTGCGTCACCAGAAGAAAACAAACAGTGTTTACAGTGAAACCGCATATTCAATACGGAGAATCGGAGAAACGAACGTTCGAACTCTGAGCTCTGTACAAAAGTTCCACTGATAGACTCTTTGCGCAGTTGCTCATATCATTGCGGCGGGTAGCCGGGGATGACGAAGTTGCTCTTAATGGATAAAAGATGACTGTGGCACACCCCTTGTGTGACAGGTTCATGAGACGTGTACAGTGCCTCATGAAATTTGTGTCAATTCTTACAGAAACCTCTCTGAACAATGGATTGAAAAGCGCCATCCGAACTAATCCGCTTCGATTTAAGTTGGATCAGAATCACCGGTTGTCATTGTCGGATTTCCTATCGTTACGAGCTGCTCTATTGCCTTCACGAAGGAATGCAGGCGAGCTATTGCCATGACGTTAAGGTTCTCTTTCATAGGCAACGAGTAATGGACGGTCATTCTGGAAAGAACGCCAAGTTGATCTGTGATCAAGCGTGTGAAAATTATTGATTCTCCACCAACCTCATTTGGAAGCCCAAAGCATTTGCCATACTTGCTTTCGTGAGCCTTTGGGTTTTTCTTGATTATTCCTTATATGTAGAGCTGATGGAGTTCATTAGATTGCTTGCATTACTGATTTGCACTCATTGGGCAGAAAGTTATGCAACGGATGATATCAGTCAAAATTCAGAAAGTGCTATGGAGAGCTGCTCTCAACCTTGTTTTCTTTAATGGGATAAAGTGCGATTCATCTCGAATTTACTCAGGAGGAACCGATATTGTCAAACTATGCAGAGATTTTACTTTGAGCAGACACCAAGCAGAAAAGCTGATAATTTTTGACATTTTGATGAGGTACAATTAAATAACGCAGCAAATAACTTCAGTTTACTCACGCGTACTTTAAAGAAACTTTAAAAGAAAAAATAGCGAATGTGAAAAGACACTGCTTAAAATGGGCACGATAATTCCACCTTTGGAGAGAGCATCCAGGAAACCACATAAGATCGTTCCCTCGATTAGAAAGGATTCTCCAAAGTATGTCCCACCCTCTTAAACTGTGATTGGTTTAAAGGACTAAATCATTAATTCGTCTGCAAAAGGCCCCGTAGTGAAATAATAAGTGAAGGCCACTGTCCGCACGTATGTAACAGAATTGATCATTTCCACACCTACACTCATTTGCACAGCAATTTCGTTTTTCACGAAGGATTCAATCGAATCTTTCGTCCACGATATTCTTTAACTAAATTTTCTGCATAAAGGCCACCTCATGTTTCAGTTAGCAGGATACCCGAGACATTGCACTGTATTTTCGTAAAGGAAAGTGTTCACAAGACTGTGAAGGGTTTTCAGCAACCTTGTTAGTAGTATACTTTATGAGAAAAAGAAATGGTCATTGTTTCACTAGCAAGTTTTGGTCGAGTTTGTTGGGATCAAATTAGCTGTTAATTTCTGTTGACAGTAACCCGTATTTGAAGGCCGAAGAAGTTTATCTGTAAACGTGTACGAAAAATGACCCAGGACTTGCTTACAGCCGTTGCCAAGAGGATACGCTAACGGGTCTAAAAAAAATACCACCAGTTACTATTTTAAATTTTGTTTGCTGTTTACGGTTTCGATCTATTTAGTTGACGTGTGCGACCTGAATTAGTTAACAGAACTGAACCAAATGAAGTATGGTGGAAGGTGCAGTTGGTCACATGGTACTCGTATTCAAGTGACGGTTAAGGATAGCCAGTTTGGGGACAAGGATCCCCTTCAACCAATGCTCATTTCTGAGCGAAACGCATTGTGACATTTATGGTTATTGTCATATAGTTCTCATCAGCGGATTATTAGGATGAACAGAGTCCACTCAGAAGACCGGAGTCATTTTGGTCAAGAGGCCTAAACTCAGTGGCTTATAGTAAGCATTCTTTTTCCAACTTGGCTTTTGATCAAACGATCTCCTGTACATAATGGTCTACGAAGAGTGATTTTGCTAGTAAAAGATGTGGGAACAACGAATTCCCCCTCGGGTTTTCCTCAAAGGGTAACTCTCACTAACCTGCTCTTTTACACGGGTTGAACTAATTAATTAGTTTCTATTATGTTTCTTGTCTGAACTGATATATTTTTTGTTCAGTTTTCTAAAGTTTGCCACATTCCTTTTCTACAACAGCTGCGTGCAACCAAAATGCAACCTATGTGGTAATCTAGAATTCACGTCCAATGGCTAGTGGACCAGTCGCAAGCATCCGGTGGATGCTTCTCATCTGGTTGTGGAGCCACCGCCTCTGGTGCCACGCAATATGTGACTGGAACAACGTAAAACATGTTGCCTTCAGTATGACTCCTAAGATTGAGTGCTCGTATCTCGCACTGACGAAAAGAGCTTTGATATTTAAATGGGTGAAAACTTCTCATGGTCCGGAGTACTACTGGTTGAAGGTGAGTTACTTCTTACGTAATTTTTCTACCACAATACAGGAGGGCCCAAAAGTAAAAGTCCTGGAAAAAGACTTGTAAAATCAGTACAGTTTTACATGTCTGAACTGGATGGCATCTGAATACCCATTCTAAACATTGGACTTGGTTGCTAGAGTGTTTGGGTCAACAGCAAAGCAAAAGTGTAATAAACTGCCAGTGGTTCATTTTAATCCAATTTAGACGATGAAGTAAGGATGAACTAATAGGCCACCAGGTGTTTTTCTGGCCCAGTTTTTCGATGTCTTCAATCAGATACAGGTGGAATTTATTAGAGCATATTGTGTAGGACCAGGTCGTTCAATCAAATGAGAGCAGTATGCACAACATAAATTTGTAAGACGTTACTGACAGAACTAAACTAAATCCATCAGTTCTTAGTCTCCTGCCCCTGCCTTGGGTGAGAGTAGTTTGTATTGGGAGAACAGTCTAATGAAAGAATTCTGTGGATTTTTTCTATGAATCATCTACTGATCAATAGATGTGGAATTCTTATGCAAGTATGAAACAAAAAATATTCTTCACAAGCTACTCCTGGAAGACACTGCATACTATATACTGAATCATCATTCAAAAGTAATGATTGGCGGAGGAATGGTGGGCGAATTTCTTGAGGTTGAGAAAGATATTGCTGGATTATCTACCTATAACAACAGCTGAACCTGTCGCGCACTATTCAGTAGTCCCTGTGCACACTTACAATACACTCTTTTTCTAAGGGCCCAAATCTGATGCGACTTCTGAAGTTGTCAGTACAGTGACAGTAAAATGCCGCTTCGTAAAGGTGCGTCATATTCTATCCTATTTGTGGATGAACGTTGGGACTTTTTAGCATAGTACATGATTAAACCACAGACAGACTTGTATTCCTGGACCCCTGATTCATAACCAATTTTTTGAAGGTCACCAGGTGGAACATCGTCACAACGTTAACATTCTGAAGCGTTCTGAGTTAGAATGAAACATCCTGTCAGCGAAATACACTCATTCACAAACCAACTTGGTTTTGCTAGAGACTCACCCGGAGTCCAGCTGAATCACTCGTTTGTGATATTTCCTGTAATTCAAGGAAAAGTCAAAAGCAGACTGCAATACTTACTACTGATTTCTAATGTGTCCGGTTTGTGCTCATAAAGATGAACACTGTGGCCGAACTGTTTTAGGTCAGCAATATCAGGATATTAACGTCTAAACAAGAAGCCAAATATCGGCCTACCAGTTCAGTGGCTGCAATCTAGCTTCGGCTGACGGTCCTGGAAGGTCATTTGGAGGTGGTGATTTTATCACGTGTGCACAACAATACTAGTGCATTTATAAATGGAAATATTTGAACATATCCAGCCGCATAATAACGACGTCTCCTGGCATATGACGAAACATTTGCAAACATTACCAGGCTAGACCGAGATATCCACATTTTCATCAAAATACTAGCCAACGCTGTGTAATTTCAAAGCGGAAAACACAACAGAACCAACAACGAAGACTTCCTGTCTGAAATTGAATTATAATGATCTTCGATATGGCGAGGAATCGAATTAACGCCTAATAGTCCAAATATTGAACGGGACAGTTTCAGAAACTATCTGCTTGATGGCATTCCAGATATGAATGCGGTTCCTTGCTGACGAGAGACCCAAATTGGACGAGACGCGTTTTTAAGTATAAGTGATCAACTGTTAGAAAGTAACATATAGGGCAAAACGCATGAAACTAAGGTTTGCACAGAACACATGTTTCAAATCTGCCCTGGGCGGAGGAAACTCTACTTAAGCGGATCCAGAGGAAGTAACAGTAAAAAAATAGGATTGAAGGAGAACACTTAAAAGCGCAAAAACCCACACAAAATTGTAAAGGCGGTCAAATTTGCGTAGCTCATTCACAAAAAAAATTTCTGTTAGCTTTGGAAATGTTCTGGCGACGTCAGCGATGACACTCAAGTGAAGGAAGAACTCATTCTTAAATATTGGTAGTAAAGCGCCATGGAATACATACGCCTTGCGAGATTTTTTGTCCAAGAAACGACAACAACTTGGCCTGGAAACTCCATCTGTAGGAGTTTTAGGTATATTTGTCAATGGCTGGCCAACAGATTGGGTAAACATTTTAGAAGGTAGTGTCTGATTGAAAGAGTCAAACGGAACACATTCTGCAGGAAATGCTTACAATAGACATTGGAACACTAGAAAATAATTCTACAAAGCAATTTCCTGAACGATTATCCGACTCTCTTCTTTTTGAACCTACACATTTCCACCCGTATTGGTCCTTCAATTTTTTTACCGTCTGATGAGTCTTCACCCAAGATACAGTCAACTTAAATAGACCGGGCTCGTTTTGCCCTTGGTAGTGAATTTGACTGTTTTAGTCGTTTCTCTTGCCACTTCTGAGCAAATCTTTACGCCCTGTTAGATTACTGGCACAACCCTCTTGGCTCAGCCGATCACAGTAACTTGCCGTCTTTCCAGGGGTGTACGCAGAGTCAAAAACTAGTTCTTTTTTATGGAAAGCTTTACGGACACCAGAGCAAGTGATCAAACTATTCGGAATAAGGCAACTGAGGAACGTCACATGTGGACATCTGGCATGTTGTTTCAGTATCCTTGTTGATTTATGGTGTTCCGCAAAGACCATTTCTGCAGCTTATCGCTGTTTACTTTGCACAGTTTCGGAATAGGAAATAAACGTCATCAGAACTGAGTTCAAGTAGAAACGAAGGACCTAAAAATAGGGAAAAAATTGGAGACCAAACTTCCATATATATATATGTGATATGCACAACTTGGAGTAATAACTACCGCGAGACACCTAATGCCCCAAAATAGCTGTTTGGTACAAGCCCCAAATGTTCCTTGCTTGGTCTGGTCACAGCCAACAGGGAATGCACTGGTATAGCTTGCAAATCCACCTCCGTCCACTCCACAGAGTCCAGTCACAATGCCAGAATCACTATGATGTGTACAAACGGCCTATCGCACATGAGGCTGAAGAATGGATAGTTCTGAGCTTCCACCGCTAATGTCCGTCAAAGTGTGCGCGAGCTCAATTGTTGAACCCGTGTCTCTCTTTTTGTTGGAGAATGACATGAGTTACCACAGGTTCTGAGGAAGACCTGTAGAAACCTTGGTCCGCCGCTCGTAAATATGTCATTTTAAAACTGTGTGGACTCCGGTCAGTTGGCCTGTCGAGGAGTGCACTAGACGTTGGACGCCACAGCTTTCAAAGTGCGCTCAGTCGCCTCGTCAGTTGGTCATCATACTTTCCGGATTACATCGTTGCTTTTGTTAACATTAGCAGCAAGAGGTCGTTGCGGCTTCTCTCGGTTATAGTGTTGGGATGGGTCTTGTCCAAGTTTCCTCTGACTACTTCACAAACAGATTCCAATTTGCATGCTCCAACGGCCAAAATTCCATATCACTCTTGCCACATAAGGATGCATGAGAAGTTGTTTGTTGTTGATTTTGCATTTGGAGGTTAACAGCATTTCAGTTCAAATATGCCAATAATTTAGTGCTAAGCGATACATGCGACAGGCCTGCATACTGGATTTAATGCACTCATCGGATGCTTTTAATAGCGCTCGCTGACAACCAGTGATCCAAAGTGTCACCGCAAGTTTCTCCTTCATTCAAGAAAGGATATATAAGTTTTTCCCCTGTATCTATTCCCCTGAAATTATTGAGGTGTCTTCTATACTGACATCCTCCTCATTGTTTTTGTTTCGAGTTACCTCAAACGGCCCCCCTCATGTTGATTCCACCTGCAATAAATTCCGATGCCTGACATCTGATACTCAAACTCAGAATGCTTCGAGTACTCCGCAGCTACTTCCCAAAACGCTTCAGTTAAGATCTTCTTTATATATTAATATACTATTTTCTTGATGTAGTTTATCGCTAGATGAGAGATACAATTGCCTATATTTGGGATTCCTGAGTCAGATTTCTTCCAGACGTAGAGAAGTTAGCATTTGATGCATCAATTCCACATCACACGCATTTCCCGTCGTTTTCCTTTGATTCAGCCATGCTGCTCTAGAATATTGCGTGCATAAATGAAATCAGCATAAATACAAACGTAGGTTTTTGCATCTTCCTTTCTACTTATGTTATTCTACGATGAATGTTGAATGTTTCTGGTTGCTGATGTGTGACCCCACGATACAACGGCCTCCTTCTACGACAGAAAGCTCAAGTATTGTGTCACTTACGGAACAGAATGATTTTCCAACATGATTGTCTTTTAATCTAATCTCGTGTTCGAGCTTCTGGTCCGAATTTTCGCTTTCAATCTGTTTCATATATTTGCTGAAATTGTGGCCACTGAGGTCTACCCATAGAGTCATCCTTAGCACAATGTAGCTCGACTTGAATGAATCTCCAGGTTGCAGTTTACTGTACCATAGTAAACGATCAGCACAGTAATTTCGTTCATTTCATTCAGTTTCTGCCCTTTTATCCCATTTCTGAAGGGTAATCCATATTTACCGGTAAACTCGTCACAACTGGGCCCACAACGGATTCAGTTTAGTGTAAAGCAAGAAGAGGTGGCCGGATTCAAATTGTGTTTGGAAGCTGTCCTTCCAACTAGTCAAGGGAGCGCATCGCTGCCTGTGGAAATTAAAGTGAACAGCTTTGACGATTTGTTCCAGCCGGATAGGCCCGATTCAGCAAGATATGATATTTCACTAAATGCACAGCTGAACAGGGATGGAAAATCTATCCAAAACTATATTCTTTCCTGGACGCCTCAAAGAAGAGTTATACAAAACAGCACGTACCTGGTTCTTGTTTATTCCAGGTAAGTGAAAGTCGAGCAAAAGTGAGTTCATTTTACTATTTTCAATCTCCTTCAGTTGGTCTTTTCAGTTTCGTACACTGTCAGATTTATGGCTGTGCATTACTTCCAAACTTCTCATACCGTTACCGATCACAACTTAATCCATGTCATTCCTCCCATTATCTGAGTGGTGACCCAACGCCACATGTAGGTTTTGTTCAAATTCATGGAAGGTGCCTTCTTGAATTCTGATAATTACGCATGCCACGGCCAATTTACGATCATTGATGTTCTTGTATCTTAAAGCTGTAGTGGGCCGATACGGGGCCGCTCAAGTTACGGCACACAAATTTTGTAAAGCCTGGCACCAAACAAATGTTCCAAGTAGTTCATCTAAAGCAATTAACAAGGCGAAGCATGACTATTTCTACTGCTACCAGGTTGTTTAATAAATTTTGATGGCACAATGAACTTACTGAAGTGCACCTTACCTAATGTCGTGTGATCTTTAAGGAGATCATAATACGTGTTAAATATATGCATGGTGTGGTAGGACGATCTGAACAGGTATGTCCAAGAGGATTGGTCCGGATGTGTAACACATACCATATTTGATTCTAGCCGTAATGTCCTACGATGCTAACTTTCCATTCGAATTCTAATTAAGTTTTAGGCTAAAGTGGTATTTCAAATAGCTAATTTTTAGAGATCGGAAACTAATCTGTGGTGCATTTATATGGCTACAAATAAGTGAACCGCGTTAACAAAAGACCAGTGGCCTTAACTGCCGTCACACAGCTGCTGAGTCAACCGTGACTAAATTCGCTGACACTACGTACTCTATCGAAACTATGATACCCAGAGATTAACAAATAGTTAACGTCCAAAAAGGAGAAAGGTTTAACTGGCCTACTGGACGGTAAAAATATGATCCCTTTCATTGACTATTTGTCATGCCACCTGAAGAAATCAATGGGACTGGGATCCTGCCAGATTGCCCAAGCCCAGACAGGAACTGCCTAGATGCAGATGTTGGGTTCCAAACATGAGCCCTCAGTCAATAATTTCGCGCTTTGGTCCAAGCTACTTCGGGCTTTTGGATGGTAACTTATGCTAATTGCTTCTAGACAGACTTTTTTGGTCGATTGGGGAACGATTTTTCTCCAATGGTTTTTTGACCCAGAAAGTTTCTAACAGTCTTGAAGACAAAATGACCAACAAGGTGAAGTATTTTCAAATGGTCGGGAACGAGGTTTGTCCAGTTGACACCGATTTCACCGAAAATTTCCTTGGGCTCCCCATTAAAGACAGGCTATTTTTGAAATGCGTGCAGGAAGCCACTCCAACACAGCTTCCAAATAACAAAGCAGACTGACGAAAACCGGGGACTGTAAGACGAAAACGAGGAAATATCATTAAAACGACCATCCTTCCACTAAACCAAAGCACATAAGAGGGCTTTATAAAGGTTTCTAAGACTAGAAAGGGATCTCACCGAAGAATCCTCCGACAAGAAGATAATCCATGGCGGTAGTGTAATTATGTTGTACCTACCTTCTGCGTCTTATCACCCATACTTTACTTCGTTCAATTTACATTTCCGTAACCCACAGTTTTTTCTGGAACGCCTCACACGATCCACTGGCCTTCGGTCGTTAGCATCAAATTAGTAGCGAAGAGCGGGGCTAGCTGTGCATATGCATTACTAGATGTTTACCGGGTCACCGAAAGTCCGAATACGTTTTTGTGGCGATTTAAGCAGTCTAAAGTGTGGTCTTAGGACTCACAGCTCCAGTGTTGTGATCTGAAGAACTTATCTCACTTGCTGACCGACTATGTTAATCGCAATAGTGTGATGGCGTTCACTCTTGTGGGGGTTGAAAGCCATACGAACTTACAAACACCTACTTCTTTTGCACATTTTTGCAAATACAACGTTCAAATTTATTCACGTAACGAAACAACTCCAGTGAATCTCAAACAAGAAGGATAACGGTGAAATGGGACGATAGTTTAATTTGTGATTAAGGATTGGAGAAAGTGATCGGTAGTTGAAAAGGCTAATGGAAAAGGAATAAACAGCAGTCGGATCTCTGAAGACGACAGTTTTACTGAACGTAATACGGGTGGGGTCAGGGTCCACAGCTCTCGACCCCTTTGTGAAAAATTCTTGAAGTTTTTGCGGAGGCTAACGCCATGATCGAGAGTAGATGAAGTTTGCTCTGATTTTTATAGTCTAAACGGAATGATAAACTGTTCATTGTAGTATAATTTTGGTTTCATTAATTATACATTATTACATTATTATACATCATATAGATGAATACAGGTGAATAGGATAAACGGAAGATATTCTCACCGAAATGTATAATATACATGAAGGCGAAAATTCACCATGAGTTGAAAGCCGATTTGGAGCACCAATAACTGAAATAGCTAACATACGACAGAAAATGCCCGTTGTAGGCGAACGGGTGTGGGTATACTTCCTGTAATAACAGTTCTCTTCATCGCAATGATTCAAGGTGAGGTTTTTGGGTCGAACTATTGGTAGCTCGGGTGAGTTTATTGGCTGTCGATCGGGTGGCTGTTAATCTGTTCGCCGAGCTTGGCCACTGACTTGACCCACCTAACTGCGTACTGATGATGTCCTCGTGTTTTGACGACACGTTTGCAAGTCAGTTGTCAAGATCGGCGAACAACGACCACCTGATCAACAACCAATGAGTTGATAACGATTCGCATGCTTAGACAGCGAGAGGAACCTCTCAGCCAAAAGACAGCAATCCAAGCTTTTTCTATATTGTTCTTATTTTCTGCAGCTTTTTACTGTAGACTCCAGAACGCAAGAACAAGATATCAGCCAATTTGAATTACCTTATAATTTACGAAGAAGTTCTGTCAGCCCATTAACTATTTCTTTTGGCTTGTTTCAGGACGAGCGTAATCCAACTCGAAGCTCGACATCCTCGCTTGTCATTGCGCAACTTAGATTCTGGAAAGCCGTACAAATTTTGCGTGATCGCATCAAAGGATGTTTGCCAAGGAACCGAATGGAGCTGCACGGTGAGGTTGCTGCCTGTTCCTGAACGGGATTCAAGCGAATATTCTCAGCTTTTATCAGGAGAAAAGCTTACATTGATTGGAACCGGATCGACCAGTGTTCAGGTGTCTTGGGTTGTTCCCACTTACACAGTGCACCGAAAACCAACCTCCATAAACCGATTTTATGCTCTCTCAGTCTACCCCATCGGCACAACCCAGTGTGAGATCAGTATATTCTACATCCTTGCACCCTGGGTATGTTACTTTGCAATTGGTAACGAAGCTTCTGTTGATAGAAACCAGTTTTGACGGAGATAAAAGCAAATTATATTTGGTAAAAGATTATTCGTAATAATTCTTTGTCTGAAGTGTAATAACAAACAGTGAATTACTCAAGATAAAAAAGTCTCGTACTACCAGTAAAAATTCGAAAATTTCTAAATTCTAAAAAGTACTTAAGGGAATCTAACCAGCACAAAAAATATTCACAAAAATTATTTGATATGAAACAGACTAGTTCATTATACTCACTAATATTGTGGAAAACTAAACTCAGTTATCCTACCCAGATGAATCGCCAACCACGTTACGAATAACAATGTGTACAGAAGCTCTAATACTTACTGCTATACCCTATCCACTGAATGCATTTACTGATCGTAAACCCAGCTGGAGTGGTACGTGACAGTTGAACAGTGTGCCAGTTTTCTGTGCGGGTACCGCGAACATGGCGTAAAAGCGACGCGCAGATGTCTTGGACGTTGCCACTTCAGAAGTCTCATGCGGAATAAGTATATTATGCGTTAGCCAGATTGCCGGCAGGAAGTTTAGTTGCATACAAAGTTGTAGGGATTAGCCCATTTTTCAATAAGCACTCCTTTCATCTCACGAAACTGCGCAGAAAACTATCACACTCCTAGTAAGCGCAGTTAATGCCATTTAGAATTAATACTTGAGACAGTGTTTGCCCAGACTTCTAGAGCATTCCGAAGGTAAAAAGGGGGGGTGTTACTTCTAAAACAAACAGACTAAAGAATGTGGATAAGAATACTGAGAACAACACTGTCACCGGACACTGTCATTATGCAGTCTCTTGCCGGAGTGTATCTTGATTATCGCTTCTCGCCTACACAAGTAGGTAAAAACATTAATGTACTAAGAGTTACCTCTTAACAGGGAGCAATATATATACTTCATTTCCCAAAGATTTATTTTGTTAATGCTATTCTTCTGAAATGAGAAAAGATCAAAGTTTTTGGCCAAACATCGGAAAGTGGCGTGGGTGAGCAGGTTGGTTCATACAGGAGAATCTGTTCTGCTGAGCAGATACATTAAGTATAATTATTAAATCTAAACGTATCTTAAAATCTTACGACTGGTAAAGTAAAAAAGGTACAATTTTCCAAGGGAATATATTAACGACTGGTGTCTATAGAAACGATAACAAGGAAGACAGTTGGGTGATAACAAAAATATATCAGTGTACAGATACAGGACATGTTGTATAGTGACATTGCTAATCCACAGCTAGTTCAACCGTTGGTACCTAATGATTATATAGCTTTATGGTCAATAAATAATTGAATCTTGCATACAGTAGACTGTTTCTAGCTAAAAGCTAGTACAATGTATCAAAATACTGGCAACCCACGAATCACGGAGCTAATTATTATGGGGTTGTAAGAACTGCTTGCATATACAAGAAAGCCGTATTTGCCTCGTATACTTGAATTCGTGCTCTGTCCTGAGAACGTGTCAGTTGACGATTCTTCGATAACTGCAAAGGTAAGGGAAGGGGACTATCATCGGTACATAAATTCTACGTTGAATTTGTACAGCTTTACAGAAAGTATCCTCCCTGTGGTAGTACTCGCCATTGGCGAGGTTAACTCTAGAGAGGGAAAGCTGTATTCATCCATCAATCAGACTGCTTCACTGTGAAGGTAAACATTTAATCTTCTACCTTTGTTTACACTTTTTAGATTCAGGTGCACGAGATGACCATCCGAAACGGTTTAATTGATGATATTAAAGCACGTCATGTCCGAAGAAACGTGTGCACGTTTAAGAAGGAAGAACGCCTAGAACCGCTGGGCAACTGGCCCGACTGGGAGCAGTTCGTCGAGCTGCTAGATGAAAGAAACGTTCCAAACGAGTTTACAGTCACCATTCCTCATCTCCAACCGAATCAGCGATACGAGGTTGAACTATGGCCAACAAACCATTTTATTAGTGTCAAAACATGTAAGTTGCAAAGCAATGCTTCTGTTTACGCATGATGCACATTCATCTACATTGCGTTTTAACGACAGACTTCGCGCTGAATTTTATGTAAACCAACAAAGAACACCTTAACAACCGTAGTGAATAATATGCCATGGCGATAATCCCATTAGACCCATGGATGTACGAATCTAAGTCGGTGGTCACACGGTTCTCCAACAGAAAAGAGATTCAACGCCTTTGTTATAATTCTCTATTAACGCAGGTGTATAAGCAGTCCACAGAAGTTTAATCAGAATCGCACCTAGGTGACCAATGTGGATGAAAACACCAAAACCAACCTGCATGTCAAACCACCGTCCTGTAATCGCTTACAAGTTTAACTTTTGGTGCTAAAGTGAGCATTTGTGCCAAATTAACTGTCATATTCGTATTCAGGCAGTCTCCTCTATGGAGCAACGAGACCGCAAATGATTATTCAGTTCCACATACCGGTAAGGAGGTAGGATTCGCGAACTTGAGGAACCCCCTAAAATTCAAAATTGCCGGACGATTTTGATTGGTCTTCTAAGCAATGCTTTGTCTAGAACAGGGAAGCGAAAAATGTATGATGCAATACCAGATGTGTAGCTTCTGAGCCTGACTAACGAAATGACTAGGAAGATTAACGATTTTCTGGAGTTTTCTCACAGAGAAAAACCATCAGTAGATTGCCAGCAAGTTCTTTTCAACCTGCTCAAGCTACCTATAGTGAGCAAATGCTTAGTTATTCATTTTTGATGTCATTTGATCTGTTTTCTTGCCCTCGCCATCTAAAGCGCTAAACGTCAACAGGCTACTAGAAAAAAGGCGAATGGATACCCAGGGACTGTGTCCACCTGGTGGTCCAAAAGAAAAGAAACTAGTCGTGGGTTGTCGAAGGGTTTCCATCAGATATGTATACTGTGTTCTGTTAAAAAAAGATACTGTTGTACCTGGAATACTGTACCAACTATGACCTGAGGTGTCTGTTGTGCACCACATTTAGTTGGATAATATCAGTGTTGAGAGATTCAGCTGGCTTTTAGTTGATCATTCCCTTTGTAGCAAATTAATTTGCAAATGAGTACGATTCGAAAAATCAGCAACTTAAATTGTCCTTCTGAAAAACTCCCCTCTCCACCTATTCTATTATGCAGTAAATGCAACCCTAAACACCAACGGGGTTATTGGTTTGCATTTGTCTACTACAGATGCTTTCCCCCTACTTCATCTCCGATATGCTGAACTTCCATATCTTTCAGTTGAACCAGAAGAAGACTGTAATCTAAGATTGCAGAGGAAAGACACTCGGACGAATGTCCTCAGTTGGACTGTGCCTGAACGCGTGAATAATCTGACCGCCATGAATAACTTGGACTTCCAGCTCGAACTAAGAAGAGTAAATCACATACAGACAAGGTCATTACGAGATACATGCTACGTGAGGCATTGCGACCTAGTGAGTTACACAAATCTGCCATCGTTTTGTCGACAGTTACCTAGACCATTTGTTTGCTTGGATATCTTCATTTTTTAATGCCCTTAGGGCAGTTCTTTAAATGATTGACATTCTACTGACGTTCTGCTCTGTAAATACATCATTATCTTACACCCCAGAAAGGCCCATCGGATCCCCAATTTTCTGAAGATCCAACAAATTTGTTATGCGAGAGACACCGCATTGCAGCACGTACGGAATCAAGAGATCAACAATTCTCACTCTCCTGCCTTCTGCCCTGCGCAGTTTATGATGTGTCACTCACGGTGGTTGCAAACGATTCTCTAAATCCGCAGCTATTTTCATGCCGGAGGCGCTTACTAACTGCGGCTGAAGGTTAGTTATTTTTCAGAATATCGTACTGTCTTCCAACAACTGCATTTCTTCTTTTCTTTAGTGATTAACTCAGATTTTGTCTATTGTTATTTTGATATTTGGTAATAATTACCAAGGGAAGGAAGGACGGATTCCTGGCTTGACTCTGGGTCTTATAATAATAATATTCTGCTCGGCAACATGGGTTTTGAATACCACAGCTCACGGCCTACTTGCTTGAGTGATTTATTTTATAAAGGTCATTGTCATTAAGACTAGATACCGCTGCTTTTCCAAAACTGAGATACGGAGTCTTGGCTACTGGCCGCCACACATTTACTGCGGTCATTTTGGCACCTTCATGTCTCCTTTTTGCCCAGTAGGCGTTAAGTGATGGCAGCCTTTGCTATTTAGTTATCACAGCCACCTACCGAAGCTCGAGGTTTTGTTTTTGCAAGTGACTGCAAACACACTAATGTTCATAGGCAAATATCAGGACCGTAACCATGTTGAATGCTCTTTCGTAGAGTGAAAATCCTTACGACCCTCTGATTTGAGTTCCGTACTGTGCATTTGTTATCCAAAATTGTTCGTTTGGCTGCGTTATGCGATGTGTAAAAAGCATGGGGCGAATACCTGTGGATCACTCCGCCCGATGCACACCGGGAATGGTTGCTTTGGGGTTAAAATATCTCTCTTAACTAGGTTTTCTTAATTTATCGACCTCCACTACTGCTTTGCTAAGGCTGCATTTACTTTCGCAATATTGATGCAATTTTTCGTTGTCAAAAATTGACATTTTTGGGATTAAATAGGCGGATTTATTTTCTAACGTGAGCGGGCAATGGATCTATTTATTATAGAACCGGGCACTGTGAGAAATTTTGAGCTGGGAAAAAACGATAGACTGTATACTATGTTGAGGAAAAACACGCTGCAATGAGAATTGGCACTGCAAGACCCAGGCCCCATCCATCGCTCCGCGTCCCATATTCAGACTTTCAGCCTTTAACATAGAAAACGCTGGACAGGTGGGTCAAAAGAACGACTTTATCGCCTGGCGTATGCTTTATCTCATTAGCGTGAATGCAAGATCCAAGTAACGTTGCTGAGCTTGCTGGTGTTGGCATAGTCTTACGTTTGCAAGCTGAGGCTTCATTACTTGACTGAATACCTGCAAACCACTGATCCTGTGTTACCAACTTCCCGCCTTTATTGAAACATGGACTACCTTTTGTTTTCTGCGTCCACGTATGCACGAATTAACTGCAGCTATTATTCATTGAAGATAGCCGTCAAGTACCGGTGACCCTCGTGTCTACCACGAAGGGCTCGGATATATTCATAATAGGATAGGATTTCAGTGCACTTTTGAACTCATCAGAGGCACAGCTTCATGGTATGCTTAGCCTGGACCTAAGAGACAATGATAACGGGGAACGCTTTTTGCAAAGGGTACTGATCACCAATTGTTTATCAGCAATACTAAATTTGGACGCAGTGGGTGCCGTTTTGCTAGCTGGTGTATATCTACCTCTTAACAACTTTGAAGTCTAATTTCCATCAGCTAAAAATAACGTGGCTCAGTCTTTGATCAGCGTTTTTTAGATAAACCATTTAATACAGATCACGCATATCTTCATACAGATGCTAAGTAACCTTTTATGGAAAATATAGGAAAGGAACTCACCATTTAGTAGCCTTATGAAACAAGTTAAAGAGATATACCAAAGCCTGCTATGCAGTGTATTCCAAGCGGTCCCTAAGGGAGACTGACCACTGACTGATAATGTAACCACGGCCAAATTTGACGCAGGGTATTCTACTTTTAGTGTCTCCGAGTGCACACACGGAAGCTAGCGAACCACGAAACGGTCACCATCATTTTTTAGTACGAGGCGGTCCCTCAGAGTGTAGTTAGTTTAAACGATGGAGTAGGCGTCAGCTCAAAAGTAGCATTTATGCAGACATAGAGGCTTGGTGGAACCAGAAAGTTCAAGAAAAGGAAGGGGCTATTGCGGCTGAGAATACACGACAGCTGACCCAGCTATTCAGCAGGGCAGGGCCTGAAAATGCTTTCATAAGTAATTTAATCAAATATAAAATTGGAAACCTTGAATACAACAAAGCCTAGTGTCTAGATCACCGGGTAGAATAGTTTCAGCAACAGCATATTTGACCACTGCTATGGTCTGTGAGTTTAGATCTCCATTCGGTTGAAATCCCAATATTCTATTACGCCGCGAAGTGTCATCGGACCACTGGAACAGATGAGATTTCCTCTGTGCTGTTCATAGATTGGGGGGAATTTATTTGTTCCGCTTGCACAAGCTATCTTGTGCGCATTTTGAAACCAGTAAGTGTTTCACATAATTACGACCAAACGTTTGTTGTACCCGTGTTCGAACACAGTACGCAAACCGACCGTGTCAACCATGAGTGTGTAAGTCTGTTGCCAGTCACAACGTGGCTACTGTCTTTCCTTATAGTGCGGTACTTGTTTTCAAAACGTGATAGGGAACTCCAAGAGAATCATGTAGGATTTAGACACGATACGGGGTGCAACGGAATGTTTACATTACTTCAAATGGCCGAGCAGCGCCACTTATGCCGCTGACAAAACATTGCGGATTTCCTTGATTTTAAATGGGCCTTCTGCTCTTGGAGAGGTTAGCCGTCTCAAATAGTCTTCGCTAGAGTTGAATGTCATCGAAGTTTATAAACATTCTTCGTTCCACTTATTACTGTACCTCCGGATGGGATGGTTGCACACTGAACTGTTAGGAAGCTTCGCAATATATAGTGGGGTTTACTAGACCCGTCTAGTTTATCATACCTGTTCAATTCCGTGATCGACTTAATCATGGAGTGCACATTTCAGAGGATTTTGAATGTAGTTACTGAATCTGGGCTATGTGGTTGGAATGTTTTCGTCGTTTGGCGCAGGGTACCTTGAACCGAACGTCGGATTTGGGTCAAGGTTTTGACATGCGTCGGACATCATCGAAGTGCAATGACTTACTCCAAGATTTTCTATTGTCTTGTGCTTTTCTGAGTTTTTTAATGAAGAGTTTGAGTCTTTTGCTTTGTATCCGCCCAAGCTATGATTCTGCTATGAAAGATAGAGCCAGTGCGCGTGTAATCAAGCCACGAACGGCCCTCACAAACTTGCATCAGTCACCGAAGTGAACTTCGCAGAAGCGAGGGGCGCTTGCGTACAAACTAACCATAAAAGTAGTCCAACTTTATGGTTAACCCTCCGTTTCGAGGACCTTAGAGCTACTAATACGTCTTATACCGGCGTCTTCATGGATCAACAAGAGTTGGCTAGCTGCAGCGAGCACGTAATGAGGTGCTGCTTATGGGACACAAGTCACAGAAGCCGAGTAAAATTACCAGCTTGGTGTTGTCTTAGAGCACGTACTGCATACATTCAACCACCGTCTTAGCAAGGAAGCCAGGTTTTCCCTTCTGCTTCTGGGGAAAGTTTCCCGTAGGACAGTCAATGATTTGGCAACGTGAAATGAGAGCGGTTGTAATGCTGTAGGACCTTCACGCCTTCCTGGCTGGAACCCAATAGATTATGCTTGCAAAATTCTGCAGGACACAGCATTCAACTGGTTCTAGTAGCGTGCATGTTGTCGTTTTCTAGCCGGAATTCCAAGCTAAAGATTGTATATCGATGTGCGTCTGGGTGAGCTCAACAACGATGGGTGAATCCTATTGATAGTGCCCTAATTTAATAGGATACTCAGATGTGTTTACTACAGTCATGTCCACTCATGTCATGTCCATGTCATTCTCAGTTGTTTTTCTTAAGGGAAAATTGTCTCCTTGTTCAAGTCCCACATCTCCTAGTCTCCAAGTTCATTCCTTTGCTTTTCTCTGCGCTGTTTACTGTGGCTTTTCTCCCTCATGTCTGTAATGAATTTAGGTCTACATCAGTTTTCTACCGGTGTATTGCTGACAGTGATAACGATGATGTCACCTTCCGTCATTCCTAGCTGAAAGAAAGACGGCTTTGTACACAACTGGCGAGTGGGCTCTTACGTTCTATGGAAGAATTATCCAGAAAGGAATAGCCAAAGGAATTTGGAGTAGAGAGCGAGGAAAATAAAATTGTTTGATATACCTGTTGCGTAATCTTTCTGCAAAAGCCAGCATCAAGCAGAAATATGTTGAAAAGCCTGCTTTCTTGACTGCATGCACTTGTTGTCACCAAAAGACAAGCGTAACCCCTTGTATTCTGCTTTCGAAACAAAGGCCAAAATGCACCCAAGATAATAGCTTGCTTTTCATTGCTGTAACTCAGAATAAGAATGCACCACGTGGCGTAGGCTGGTCCGACCTTCTGGAAAGTTCTTGAGGGGTCAGCAAGGAGGAATAAACAATGAGAGTCTGAAATTCATTTGAAGCTTTCACTTGGCTTTCGCTATTCGTGTGTAGTCATTTCTAACCATGACACAGCTAATGATTAAAAACGAAAGTCGTGTTCACTAGTGAAGAATCCGCCGAAGAAGAAATGTCCAACTCAGCGATAAAAAACCCATGGCCTAACATTCCGTTTGTTCGCAATTACTGCAAACCAGATCAGATAAATACACAAATTTCTCTTATTCAGTGTGAACGAGGACTCGCGCAAGTGCTAACTAAATGATTCGGACGGTTTTCTGGATCTGGAACATTTTAATTCAGTAGAACTTTTAACTAATTTAATTGGTCTGAAAGCACTTCATACCTAGCTAGGTTGAAACACTGGCTCTAAGCTTCTCTTGTAAGGCCAGACAAGCCTCCAACTCGTTAACTCAACTCGGCCACAGTGAGCTGACAGACGTTTTCCGATTGACTTGTCACGTCAAACTACGCAGAGGAACCAGTGCCTACTCTCTGTGGTGCTAGGTGCGGTTTGCGCTAAGGTGCACATGCAATAACCTGAAGGCTCTTCAACTGGTGTGAACCTGATGACACAACATATGGGGGTGGGCGGGTAGGGGCACTTCAAAGTCACCAGCATGCCTAACTGGGAACTACTCATTTTTTTAGCTCAAACGAGTACAAGTGAACTTTTGCGGTGAATGCAGAATGTCAACTAGTAACGTCACTACTAATGGAAAGCACCCTGAGAACACATACATTGTTAGTGCTAGTCATCAATCATGTGGGTCCGTACGTTCCTAGTCACAAAGGGAGCTACCCTAAGTACCGTCACAAGCATAACATCCCAGAAGGATCAGAGTGTTAAAGTAAATTTTGTATATGCATCTAATATGAAGATACGAAAAGATAGCAACTCAAGTGTAATACAATGAAATAAACCCTCGTGAAATAAACTGCAACGCAATGTAACACATTGTAAATAAATCTATTAAAGTTCACACCGAGCAGGTAAAAGACAGCAGTGTAAACATTCGGATAACCGGACAACTGACACAAGTGACATTCAGTGAAAAACAGTTCAAATTTCCTAAAAGCTTGTATGATTGCACTCATCCGGATGAAAGCGAGGGCTGTTTACCATCTAGACCATCCTCCAAAGAAGTAAGGCTGATGTTCACGGTTGTTACTGTGTCTCAACCACAGAATGTGGTCACAGCGGCAACTCGTTCAGTAATGTCTTTTGTGCTGCGAATTACTACTCATACATTCCATTGTCACTGAAACACAAAGGTCCTCAAACAAATGGTTCCGACAGTAGTCTGACGAAAAAAAATCAACCATGCAATGAGAAGAATGTTCAGGAGAAATGAGGAAGCACTGTGCCTGGCTTGGAAAACAGACATAATCTAAACGGTTCAGTCGTCACGTAATTGCGAGTTAGTTATCCCAAGAGGTACGTAAAAGTCTCGTGCCTGCTCTGTCATCCAGATACCAGTTGTGACGACGTGCACGTATTTAAGACATATTACTGCACATTATTTACCTTTTTAACATGATTGAACGATAGCTGATCTCATTTGATTGAGCAACATTACAGGAACAATCGATCGCCATATCTATTGTTTCACACAATAATGTATAAAGCAAGCAAGTACGCTGAAGACGGTGCCAGTTGCAAACTGGTAAATTACCTCAGGGCACACGTATGAATTCACACGCAACAAACACTATCTGAACCAATTGGAATCGGTCCTTCCAGGACCTACGAGGGATTGCTATTCGCGAATATGCTTTCGTGTGTTGTTTTATGCACACAAGTTTTTTCTCAGATAAAACCGTTGCGGATGAATATGTATCAACACATTTACTTTGGCGAGTGCCAACGAAAATGCTTGACATAATTTCGACACTGTCATAACAGGAATTTGCGAACAGCGGCAAATCAGTCTCTGGAAAAAGATTGTCGATTTATAGAAATATGCTGTGAAATGTTTTTGAATAGACGTTCTTTCGTCAAAGCTCCTCTCAACATAACCCTCATATCTGTTGTGAATCCTCTTGTCAGTCTTCAATGCAAGGCCTTCTAACGCACATCTTTGGTCAGCACATGGCACGTTTAAAGCACTGTTACTGCGCAGTTTTAAGGTGGTCCTCCTAATCATAATTGCTCAAAACACTACTTTGCACAATGAAAGTACCTCCATGTTTTTTTCAAAATGAATAACTTTACTATTTGCACAATTCCAAGTACAACGTCCGCAACTCTTACTCTTTAAAACCTCATTGGAGGAAATTATTGAACTTATCGAACGGTCTTCTCCTGAAGCTTATCCTCTACAGGTTTAACTTCAGTACTTTGTTCAGCGTAATTATTAATTATAAACTAACATGAGTAAACCTATATTCTTTCTTTGCCTCATATCTGGAAGGTATTCCTCACTATGCTGTACGGCATATTGCTTAGTCAGGAGAAAGGTGATGGTCGTTTTGGTCATTCTTCAGGACTTGTGGTACTTGTAGATTTTTACTCGTACCATTCTCATCTAATTGGCCCTTTCCCATCTGTGCGCCATTATTACAGTTAGTTCACACATCTCTGGTACACAAGATATATAGAAACGTAAAGTCAAATATGTAAACAATGGTACTGCTGTATTACTATATAACGGCGGTACTTATGTACGCTTTCCTGGACTGGGACCTTGGCATGTATTTGTAACTCCTTTGCTTCATAAACTTATGACATATTCTCAGATTAATCTGGCATTCGGCATAATCCCCCCACTCAAATGTACCTGCCGCGAGAAAGGATACCTTAAATTTGCTGATCTGGTCTAAATTCCCGTAGTTTTTGAAACCGACAAATGGAGTCCGTTTTGGTTGTCTCGAGGATTTGTCCAGCTCTGTTCTTCCCTGTCACACCACTAAGACCTTTTGTGTAGTATATTTAAGTATGAATATACAAAAGCCGTATATACGTACATATATTCAGTTTACTCTCATTTTTTCCTATATTCAGGAACAAGGCCACAACTAAGTGTGATCACACTTTCGAACAACATGTTGTTGTTTGCTCTAAAGGAAGACAGGAATTCAAATTACAGAACATGCGCCTCGATCGGGCATACTGCAACTCTGCTTAATGACAAGCATGAGGTCATGGCACAGCCGATGATTTTCACACTAGAGAATTTGGCTCAGAGCTGGGCGCTTCCGCTTCTAGAATCTCCCAAAGAAGTTAACGGACTCCTTTCCTACCGCCTCATGTTACCGATCCCTCCAACCAAGTCATCGAGAATAAGTCTAGAGTTGGATACTTTTGTGGCTAGTGACAGACGCGTGGATCCTCTGGTAATTTCAAGTCCTATGGACAAGTCAGGTGAGACCGCCGTCCCTCCGAGTTATTGCCATTCATTGTGTGGGCTACTTTTGATTCTGACACGGGCAAATAAGTTTTTTATGATGACCTGTAATCTGCTCCTATCATTTCAGCTTGCCACCTTGACTGTGTATGGTCTCTCCCGTTGTCCAATATCACGTTGGCCCCTACCAGTTACCAGACGTCCGGTCAACATATGGCCTACGTTGTCGAATTTGGCCATCATGAATCTTGCAATAAGAGTTCAACGACTCATGATTACATTACTACGCACTGCCAAACCGCGCAAGGTTTCGTGTATTCGGATCAAACACATTGTCCTCTCTCTGGCAGCTGGGGCACGTGCTCTGTTCCACAGTGTCACGAAATGGGTGAGTTATTTTGGTTGGAACAGTAATGGCACTCAATACATTTTGCAAAATCTGGTGAGTGAGTTCCCAATAAATCGGCCATAAAAATATTAAACAGTGGTTTTGCTAGTGATTGTGCTGATGATTGCTGATGATGGTGACATTGTACCTTTTTATAGTTCACAGGGAAACAACGGAGAAGAGTGCACGTTAGTAAAAATGTTCACTTCTCCATATCTCTCATTACGATACTAACAACAGGATAAATAGGCAACGTTGTGGAATACAGGTAGCTCGGCTGCGTTGCTTGGCTGTTGGTCTGTTCGCCGAGCTTGGCAGTTGGATTGGAAACGTTTTATCACCAATCGAGGTGATATCGTCAGTGCGGATATCACCTCGATTGGTGACGAAACGTTTGCAATCCAACTGTCAAGCTCGGCGAACAGATCAACAACCAAGAATAAATAAGCATTCTGAAATAACTTCAGACACTTTTCTCTGAACAAGATTGAACCTTTGAGTTGGAAGAAGAATTTTTGCACAAAAACGCGATGCGTAGACACTGAAGCTAATTAGGGGAACCAGTTGCAAATGTATCCATGTACATATCTGGTCAACAGCACGTCCATGCGCACGTAACTCCGATTCAGAAGAAGTAACTCAAACGTGTTCAGTGATAGCTCCACATTGTTTCTATTTCCCAAGCTTTCCTGATGTTTCGTGCGTCAGAGTGGAACCGACAGATCCATTACGTGTCAGCCGTCAGCTATTATGTACCGGCCGCCTTGACAGTAAAACCTAGTGTTTGCGTGCATTTCTGAATAGGAGCCTGAAGAAATGCAAAAAGTTTAGGAATGAAAACAAAATTGCTCAACGTTGTACCACAGATATGAATTATTAATAGATAAGGAAGGTATACAAAAATAATAATAAAATAGTCACATCACATCAAAATCATGCACTAAAAGCTGCGACTTTAAGGCACTTCTGGGCTGATGTGTTCTTCAAACTATGTTTAGGTTCACACCGGTGGGGAAGCCTGTGAAATGTTGAAGTTACTTCAGCAGAGTTAATTCAGACTAGACGTAGGTTGATTGGTGTATAAGGCTTACGGATTCCCGTAAGTCCAAAATGCTGAAGTGTCTCGGTAACAACAGCCTTAGGACTGCCATAAAAAATAAAAATAAATGTCTCAGCTTTGTCACCTGTCGGTACCCATCTTACATGCCATCTAGAGGAAGCACGATGATTAAGATACTGCCAGGTTACCCAAGCTTCTAATTGGGTATGCCGAGGTTAGGTTTGAGCTACGGAATTTCCGGTCATTAAGTTTCCACCAAGCTATCTGACGCTTCGTCATCCTAGTAAAACTGTATTGCATCAAAATGGATTCTTATTGCTCAGAGAGGCTCTGAAGAGCATTTTTAAGTTGCCTCTCCCATTAACGTTTGTGAATTGCGATGTCAGAAATCTAGCCAAAAACAATACCCCTGAAACTCAGAAATTCTCAGCTGTTTTATGACAAATGAGAACTGCCAGAATAGGACAAATATTTGGCCTGCTCAAATGTTTGGGTTTACGTGAGTAGTGGCTTTAATGTTGTTGCGTCACGAAATATACTTGATTCTAGTGTAGAGACGCAATTTTATCGATATACGTACTTCATGGAATTTGGTCTACTTGAAAGAACTTTCCCAGCCTATCTAGGCAGAATCCGCCATATTTAAATGTTCCATATTTCAAACAGATACAAGAGTGCATTCAGCAGAGAAAATTGTTTGTAAGCCAACTTTCTATATCAGGCAAAATGTGCCTGAAGATTTTGATCATCCACCTAAGTAACTGGTTAAATTTATTCTAATAACTTCAAGTCGACCTTTGAAAATGTTATGATAAATACCGCCAAGCGGGGTATTTTAAAAGTTCAGTATGCAACCACTTTAAGGTAACATCTCATGAATAACTACAGTGAAACGATTTTGAAACTCAACCGATTTTGTCAGAGTACTCTCAGCAGACAGGAAAGGGACAGATGCGAAATGTCTGTAAACTGATGGCTCCCTGGAATTAAGCGGTTGTGTGCTGACATTTGTTATAACTGAGCTAAGGTCCTTTTCGATTGGTTATGCCCAAGTACGAAGAAAATGATGTTTCAAAAATGTTTAATAAGAACTGATTATTCGTCAGCAGTGGCATGAAATCTGCATGTTAAGCAAAAAGTACCAAACGGCAGTAGAGCTAGCCTATCTGCACAGCTTATAGGGAATTCTTAATGGCTATTTGTCCAAATAACAAGAGACCGTATTTAAGTTCGGGTAATTATATGTTTGTGAGATTGACCAGTCATAAGAATATGGTAGAAGCCATAAGAATGACTTAGGTTCTATCTACGACATTATGGTACATTTAGGCTTTACACGCCTACTACCTGATGAAATGAACCATCAGATCGTCTGATTATTCTACTTGTTTTTTTTAAACACCGATAAAATTCTTCTTTCATTTTCAGCTCCAATTACTTGTATAGATGCTACATACCCGATATACTATACAACGAGACTTCAAGTATCCTGGGGAGTACCCCCTGTGCAAAATGAATTCTATCAAGAATGGGATACAACAGTAGAATCCACTGTGTATGGCTATGTGGCGACCATTAGCAAACCTTCATTGACAAACCAACGTGGATCCAAATGCATCCATGCTCAACTGGTAAGTTTATGTTTGACGCAGTTGCAGTAGTGTCGGTCAATAGGAACTCGTTGTCACAAAAGCTTAGCAGCAGAAATCTAGAAGCATATGCGGTTATACCACGAGTATTACATTTGTGTAGACAAATGACTAGCTCCACACAAAAAGAAACTTACAAGTTGTGCACTCAGCAAAGTGCGACGAGTGGCTAGATTCATGTTCGTAGGCACAATTAGTGGAAAAGCGCTCCGTTTGCGGAAGGCCCGTGTAATGATGGTTAGCATGTCGCTTAGTAAATTACCGAACAGCGGATAATATGCCACTTGCTCAAACTGAGTTGAAGCTACAAAATTCAAAGTAGTTCATAACGTAGGTGCATTCTTTCAACGCGTCCGAATCGGTGATGTGGTCCGAGAAATACCTAATAGAATTGCATATCCAAATCCTAAAATGCGCACTGTACCTCTGATGAGTTAAATACAGGTCTAATCCAGGATGTAATCTGTGTAAATATACCCTCACGTCCCAATGTTTTGAGGTTTTCCATAACAAAATACAACAGGTTTGTTACCCAATTTAATCCATCCATTTCGCTTTAGCTGTACTACGCTGACAACGACAAACTATCTTCGTCCAGATTCGTCGATTCTTTGATGTTCTCTTGCAAAAGGAGGAGCACTTTGTTGTTCAAAAGTACGCCAACGGCCCACTTCACAGATCTGGCACAGAATACTTCCTATGAACTACGAGTAACTCCGTTCAATGCATATGGGAGATTAGGTGCTACCCAGAAGCAAATTCTAACCACCTTGGCAGCCAGTAAGTCTGTGGAGGATTTCTAACAGTTTCAGCTATGATAACTTAGTATTTTGGATCTGCGAGCTGTTTAAGCAAAGCATATTCTATCTACGGCCTCATCATATTCAGTCGTGTTTGGGAACCCAACGAGGCTGACCTATCTGCTTTGGGCGCACGTTGTCGGCTGACACATAGTTCGCTTATTCCATCTGATACACTGTTGAAGTACGTTCTTGGGGTCCTTTAGTTCGATGTTAACGTCTCTCACAAACAACCTTCCATGACAACCAAACTGCATTTTGTTTTGTTTGCATTTTTCATTTTGCTTTTCTTTCCATGAAGGAGAGATGTTGAGACTGCACATATTTTCGTATTTTTCGTATTGGATACCCAAAAGCCAAGAAGTTTTGCAGGCCCCGAAAGGCCTTTGAACACATAAAACCGATAAAGAACATAGAGGGTTATGCCCCAAATTTGTTTGAGCCATATTAATCTATTCATTGTATTTTAGAAGAATACGTAGTGATGCGCATGAAAACCGCTCAAGCTGTGAAACATTTGACACCGGCTTTTACAGGCTTCCTTACGATAGTCGTAAACTACTAGTTTTGAGCATGCCGTATGTCAATACTAGCAATATGGATAGCTCCGAAATGTATCGAAATACAGGGAAACATTACTGCCCGCTGGAAGATCTGAGAGCGCTGTGGCAAAGCTATAGTATACAGTCAAGAAGGGCTACATAATATGTGAATAATTTAAACTGAGCCACTTACAGGTTTGGAAAGTGAGAAAGGTTAATCAGGTTTAGAAATAACCTTGAGATGAGGTTAAACTATTAGGGTGAACGGTTAAGGCCAATGCAAATCTTCACGCGGTCACGTGCACCTCATTGACCTTTGAAGTCATTCTTTCAGGGGGAAAAAGACCTTGGCTGGTCGCATGAACGTCCGTTCTGACGAGAAGTCACTGCAAGTCATCTAAAAGTATCATTTTGGATACGTGATTTACTCAGAGTGATCCACCATGAACCACTTCCACAAAATATTAATCATGTTTTGCAGATTAATCAGCTTTCATTCTTGGTTTTGGACTGGCGTAGACTTTAATGTGTGTGCGCTGATTCCAATCCAGATTTCTGGCATTAATGGTACTTTACTTTGTAGAAGGAGAGACTGAATAGTTCCAGTAGTTTTTGAACTGACTATAACCCAAGTGACTGTATTATTCAGCGATGTGACGCGAGCTTAGTCATTTACTTTTTATTAGTACTTTCTTTGAATAATGATTTTAAACAAGTCCATGCCCTTTCCCCCACAGAACCTTGCCAACCACACAGGGTGGGTATTAAGGCCGTCGAAAGTCAATCGCTAGTGATATATGCGTCTGAACGTACTGGAAACGAGTGCGGAGAAGGCAAAACTGCACTTTTAACGTACTACAAACCTGGTTCTAGGTCGCAAACTTTGGAATTCCCCCTTCAGTCACACACAGATTTGCGGCTTCCGGATCTCGATTCATGCACTGAGTATTGTGCTCTTGTTGCGTATGTAAACGCCGTCGGTCGGGGACCCGACTCAGCTGAAGTTTGCAGCACTACAAAGAGACAGAGTAAGCCAGTCCTGTGAAGGGTTCGTACCATTTGCAAAATAATTGACATTTTTACATATTCGGCGCCTTCATCAGTTGTCTTGATCTATTATCACAATAGTTCTTTGCTAAAACTTGATGAGTAATTAGGCCATATTTTTTGTGTGAAATAAACGTAGGACCAAGCATTAACCACCACAGTAAAGTCGGCTGTTGATAACCTTTTCAGGCATGCGAAAGAGTATTGCTGAAATTATATTTAAACTGTCGATTGAAGCATTTTATCCTTGTAATTGCAAAAACTACGCGCCGTTTACTTGAATTCCTAAACCCTTTGCATTTTTGGATAAAATAGCTCCATAAGGTTCGCCTGCATCTCCAAAAAGTTGAGGTCATCCTGAGTAGCCATCAGTCAATTTTCCTAATGCATCTTACCCTTAATATCAGCTTAAGTTCGTTTTATTTGCGAGTGGACTTGGTGTTCTAGAACGTTTATCATGATTATTAGGTATACTTAATAATTACACTTACTATTGAGCAGATTGTTGTGTAGCGCGTAGTGTGCAATAAGCTTTCTGTGTACAGTTAGTATAATTACTTCAATTTAGGAGGTTTAGTTCAGTGGAAGTTTTAAGTAGTTAATTGGACATTTTATATAGTTAATACTGTATAATTTAAAGAAACAATACGAAACAATCTGACTATACTCCAGTCCTTCCATTATCACCTTGTGGTCAAAGCCGATTGTAACACCAGTTTGCATCATTCAGGCAAGGTGTGTGGTTAGAAATGGTCAGTGGCAGTAGCGCACTGGAATGTGGACTGATGAGGTGGGATTTCATGTCCATGAAGGTGGCATACCGAAATATTTCAAAAATTCATCTGCGAGAAAGAGCCAGAGGGTGACGGTTTGAGAAAGTACACTGACAGCGTTGAATCCCGAATGCTGTTGAATCTTCTTCCCGACTCATCTTTTCAAAATCCCCAAGACATTAATTTTTCATCGTGACTTTTTCCATCGTTTCTCGCGGGACTTTTGACAGCTTTCTTTGACTTCCAAATCCCTCATTTAGTAGTATCCTCCAAAAAGTTGACTCCGTGACCGTGACAGCAATGTGGTCACATAGATATTTGGGAAATATTACTATTACTATTAGCATTACCATTTTATTTCATCCTAGATATGTAACAAACGCGAGGGACGATTAAGGACTCATAAAAATGCGTCACCACACATGTTTTGATTGCAGTAGTCATTCAGTTCAGTGTTTGCAGTTACGCTCAACAAACGATAGTTTGGTATTTTGCCATAAAATGCCCTAAGGACATTCTTTTAACCCTGTCACCAAAATCATTTCCCAACTTAACAAAACTGATCAAATTTTATTCTTTTATGCGCACCTACAAGATTTACGATGACACATTTCTATTTCTTGCAAGCGGAGTCTCGCCTCTCGCAATGTTGGTTTTTCTGTTGGTTGACCTCGCTGTATTTGTATATGTTCCAGTCGTGCGTCGGTCACTGGTTTAGAGGTTGTCTAAACTAACGAAAGTGACTTTGTCTGACCGCACATCCATAACGGTCACGGCAGGCTCACATGGTCAGAAGTGGAAACCGGATGCATTCATCGCTTCCGGGCTATGCAGTATTTATGAATTCGCTTGGCACTTCAATTAGCCACTAAAACAAAAGATGATGAGCCCTAAAAAGAAGGAGATGGTACGACTGTAGCGCTACTTTTTTTGCAGAAGAAAAAATAGAAAGATTCCTTCGTAAAACGGACACCTATGTGGAGTAACTGGTGAATGGATAGGTAAATGGATAGAACGTACTATTAATTTATGTAAATTAGAAAGATGCGTTTACCGGATTAAACTTCATTTATTGTTAATTGCTTACGCCAAATTTGCAAAATTACACTGGAAAACTTTGTTCCACCAAATCCAAATTATCACGGCTCATATGAAGTAACGATATCTAATGAATTTTACTGCACTCTGATTGGCTAAATGAAAATATGATTTCATCGGTTATTCTCAACAGACTTCAACGGGTCTCCGTCCATCTCTTTCAAATGCGGGGGACCGCTAAGCGGCGATGCTCACACGGATGCCAGTGCGAAGGGACTGAAGTTGGTCGCTTGCAAGTTCAGTGCTCAAACGGATTACACCAAACTGTGTCCAGTTCATTATGAAATGGAAATGAGCATTTTCAATGCTAAAACGGCACAAACAATGAAGTTTGACCGGAGCGGTAGGTGCCCCCAGAACCGCTGAGTTGCAATCGTCAAACTTTTTTAACATGAGCATTCCCAGTTTGCGCACTGATCTTCGGATGTTTGCACTTTACAGTTCTCCTTTGCGTTCGCCCTCTCGTGGTATCAGTCGTTTGAGTGACGGATGGATGATGCATGCTGGTTTTCGGTAGTTAACCTCAACCACAAACCGTTCACTGAACCGAATAATTTAGTCAACTCCCCCTAGTTTTGCAACCGGTAATTCAGTCGACAGAACTGCACATCCGAAAGATACTCCGGCTATTTACTAGATACCAACGGGCAATTGTCGCTAGTTCATGAATCTTTATTTGAGGACGTATGCCTCATGCAGGCTCCTAAACTAGGGTGTTCAATTGGCCACCTCTCTGGATTACAAACACTTTGCCACAGTGTACGGTCAAGAATAATATTCCATCGATGATGACAGCGAAATATTTTTTTGTCCTGTGTTTATGCTGTAAACGGTTTCAAAATTTAATCCTCAAGATTTTGCAGCCACTTTTAAGCCGCCCGTTTTTTCACTGAAGCTGCCATTTTTAACTACTGTTGAAGCTAAACAACTTTTGGAGTGATAGCTGACCGTCTGGAATATATGGGGCATCTTCTCGTTGACCGGTATCTGAACCGTCAAGAAACCTCATTGCCCTGCAGTACTTGTGCTGAATCACACAAAGCACAACCGGCGCACTTCCCCAGGCACACACCCTTTATTTGTACCACGTATTTTTTACACACAACACCGGACAACTTTCACTGTCATAGATTATCTTTCCTATGGCTTTTGAGTTGTCTGGGCGCCACACTAGTCGAGTAGTGGGTCGTTGTATATTTAAACCATCTTCGGTTTACTGAGAGCTGTTTCGTCTACGTGAAATTTAAAGAAATGAGTTGGATGTTCGTTGTCATGCAGTTCAGTCAGTTTACAGGTGTGATCTTGTTGTTTAAGGTAGAATCGTATTATTATTTTTGACACAACCTTTTATATAGTTTCAATCCGCAAAAACCACCAAACTAACAAAAGCCCAGTTGATGTTCCTTGTGCCCTAACAAAAGTGCACCGCTTTAACTTATAGAATTCTCACGTGCTTCATTTTGGGTGTGAATTCATTTAAACAACGCCTCTGAGCCCACGTCCAAAATTTGCCTCCACTGAATCAAACGTAACATAAGCGACCACTGACTGAGGCCATAATCCATCAGTTTGCAAACAAGGGTGCAGACACGTGTGCTTTTACACTCCGATCTACCTTACCCATCTCATCTGGGCATTCAGGTCAGGTATTATGATCAAATCGCGATCCTAATCCAGTCACCACTGTGTATCCCCAACAGCCGATGACGGTATTATGAAGCCCAATATTTATTTATTTCCGTGATCATCTTTTAATTTGTTGATAGTGATAAGTGTTATCCATGTTCACCGATATGTGGGATTAAACCAACTTCCACGAACTACCTTAGCCTCATCGTTGTTAGTAATAATTCATCTACAAAGGCCACAAGAATCAATCTACAGTGTCAGGGCACTCGCATTTTTTGTATTATATTACCTAATCGTTCTTCTGATATGTGCATTTTTCCTGGAAGGTTATAAGATTGAATTGTCCGCTCAAAATTATACTACTAATCTTTAAGTTTTTGGTGAAAATCTTGCAGTCCTATGGGGCAAGGTGAAACTTTTGTCTTTTGGTTTCTTTTAGAGTTCATTGTTGATCGCTATTTCCAATGTGGACTATACTACCAAGTTCGTGTTCGAGCCGTGGCTCCAGACTATGATGCGCTATTGAGAAATGACGGAAGTTATATTTCACCATACTCTCAGCCGATTGGTCTGTACACAGGAATGTGTGAGTAAATCCAGTTTCTGCATGAGCGGTGTATGTCAGGAATTAGTTATCCTCAATTTTATTCGCGGTAGCTTAAAGTTTTACTTTCAGTGTAATTTTTCGTCTATCCTTGTCGCCCAAACTCTTGCACAGTCCTTTTGCTTGAATTGTCAGCATGGAGGTGGAAGTTACGGTTAAAGATAAAGTAAGGGTTATTCAGCGGCTCATTTGCTGCTTACAGATATATATATATACATATATATATGCACAGGTCAGTGTGATATATCAAACAGCTAAAAGGTACTATTTGTCTAATTTGAACAACGGGCTCACTATATCAAGCAGTCCTCTATCAAGAGAACTCAATGTCTCGTTTCTACAACATCAAAACAATGATGTTTCTAGTGTCTACATTTTCGAGTTATATTCCTTCGCCGTGCGTTTCACATCATCTATTGACCCCCATAAAGTCTGTTTCAACTAGATTCCGTCATAGCTCATAAGGTGTGCCTGTACATTCAGAGCTACAGAATGTTCGAAAGTGCAAATGACACAGCAAAAAGCTTCATAAGGAACTTCTCCCAATTTCGTTCTTTGAAAGTCGTGCATCTGCACTCCGGAAATGCTGCTAACACAAGTGACGGAACTGCTCATTATATAGAGAATTTGAAGGCCAGCAGATGCAAAATATCGTCTGCCAGATGAGATCGAATTTTAAATTTCAATTTTTAACTTTCTTCTTTCTTATCACGACTTAAACAAATGCCGCGGTTGCCCTAGATCTGCTGGTTTCTACCCCCGGAAGGATATTTTCCAACTCGTATAATAACCTAATATCGTAAGACAATCCGCTTCTCTCAATGGTTCATTCTTTAGAGTTTTAACCTATGGGCTGGTTGGACAATTTTGATGGAGGAATACATTCGCTACCAATGAGCTTCTGCCACAATTCGTTCCTGAGTATTCTTCTGTAAACCAGTAATGTAAATATGGGAAATCCTTGATACATACCGGTTGATGTTAGAAGCACGCTCGGGTTCAGCCCTAGGTTCCAGTGCACAGTTTACTGCAGATGCCACTAAACTTGTAATATAGTCTTTTGACACACTGAATCGAACTCAGCACATTAATTATGAAAAGGGCGATCTTTCGGTTTCCATATATGTGACGATGTTTTATAATTTGCCAAAATGTGTGGATAAGGTATAAAGCCGTACGTTACTCAGAAAATGGTTAATTAGTTGCTGAATCAGAGTCCCCGTAAGGTTGGAGTATTCCAAGAATGGCCAGGATTTGAAACAATGAATACTAGCCTAGTCTCCTGGTAGTTTGGATAGCCTGTTCGTCATTCGTTTTTCAGACTGGAAGAATGACAGACCCTGATCAGGATAACGAAATAGACGCTTGTACGCAAACCTCCAAAGAGAAATCGCTGCCATAATGCCGATCAGTTTAGTTCAACTGTTCCTGAACAGTTTCTGGTGGCAAATAGTATTCACAGGCGGGTTAGCGTTTGTTCAAGAGAGAAAGACTGACGAAGTTGCTCTCGGGTAGGTGAATTTACAGGAACTCTACCGCAAATAATGTCGGTGGATTGAGGTGGTTAACTGTTATTAAAGGTGGTTTTTCCGGTGCTCCTTTATTCAGCAAAAGCTGATAAGCATTTGGTGACATTCGCAGGTAGCCTATCTAGTCTGTGCCCGTTAAAGTCCAACTGATCGGAGTGAGCGCAAGGGAAGGGTTTCGTCACTGTTTGCTAAGGTGCATTCCTCTAGCCTTTCCATCATAGTTTCCTTTTCGCAGGCTTTTGGTTTTCAGTAATGACTGGTTATGTACCACTCAACCGAAATGGTGTGGCCTTCAACCTTTAGTTTGAGGGGTTTGACCTAAACCTACTGTGTTCATCATCAACTAGCCGTTTCAACGTCTATCCTAACAGTGTTTAAGCAGGCTAACATGCGTGAACACTCGACACCTACACAAGCGAATAGTGCTGATAATCAATGGGGTGGTAACATCATTTGAGAACTTTCCTAAGGAAGCACACTGAACTGATTTCGTAATGTCAGTACAATGAGCTTGAGGTGACCACCGTCCACAGAAGTGCATTATTTATATTTGAACATGTAAGTTGATGATTTGAACGGCAGGTCCGTTCCGAAAGCTGTGCGCCACATTTCGTTGAGGTAGAATAATAATAGTCTGTTGATCTGAGTCCAGCACTGGCCCTGGATTATAAGCGCTAAGCGGAAAAATACGACAACAGTGTCAGAACTCGCGGTTCGCACTGGCTAGTGACGTGAAAGGCATCTAGTGGCATAGGTCTTGCTCAACTGATAGATGGAAAGATAGATAGATAGATAGATAGCTATTCAAGAACCTCGGCCTCGGTTTATTGACTAAGTATGACGCTAGCGGCCGCTAGATGGAAGTAGAAAAATGCTGAGTTGTCGGAGTAACGCAAGCACCAAAGGAGTGAGGAGTCTGGAGTAGTAGGATAATTACTGTGATCTTACCATGAACAATTTTATCTGAGAGGTAACCTACACCGCTTTCTTGCTGCTCAAGCGCACCAATAATTCTCGCCTTTCAATGGAGCACATATAAGAATGCGGATAAGTGTGAGTTTTCCAAGAAATTGAAAGAAATGATTCTTCAGTCTTGCGGTAAGTCGTGTACAAAACCCTTCTTCTACCTTGTCAGATAACCGCTGGGTGGATAGAAGGACAAAGCTCTCTCCCTTCAAATCCCTTTGAATTTAGAGAGGAGGCTTACACTACGCCGGGTTCCATTCTCATTCTACTCTGCAATCTAGATAATTTTCTTCTGCCGCAACCGACTGGGGGTTTATTATTGTCCCCGAAACCACTAACTAAAGAGGCTAATGCGCGGGAAAGTTGAGTGATTTGAACAGTCACCAGTCTACACTCTAATGATTGCAATTGGTGAATGAGACCAAGGTTCATTTGCCTTTATATTAACATCATGAATACTGTTCCGTAAGGTCACCGGTGTGCAAAAGAACTATGGTTTGTTCTGTAAAATATCGTGGCTTCGTCCACCGTCCATGGATTTTTTGCTACTATGGTTTAGCCCACCCCGCCAGACAAGCGATCAGCGGTCTGTCAACTAACCTAAGGCGCCGATCTGCTTTTCACGAGACGAAAGTAGGTATGAATTTCTCGGTAGACCTTAAGGTAGTAAAAGATTCATGGTACCAGATGCAACTATCTCGGTCAAAGAGAATAATCTGGAAGCGAATATAACTATTAGGCTCACGGAACCCAGCTGCAAGCTAATGTCTACACAGTAATAGCCCTCTTGTCTGATGTAAATTAGCTGAATGATTATTAGGCTACCTTCTGATCGCTTGCATTGCACGAACCTCCCTCCTGCACTTCACTAGGTATCATTTTCCATCTAGGGCTTAGGAAAATGCTTTTTGAATTAAGCGCAAGTTCAGGAGGCATTCCCACAGATTTTGAATGGGCCCACTATATACCCATCGCCTATACATGACAGTCACCGTGCTTCAAAGAGTTTCCCACCTTCAACTAAAGACAAATAAATTATATCTTACACCGTTTCGTAAAGCGGTGTTGTTTGTTGACCTGCGAACAGACCGGTGGCACACTGGCTCGCTAAGTTTTTTACGAACTCTAAAGATTAATGTGGTCTGATGTATATCCGCAGCACTATGTACGATATGAAGATATTCCCAGAAATATCAGGAAAGAAACACCTGAAACATGGCCCAGAAATAAATAATGACATGGTCATCATAAAGCATTTTCCCTGCGGGAATTTCTCGCCTGAATATGCTTATTTGCACATCCTAGGTGACCGGTATGCCAGTATGCAGTTGCCTTTATCTCATAAAATCAGATAAATTTTAAATGCATCTTCTTGTTGGAAATTTCAGCCTCTGACCTCCTACACATAATTAAGGAATGCTGGTGTGCCGAACTCCGCCTAAACTGTGCAAACGGCTCTACCGAACAACGCAATTAACTCATTCAAGTTCCACAGTCTTAGCTCTCAATAATTTCTCCAATATAGTCAAGGTCACTCACAAGCAAACTATTTTTTGGAGAAACCCGGAGTAGTCATGTTTTTTCGAAGTACTTGGCTGGAAACGCAGTTTCATTTCACTTGAGTGTTTTTTGGACATGTACAGTGGGTGCGTTATCACCGAAAGTCAACGTTCTCCCATTCTCGCTTACAACTCATCGAAAACCAGACTCGAGTCCTGCTCGTACAGGAGCTCATCTTCAGCGCACTTCCCTGTGATTTTGAGACAGCGTACCTGACAGCATGTTATTGCACCAGGATAGGAAGAAGATTTTTCAAAAGATATTACGGTGGATAAGAACTCTGAAATTATTCTGCAACCCCCTACAGTTGTTTTTGCATTTGCTAGCAAGTGTAAGCTTCGGTAGCGTGCTGGAGGATTCCAGCGGTTTATTCGAACGCAACTATTTCTCATTATTTGCTTCCCGACCTATAAGCAAACCTATGGACTTATGTATATTTGCTTCAGAGGCCCATTAGCTCATAATTGTATAGCTTCATTGTTTTAACCTGATTTACCGCTATTCCCCTTCCATAAATCAATTAGCTGACTTCAGATTTGAAGATCTTACAATTCACGTTGAGCCAGCGACGAACAAGGGCGACTTCTCCTATTGTACTTCTCCCCACCTAATAAGAGGCGGAGACACATCAACGCGAGCAGTAGAATCTGGTCCAGACGATATCTGCTTTCGGTTGATTTGGGAGATAGCCGGGGAAACGCAAGGATTGATGGGGTTCGTCATCCAAGTGTTTGGTAATCAGCTGATCGAGAGCAATTCCAGCAGACCACTTGGCGCAGAATTATCGGATTATTATGAAGAAAACAATGTAGGCCCGTGCCTGCGTATGATTTGGATTCCCTGCCCTTTATGTCTTCCTGGGTTTAATTTCGTAAGTTACGGTGATAAAAATTTTGAATATTTTTTTGTTGATGAATCAGGACAGGGAATCAAAGACCAAGGTATTCCAAAGCTGGCGATCAACTCATTTACCGAGTCTTTTGGCATTTATGTGCTTACTAAAGGCGCCTTAAACTGCACGTTAGTAGCACTGAAGACGACAGCTATATGTGACTCAACTATTAGACAATCTTGTTGAATTTCAAAAGGACAGACTTCTCACGGGCTCTATCGATATACGGTACTTGGGGTTTAGCGGAATACACTTGTTTGCAAACAAATTTGGTTTCGTGGGAGACTCACCTGGAACCCAGCCAACAACAGTCTGTCATTTAAAATCCAGCTCGAATATCTTGGTAGTGCTTTTGTTGTGGTCACAGTCTTGGACAATTCCTTAAGCCCCTCACCACTCACTAATACTAAACTGAAGAAAGTCTCATTCGGTGCATAGGCTGAACCAAGTGAGCTGCTCTAGTCCGATGTATCACAGGCACATTTCAGGTGAGTGACCGAGTTGTCCTGCTGATACATAAGTAAGCGCAGTCTATCTTGCCGAATTTATCAGTTATCCAAATCATAGCAGGATGCATTTTGCGCGACTGACCAAAGGCAGGTGCACGTTCACACCACAATAAAGCGACGTCTGTGCCGATACTCGGCCGTTTTTGTTTTCTGGTAAACTTCAGGGATATTTACCTTTATTGTAGCCGACAGCATACCCACAAAACCATTGACGCATCGCTACGCTAAAGTTCAGAATGGTGCGCCGGCGACACGAAACGTTTGGAACTGCATTGCTCAGGAAACAAACCAATGGTCATACTGCAAGCCATTTGGTCAAGCCTTCACGTATACTACATTTTCGTCTTGCCTTCACTAGGAGGCTAGACTAAACTAGAACAAGTCTGAACCTCTGCGATTAAAAAACAAACAAGCAGCATTCAGCAAATACTCCCGGATGTTTTGCTCAGCCTGACCACATGTGGTTAGATTTAAAGATTTGTTGGATGATACAAAAAGGGATTTCTCACATAAATATTTACATATAACTGAACTGTAGTTTGTATGGTAGTGTACAATACGCACAATCTGGGTTGGTAAATTTTTATTGCACAAGGGGTACCATGATATGTCTAATCGGAACAAAGTGGGGCGCCTAGGAGCAATGAAACACTGAAAATACAGTCAAACTTTCATGGGGAAAATCACTGTAGGCTGGTCCTATTAAAATGCAGACAGGAGATCACAGAAAAACGCAAACAGTGCAGCCGTGATGAAATGACAATGGACAAAAACTTCGATGACTACGTTGATGTGTCAAAGTAAATCCTCCTTAACCAGGATAAATGGACAACAATGGTGTGGACACAGTGCGACACACAAACCATACGGAACACTGAATTCCCGTCTGGGAATTCTGCCCGCAGCAGTAAAATGATGAGGATTTTGTGGTTTCAACATCTGTAGTAACTTCATGCTAAACTCGTGAAAACTGTACGTTAACACCTTTTTAGCTGCATAAATCAACACAATTTGCAGGTAGACCTAACAAACCGAAAGCACTGATGAAAATTACTGTGACTGCTTGTTTCAGTGATAATGACAACCCATGGTATCATAAGTATTTTGTGCAGTCGTGACCTCTTTAAAAAATTTGCTACGGGTGTTTATTTACAGACGAATGCGCGTGACAAGGTGATTGAACGGTTACGACGGATGATTGACCATTGCACACAGATTAACGACTTCGGTTTTCCAAGAACCGTTCAGACGCGGTCAGACGGAATTGAGGAACGCATCAGAATTACAAATGACCTCAGGAGAATGACAAGCACTACCATGGCTTTTCTTTTGCCGCAGTCGAAATCGGTGGATTTACTTGTAAATGTGTCAAAGCTAGTCAAAGGACCAACAAGCTCGAATACTGCTGATGCCGATAGAAAGATACGGCAAGTCAGATCGTCGTTGTTGGAGCAACCTTCGTATTATTCAGGACAAGACAACAACGGTTTCATTCGTTTCTATTCCGTGAACACATTCGATGTCGTTCTAACTACCGAAAAGCCGTGGCACGTGTATGGTAGGGCTGAAACTTATTATTTCTCCTCACGTTGCACTTATTTGAACATTCTCTTGCGTGTCCATGTAATTATCCAGGCTAGTCCACACTAGTGACGGAAATTGTGAGCTCGATTTTACGCAGGAGTAGCTCGGTCTTACAGGGATTTAAACATAAGTTACCGTGACTTCACTAATGCACACAATACGAATCTGAACTATGGTACCTAAACAGGCATGGCTTACATGTTTGGTCATTCTTCTAGTCGCACAAAAAAACGAGTCGAATGACCATTCTAGAGGCATAAGAACAGTACATCCTAACTAAATATGGCTGTTTACATTAGGCCTGATTACCAGCATGTCTCTAGAGTGTTTTTCAGGAAGTGACTCATAGAGTCTGCGGAAATTTCTGCCCCTATAATTAACGGGATTTTGTAGTATTCTCGCAGCATGGTCTTCTACATCTTTGTGGAGTATTTTGAACATAAATCCACGGTAAGGCATTTTGTTGCTCCCTGGACACGTGAGGTCGCACACATGGCAGCCGTCCGCCAGGCAAATCTGCACCCCTGGTAACTATAAACTGATAAGTTAGCACAGATTTCTTTGCTCATCTTTAAACACATTTCCAATTGACTTGGAGCACATCTAGTGAATCACAACTCCAAGTTTTTCTGGATATAACGTCTGCTGTCTCATACCTTTATGATGATTTTGTACCAGATCAAAAGTAGGATGTTAGGGAACATCACTCAAGAAGTGTGCTGGTAACTCCAAGTTGTACTTGACTTTTTGATGCAGTGTCGTTGGCGTTTGCATTCGTTACTTTTGGTCTATTAGCGTGGAAAAACTAAACCGGAATATGGTATGGGGTGGCATGGTAGACTTGTTGCACATCCCGCGCAATCCGACTTGGTGCTGAGGTTTGTTTGATTGCCTAAAGTTCAAGGCAATTGTTGCATTCAGGAACGATTAGGCTTCAGCAACATTTCGTCCAGTATATCGATGACATCCTGAAAAGATCCCACAGTGTCATGTTATCTGACCACCGTTACAGTTAATGTTCTATGTCCGTGCACCAGCGCACTTGTTTTTATCTAAAGAAGACTAAATCGTGACTTTCACAACTCTCACCTGCGCGACTGGCACTTTAACACTTCAGTGAAGAGGCTGAATGCTTACCCCCTCCTCGTATTCTCCACGGTGTTAAGTCGATAGTATTCACCTACTTTTTTGAATGTGCGATCGTAACGACAACTAGGTATCATGATCATGTACTGTTTCTCACCAGATTTTACATATCACTAAACAAGAGAATCTCCAGCAGCTGGAAACCGGTTATTTTGAGTGGTTTGGTCAGCGATATAAAAGAGGAATTTTGAAGAACAGATTTCGATTGATATTACTCAAAGTTCTACGCTGAATCCTCTTTCCTGGCTTAAGGAACGTACTCTCTTTCAAAAGATGAAAAGTGCTAAAGATACTCACCCGGTTTCTACGGGAGAGTTCTACAGCCGGCATACCCTAAACGGGCTGAAAGGTGAAAGACCAATAAACGGCTTGTTTGAATAAATGGAGCCAAAACACTTTACCTCCAAAATCTGGGTAGTTCCTTTAATCAAAAAATATCATTCCTATTCTTACCGGATGACTGAAAACCTACTGGCTTAATAGCAACCACATACTTGTTTGACGTTTTGAACACACAAATCCAACATTGAATTTCAAAGCTGCTAATAAAACCTGTGCTTCCGTTTTTCACTAAATTTAGGATTAGATTCTAGGATATGCAGGAAACGATGGAGGTTTTTCTTCTTTGTTCAGTGTACAAGTGGTTTAAAATCATCCTCCCAGACGGCATGCTCAGCCGTGTGACCAGCTTTTCTCTCACCAGATATAGGAGATAGTTATTACTGGGGGTGAAGGACCAAATTTTTGTACCGCGAAGTGAAGCAACAACTTGAAACATTGGACCCTGCTTAGGATGTAATCAAGTTCTGGTCGAACAATAGAGGGTTCAGTTAACTGTGCAAAATGTCAACTGCTGAGTAAATGTGGTTTTCTGGCTTGTTTTCAAGTCGGCCCAGTTAGACGTATCCTGGTCTGCTCATCTTACATCAACCTCCTCTGCATTGGTAATATTTTCAGTGGCATCCAGCGAAAACAACACAGCCAGTTTGATCGGTTTGTCTTTTGGAATCATTTTTGGCCTTGTCCTCCTGATGCTGATATGTCTGATAATCATCTTCAACAACAAGCGCAAGAACCGACTAAGATATTTGGCAGCCCATCAGTCAGATTTCGGGTAGGTCCTGTCACGTCAGTTTCTTTTCTGTACCAAATTAGCACACACTGATATTATCTCTTTATGACTGATTAGGCCTTGCAGGGCCCTGGAGACAAAGTGCTATTCGTAAACCATCGTTAACTGAGAAGTCACAAAATCCCACGGCCCTAAGTCCGTCCCAAAAATCCTCAACCAGCCGGTTGTGTAGCAAACAATAAACACAAACTTTGATGTGGCAACAAGCTTCACAATCACCCACCAAGTGTTTCCGCGGTCTTTCTTCCGCAAAACAAGAAACTGTTTTCCAGAAGCTGTTGTTCGATTCCGTTTTTTATTATTTGTCTTAATTTGCCTATTTTCGAAGTCCCCCACGTCATCGAGCTTGATAGAGGATCTTTTTCTTTCGTTTAGAACAGACTGTGCGTAATGTTCATCATTTACTGCCCACTCAAAATGCCTTTATTTTTTCATGTTGATACCGATCTGTTGGTTGTGTGGCAAGTACAGTTACCTTTTCAAGCCACACTCAAAGTGCTGTTTAACGCTACGGTCTAATTTATGCTCCTCATTGATTTCAAGTTCCTGAAAAGTAACTGTTGCCATTGTATTCAGTCGTTTCTGGGCACTGTTTATTTCCCCGACAGTTAGCTTCGACATTTGAGCAGTTTAGTTATGCAAGCTGTACCTCGCTAAGTTTGAAATGGCATAGTAAGCCGGCTCCTTGGTGGAATTTGTCCACAAGTGATCGAACTCAGATTATCTAGCTGCACTCCAGAAGGGCTATTCACTTTAACTCTGTTTCTTCAAAACTGAGTAATTGTGAATAAGGTACCCATTCGTCACAGTGTTCTCCACTAGATCACAAATTTTAACTTATTTGTGGCCAGGTCAGAGCCGTTCATTTAGCCCGGCTTCCTGTCTCCTCTATTTCTCCCTAATTCACTTATCTGAAGTTTAACTGCGGGGGATATTCTTTCGGCTGTAGATACTTCTCAGTGGTACCAGCTTCGTATGAGCATTTTTACACTTCCAATTATCGATGTCGACGTCACTACACTGCAATTTATTTTACTGCACCAAACTTTTTGTATTTGTGCACTTGATGCACATTTTTAAACCATTATGGTGACATTTTTGCCGCAGCAACTAGATAGGGCAATTTATTCCCACCATTATTTTCGCGTCAAATGTGTGAAAATATCTTTCTGAACCACACCCAGAAAATTCCACGACTATAATTAGTAACTAAAAAATTCATCACAGATGTGAGGTAATGTTGTCATGCACCCTGGAAACGTTGGAAATTTACTACCACACTAGTATGATCAAGCTCAAGTAAAAACGACTGAAAAGATATGGTTGGATCATGAAGTGGATTTTCCGGTAAGTTCTCCAGTTGATGTAAACATAATTGCAATCTATGTGGATACCAAAACCTCGAGTTAAAGCTACACGCCTACACTGGGCAAACAGACCTGCAGTATCGAATAATGAAGTCATTCGCTTTAGCCTGCCAAGATCAGAAAAAATACTCTATCCCCATGACTGCTTTTAATGACCAGAAAAACGAGATCAAACATTCTACTGGAACAGGGCGTATTTGTAAATGACACAAAAAGCAGATGAATACGCGCACCATTCTAACCAAAGATATTGAATGCAACTTTGCTTGCCTGTGTCCTTCAATCTGTAGTAGGCACATCCAAGTAGGGGTCATCAGTCGAGAAGTTCAATAAAACGTAACTATTTGATGCAAGTTTCGTGGCTGAAGGACAAGTGGCACTATATCCTCCACGTTCAAGCTAAACGCACTACTGCTAGGCCGCCTATGATGGAAAGGCATAGTCCTCAAACAATAACCAGGGGAAAAAGGGTTCTAATGGTCGCACAGGTTCTTGGGATGCATGATTCTAACGATTTCCCGCATATAAGAACCAGCTACACGTTTCTTGTTGGTTTTCCTTCGCTTACAGGACGAGATCTCCATTAAGTTGATCATTCCGGAATTCTATCATCCATCCATACATACATACGTACATCTTTCAACAAGGGTAATCTTTTTTCCTGTATGCACTAACGCAAATGTATTGTCCTTTTCAAGGTTTAAATAATTTGTCAGTTAATCTGTCAATAGTACGCAAAACTTTTAGAGAACTTTCGGTAGTACAACTGATTGCACAATATTGAGGCCGTATATTAGTCTTATACATATATATATAACCTTCTAGAATTACGTATCTAGTTGTTCAAACTTTGATGCCTTAATATATGGCGGCTACAAAGTAAGAGCATGAAATAGCATATGGAAATTCCAGAATATTTGTAGGTAAATCGACACCGGGTTTGTCATGTGACGTGACCATACAGACACAACTAAACTCACCCAAATCTTCTGGATGTACTGTGCTCTATTTTTAATTGAGACCGGAGATGTCGTCAGGAACACTCTTGGTCGAAAAAGAGGTTTTCATTCGGGATCTTATTTAACCAATGGATAACATTAGATTAAACAGAACATCTTAGGCTTACAACATGCGGGAGACTTGGAACACTAATCGAACAAAAATAAGACGTTTTTGGAGATCCACACAGAAATCGGCTCGACGAGTGTTAAAAAAATTGAGCGTATAATAATATGTATAATATGTATATAATATACATAATATTATATATATATATATAATATGGAATTGTTCATTATCAAGTCAGAACACGGCGTATTGGAATAGGTTGTCGTAATATGAAGTTTCGGATGCCGTGAACAACCTTTCTCAAGAATTTCTGCAATCCGTTGATTGAGAAAGGTCGCCCAAGTCAACCGAAATATTGGGATACAACAACCCATTCTACTACAATGTGTTTCGGCTTTGCCCTTCAGAAGCCAAATTTTATCATGGTCGGTGCATGGTCAGAAAAATGGCTCTGATTATTTGGTGAGGGAAACGTGACATGGTGTACTGCCGTTTTCAGAACATTCCTGCCACTCCCGAATAGATGACTGGTGAAATCACATAAAAAGTGTGGTCCCTCAGAATAAACCTTCAAAAGAACAGTTTATGTTTCGGACTGCCAATTCCTAGCAAGTTGTGCACTTTTTCGAGCACTATGCCATAGTTCTTTGTTAGACAACATGTGTGGTGACATACTAAGAACTGTCTACACCAAGTATTTGTCACGATGGAAAATGTCCATTAGGAGAAACCGGTAAGACGGATCACCATTTACGTGGAAACAGTTTCTAATGCTTTCTTCGTCGACCTTTCTGTTGGGGAGCGAACTCCCAAAAGACGCATAGGGGCACTTATTGCTCCAGTAGATTATTTACAACCAAAGACAAAAATTAAAAATAGATTGTCCTGCTCGCTGGCAAAAAATACCCGATATCACTGACACGGTGCCATTTTCAGGTGACGCTGCTCGAAAAGAGAATAAAACTACGAACCCTTCCCTGATTTCAATCGTGTCTCCATTGCTACTGAATGCTCCGTGATAGAAATAAAACCACACCCTTTCCGTTTGACCATACACGTTTGTGGTTCTTGTCAGATTCCATCGCAGCAAAGCGAAAATTGTTCACTTTTGTTGAAAAAGATGACGGAATATTAAGTTCGTCATGCACCTGGCTGTTCGCATTTCAGTAAAATACAAAGAATAATTTTGGGTAGCTGACGAACCTACTTTGACCCACATAAAAACGTTAATCATTCATCCACAAATCTGCTGAAAGAAGTTGTGGGAACCAACAAACATTGTCGCTGGTGCTACATTATGGCAGTTAAAGATCAGTGTGTATAAATGTTGCTTTGCCACCAAAGAACAATGGCAATCAAACATTTGGTGTTCCCGATAAGGTATTTTCTAAGCTAAAGTACAAAGTGAAACTTTAATGGATTGACTTTTTTACATCTTCGTCTCAACGGAAGTAGACAAAATGAGCCCAGAAGTGACGTCTGTTTCCATTATTGAAGATGGTTAATGATAACTATGCGGAACCAGTGCGTCATGCAATTTTCCGACATACTCTCAATGAATAAAAACAGATTTTTTTCAACGAAGTGTCGTGATGAGGCAGAAGAATGTGTTTCATTCCACTACGGGACTGAAAAATCGCTTCAGCGAAGCGATTACATTCTACAAAGAATTTTTCAGAAAGTTTAACATCCTAAATTTTTGCATTTTTCAAACTTTCGGTCGTAGGATCATCGAAATGAGTGACGAGGATGAGGCCTTGCGGCTCGATGTGAAAACCCCCATTCTTCCGCCTCGACTTACCCAGTAAGTGTAACAGTATAATTCATTTTCTGTTCTGTTGCTCCTTCCTGCTTGTCATGAACTTTAAGTAGTTTTCGGTATGTCAGTAGATCGTACACTACGTGTGGTGTAATGCCGTAATTTGGCAAAGTTGGATGGAGACCTGTGCCAACAGTTCATCATAATCACAGCCAGTAATGCTGAGAATCAACCTCACAGCTGGCTGACATTAGTTTAGCAACATTTATCTCCGAAACTCTATAAATTCCGTCCACTAGAAACGTTGTACGGCATTCCAGGTGCAATTGGGACATGTTTCTAGCAACTAACTTAATCGCGGTCAGTAGCACTGCGCAGAACACTGCACTCAGTTTATAGGGCACCAACCATTAAACTAGTTTTTTGGGGCTAACGTCTATCAGTAATTGACAATACGCGTTACCTGGGCTCACTGAATTTCCAGTAAAGAGTTAAAGCAAAGCATGAGACTAGATTTTTCTCCAGACTGCTGCAAATGTCAATGTGCATACCAGTGGCTGATGATCTTTATGCATTTACTCTGGCAAACAGTGCGGTCAGCTGTGAAGGGGTAATTCTATAGTATTCTCATAACATTTGATTTCTTTTCGCGCCAGTTCGGCCGAATTTCTTCCTTCTGTTTACCCTTTCCACTTGATAGTTCCTGCACCGTAATTTCTAAATTTTCCATACTACTTAGCCACCCGGAAAGTAATACCGACTGGTTTACCCAGCTTGATCTTCCACCAAGCAAAGTATAGCCATTCATTAGTTCAGCCAGTTTTCACACTTCTAACTCCCTAATCCTCCGTCAGTGTCACGGTATGGTCACCATATTATCAATATTTTGACTGCAGTATGCTAATATAAATGTTTCTTTGGAAGAACAGCGTTCATCCAGTTTTTACGTCCCATTTTATTTCCCCTCAACATAATTCAGTTAAGCATTTTGATCTCTAAGGAATTTCCTGTAACAGCCAGTTACAAGGAGAACAAATGCGCAACGAACGGAAACAACAGTAAATAATATTGTATATAAAAATATTTATTCGGCTGCTTTATAAATCTGGAGTTTCTAGACAACCAATCTGAAAAGTGACCTCTGGCCTCGAAGGAATGACTTGACCAGATCTCAGAGACAGTCCGTATTACTTAGTGGGGAACTGTACTTAAAAGTTTGGGAATATAAGATACTGATAATAAACCGTAACCCTAAGATAGTATTATGCCCGAAACTTGCTAGTTTGTTTTTGAATGTGCCTTATTTCTCTCCAAGCAACGCGTTAGGTGAACAGTATTATTAGTGTTCTTACAAGCCCGTCCTTGAAATTTCTGTAAAATCTAGCAAAACGGAAGTTCGTTTTATACGGTTTACCTAAGAATGTGAACTTTTTGTCAACCGTCAATAAATGCATGGCGAGCGTTATAAAATACCTATTGAATTAATTAGCGATACAAAGTTATTCCTTGAAGGCGAAGCCGTATACGAGCTAAGCAAACTTCTCTTGCATTATTTTGAGGTTTAGTATTAGGACTTCATTTGTGTTGTTCATGAAGTAACGGAAAGACGCCTAGCTCCTGTTGTTCCTGTGAGTATTCTGACACTGAGGAGTCAGTTGTTATGGTAGACCTAGTTACTTGACAGCTTTTTCACGAATTTCGCCACACTGCTCACCTGGCTTGATATAATATATTGTCTCAGATAGCAGAAGATAACGCATTCAGTTTACGAGCCATAAATGTCAGCACTTATATTACCTTTGGAATCAAACTAACACAAAAATCGGGCTAGCATATAGTAATATCATCCACTTGCTTAAAGCTTCAAGGATTACACAATCGCTCGATAATTATTTCCAGTTCGTGACAATTAGGATGGTAGGCATATAAGGATAAAATCTTTAAAAAATTTCGGTAAAGAGATATTGTTTCAAAACGAATAGTTCTCTTTTCCTAAGCATCCTGCTTTCTTCGTCTTTATCATCTTTTGTTTGACCTATTTGCAGGTTTTCGTTTCGACAGCCAGACCCACTGTTGGTGCACGAATTTTCCGGTTGGTTTGATAAGCAAATGTATAATAACTTTTCTTCACTCCGAGATGAATTCAAGGTTAGCATTCATTCATGTGCAGCAATCTCGCTGTTTCCCTATGCCATATCTTTATTGTGTTGTGTTTTGTGGCGGCGGTTTAACCAAAGCACAGAAATTAATTGGCTGTTCACAAAGTGGTTTTCAGCACGTTACGATCCTTAAAACCTTGAATTGATTTTTTTCATAGGCCAAATTATAGAGCAAGATTGTTCAGGTCCAAAAATGAGTGGTGTGCCAATGAGATCTTGAGAAAATTTACAAAATGTCCTTGGTACGAATTTTAATGGGTCTACTGAGTGTAATTCGCGTCATATTTTCATCCTTCAAGTGAAACCAGTCTGCTAAAAAGCCGTGCTAACTTTGATGTGAATCACCGGTTGTGCACATCCCATGAGTCTCCAAGGTTTTCAAAATAGCTATCTGAATAGGAATGCAACGACGACGTTTTGCAAATACATTGGGATTATGGTCAGCGCGGTTGAATTTCGACTAATTACACTACCTTTTGTTCGTGCAGTCTACGTCGTGATGACGACTGGCTTTTACCGTATGTTCTTCAATGTGCCCATAACAGAAGCAGTGTTGGGGGTCTTCAAATAGAGGCAGAACCCATGCACACTTTTGCAGGGATTCTAATAATACATCAACATTGTTTGTGAGACAAACTCTCACTTTCAAATTACAAAATCTTCCAGGCACTTACAAAATATAATTTATCTACTTATTAGAACAACTGTCTCGCCAGTTAAATTGGCCTTCTACCACAGTGTCGTAGCTCAAACACTTATTGTAAATCACTTCTTGCAATGTGAACACACGAATAAAACCTGGAGGTGTCGTATCATATCCCAGTGTAATTTTGCCCATTTACTGCCTATATCCAAATGGTATGGTGTTAAAGCTTCTATCTGAAAATTCGTATTTGTGATCAGGTAAAATATGTTCGAATTTACGGTATCCACAACAAATGGAGTAAGTGATCGAGCGCCGCAACGTTGGATATATCGACTACTTTGATATATCAAGCGAATGTGTTCCATCCTGCACGATCGTCGCCCAGTTTGAGATAATTTCCGTCTGTACGAGTTAGCTCTGCGTTTTGTCCGTCTTAGTGGTCCACTAACTCAATTGCAGGCTAGAAAATGTTCACCCACGTCGTTTGTGCACTTGTCACAGATTACTTGCTCACTATTCCCACCCGCCACCGAAAATCGCACGGCCTCTAATTGTTACCGATCAACAGAGCGCAAGTATAGTTACATCATATCATTCCCAGTGTACTTTGTGGTTCTTTCGATTAATGAGCTCTGTGACCTGCCTTGACGTCTAAATCGAGGTGAAAGTTATGGGTCAGTCAGCTGATGTCCTACCGAAGCGTGCTATTGGTCTGTCTAGGCCGAAAATGGAATTGCCAAACTACTCGAGAAAAGGTACTGTTGAGTATTGAAACCTCCGGTTAAAGGCTGCCAGTAGTTTCATTTCGAGATGCAGTGTAGTGATCTGTGATACTGTCGAAAAAGGAACAGTATTTAAAAAACTTATGGATGCACTGATCAAGAATCCACGAGAAGAAATAGTTCAAAACAATTATGTACAGTTTGGAAGGTTAGTTTAGGAGTATATGTTGCGGTTGTGAAGCATCTACCATTCGAAACGAAATGTGGGCTTTTTCTGACGTTTACAAAATACTTTTCGGTGAATAAGGTGACCTACAAGCTTCTAGGGCCTTAGTAAAAACTGGTACTCTCCGAGTACTCTCAGTGTTTGCTGAGAAGTTGGGCATGATTTAGCTCGGTGGCCAAGTCCCAAACTTCGAACCCAACTGGAGTACTTCAACTGCCTCCGTTTAGCCTTGAGTAACCTAACAGTATGGCAGCTCCCGTGCTTCCCTCAGGATGGCACCGAAAAAATGTTACAGCAGAATGATTTTTGTGGGAATTCGGTTGATTTCATAAGAATACAGGTTACTGCATTTTTACACAAGTTGTGTGTTAGTGAAATTTGCAAACCAGCTCGTGGAGACATGTTACACTGACCTTTTATTCAGATGTCTTACCAGGTCTCTCGAAGTGTGCGTGTGAATTTATAGGACTTACCTTGTGAAAACTCCAAAATAGTAAATACGGATCCAGTCCATCTGAATAGGTCGGTTTAGTTGTAGCATCTTTTTGGAGCCTAGCTGCCATGCCATCCGAAGGAAGCACGACCGCGCAGGCCCAGGTAGGACCAGTGGAGATGCCCGGGTTGGGTACCAAAGACGAATCCTCCGGTCACTAGGTTTGTGTCCTAACTAGCAAGCTAGATTAACTGGTTCAAACGGGTTCATTTGCGTAAATTCGGTCTCCCATAAATTCAGCAGAAGGCGCAATTATGAGTGGTAGGATAGCACCACAAAGTATACGTAAGAATACAACTGAAAATAGATAGGCCTGGACGCTATTAAGACCCATTGAGGCTGTCAGGTTTAAAATGAATGGTGTAACAACCACCATTGAAACTTATGACCAACAAAACCTGCAACGGAAAACGACGTGCAAGGAAAATCGGCAATAGTGGTCCCTGAACAAGTGTGATTGTGTGGTCCTAAAATACCTCGTGGAGGTTTATGATTTAGTATTTAACTTACGTACAACCAACGTGTTCCTTTTCTAACCTGCTTTTGGGACGAAAAAATTCAGACTTTCTCATACATTTGCCTTTGGAAGTTCACATTTGATCTCATTGAAAACGCGCTGGCTCACTTATGATATCTTCATGAAGGAGATCAACCTCCAAGACTAGCGGGATTTGCTTCCAATGACTCAAATTTGTTTTTAAGTTGGCCATTTTAAACTCGGGAGATGTATTTTGTGGAATTTAACATTTGCAAGTCATTTTGTGGAACTCTGCATACGGCACCATTATGAGTTAAAGATTACAAGCAGAAAAACTAATTACTTACTCAGTATAACATCACTTTTGTCAAGAACTTTTACATTCTCTAGAGATTTCTCTCACGCCATTCTTTGAACCACATTATCCTCAACTCAGGCGCTGAAAATGCATGCTGCCTGGCAGGAACAAAGCAAAAGATTGACACGTGAGATCGGCCAACTTCCAGAAAATCGACTGAGAAACAAATACCGAAATTTGCTTCCATGTACGTTTTCTAGAGTTTTATTGTCATGCTTTTACGTTTTCAAAACGTCCAAACGTATTACGACCAGTGTATGAACTGAATCAACCGTCAAGTTTACCAGTTGCAGGCATCACCTTCCTTCTAGAATAAAAACATCTTTGCCTCACAGCTAGGTAGTAATCTGCCCCGGTCTACTAGATTTTTTTGTAACGAAAGTTCCTATTTAAACACGTACCTACACACTAGGCTTTTCCACGGAGAGATATTTCCATCCAACGGAGTGTCGAAACATTCTGATTCAGAAGTTTCCCATGCAACATAATCGTCCCACCGCTCACCCTTGATGCAAAAACATTCAATTTCAATGTTTGGGATTTTCCCATGCAACATAATCGTCCCACTGCAAAAACATTCAATTTCAATGTTTGGGAAGTGCAATGTGCGTAAAGCCGATTGGAAAAAAGGGCGCAACGTCAAAACAAATACTTGGTGAAATAAGTTAGAGCAATATGCATTTATTTTTTCATTTCTCCTTGCGTAATGAATCTGAATTTCATTATGCCCTGATATCGATATGGTCCGGACTCCTCGGAATATCGCCTAACCCTTGTAAAATAGCAGTGCATGCACAAATCAGACCAGCCGCTGGCCATCAGACTGAACAAAGTAATTATTGTATTTTTCTGTTTTTAATAATGATGATGCAAGTAATAAAGCCTCTTTTATGTTTTTTCTGCACCATGAAAACACTTAAAAGGGCATCGCTGTAAACAATGTGTCAGCGGAACGATCTTCACTAGGTAAATTTTAAGGTCGGTACTGAAAACCGCACCTGTTTCCTCAACATACTGGGGTGTTTCATCAACGCGTGGATCTTAAGAGTTGCGTTAATTGCACATTCATGGATCGCTCCATTCGATATTTCTTGTAACAAAACTGTTTCTATTGCACTTCTCATTACGCAGTTGACCACAATTATGTTCACCTTAAAAAACGATGGAGACTGGTTGATATCAATCCAGAAGCGATTTCGAAGCCTGATACGAAAATAGCGCTTCCGGAGAATGGAAATAATTTGCATGAAACCAGCTCCAAGTCAGCATCATTGAAGGAAGCCGATTCAACAACCAGGGTCCAGGAAGAACTTGGGGAGGCACAGTGGACACCTTCGGACTACATCAACGCTAGCCTCATTCGTGGACATGCCCCAGGAGTCTCAAATTGTCTGGTCGGAGAAAATCATCTTCCACGTGTCTATATCGCCGCTCAGGCACCCACCTCACATACAAGGACCTTATTCTGGCAAATGATATGGGATTGTGAAGTCAAATTGATCATTTTACTCACAAAGTGGGTTTAGCTTCCGTTGTTGTTGTTATCTGGATTCTTCCCTAGAAGGACGCTACTTCAGTATTCCACTTGTTCATGTGTAATTAATTTAAACAAAGTGAAAAATCCAAAATTTACCGTTCATTTAGTTCAGTATTAATAGCAGTGATTATAAGCAAACGATCTCGGAGCAGCACTTAGACCTACAAAAATTCACTATGTGAACTAAGTAACGGAGCGTCGACAGAGATTGAATTATGGGCTGCAGACCCCTAGTTTTCGAACTGCTGTTGCTTTTTGATATTTGATTCATGGGTTAAACCTTGAAATTATTGTTGTCGTACATATTTCTGCTTTTCTTGTCTCAGGAGTCCGCAAAATCACCTTAATGTGGCAGAATAGGTCAAAGGGCGAAGAAAGCTGCCCTCAACCAAATAACCAGGACCACATACGGTTGTCACTGGGCCTCCTCTCAACAGGCAAAACCCAATTCCTTTGAGTTTCCGGTGGTCGTTTTGCTTAATCCAAAGTGGAATTCAGTTTCGAAACTGGTTAGTGAGAGCTTACTCAGGCAATTTACCGGCACGGGTTGCCAACACAGCGGAAAATCTTACGGTGAAACTTGTTTCATCTGGTGATGCCAAAGTGGAAGTTTTTTACTGACAAAAGAATGCAGTATTTCTAATATACGGGATCCGTTTCTTTCACGGCTGCAACTTTTGACGATTGTCTTCTATGTAGTTGGAGGACAGTATGGTTAAATGAGGCATCTTTACTTCATTTCTTAAGTTTTTCATCCGTCTGTGAACGGCACAGTTTCTGTCATCTTTGGATGCTCAGTATACCCATATCCAACCAAAAGAAAAGCCATGCGGTATTTTATTACCATCGCTTCATGGACTTTAATAAATTACAAATTTTTCGGCAACTCTGATAACTGGTTTTGTCTTGAAAAGAGCACGTCAATGTTCATAAGAAACTGGTTGTCACCTTAAAAATTCGTTAGGCTGCTACATTTCCCCCCAGAACTGTGCAGTATTCTTGCGTTTACTAATGCGGTATTTAAGGTGTGGATGAAGCACTACAACAAATACACCGCACGTTTATAGACCAGAAAAATTAAGGAAACTAAACAACTACTAGTTTAATTTCGTCCATTTTGATGAGAATGAGATAGCCTTGCAATTGCCTGAATGTAGGGGCTACAAATTTGTTAACATGTTTGATGCTGTCTACAAAATTTAGACGGGTTTCACATTTAGTCCTACAGGTGTTGACTCCTGGGACACAGTTGAACCTGTCCTTTGCATCACAAGCACTTAACATTTTCATCAAGACTTCCCACGTGGTAATCGGTTGTGGCAATTCTATAAAAAATGTCTCATCATATCACACGAACGGATAATTGAGCCAACCCTTGTCGGAGAAATTCTGAGATATATGAACTCCATCGCATTTCTTTACGCCAGGAAAAGACATAACAGGTTTACTGAATAGAAAGGAGTCCTGAATTTTGATTTTTTTCAAAGAAGCCAAAAGTATGCAGAAACATACAGTGGTACTTTGAAGCTAGTGAGGGAAATGCGATATAAGAACCTGAGAAGACACACAACCCTAATCAGTTCAAGTATCCAATGCACTTGGCATTGAGCTGAAACATGCATTTGTGTCTGAGGTTTCGTTTAACTCGTCGATGTAAATACATTTGACGTGTATAAGCCAGATAACATATTGCTCGTGCAGGAGCGATATGGCAGTCAAATACTTAGTGGCAAATGGCGGATAAATTTTCCTCAAAGTATTCGGTCCCGTTTGTTTTCATCAAGATCGAAAAACACGCAGGAATTTTTTGAGCCTCAAAGCTCCACTTTTCCTCCCGCCCGCTCCAACACCCACTGATGGCGTCTTCCGGCCCTCTGCTCTCTTATTGTATAAATATTATGGACCAGCATGTCTATACTTGATAGAAAATCTATAAAGAAAAGTGGCACTTAAATTTTTAAAAAATTTTAGAGTATCTGTGATGCCCTGCTTGAGTTAACGATACTTTATTGAGGTTGGAACACGGGATTATTACGCTAGTCGCGTGCATTGCTGAGGCTTGCATTTAGGTGAACCTGCCTGACTTGTGTTCATCAAGCGCTTTTGGTTGCATTAGGAACAAATAGGTATGCTGGCATCATTTCAAGTTTTTAATTTACACTGCCAAAAATATTTTTTATTCGCAAGACAGATTTCAAGATTTTTGCATAAAGCTCTTACCATTTTGCAATACGATCAGTAAACTGTGGACATTATGCAATCCTGAAAAGAAATCGTGTAATTTAGCCCCAAAATTTTCAGGATTGTAGTAGAGCTAACGACAGCACTTCACGGTGCAGAATACGAATCAGACCTTTGCACACCTAAGCTCTTTTTATTTACAGACTTACTGAAGAATCCAAAGAAAAGTGCGCTCAGTACTGGCCTGGTCCCTCAGGAAATACTACCGTTTCAGACGATCCGATTGAAAAATCCAAAGTGCTCACTCTAGGTCACTTTACAGTCACGCTTTTGGAAGAAATCAATACACAAATCTACGTAACTCGAAAGTTCAGGCTGACTAACTCGGTAAGTTATATATAAGATATTCCCACACACCAACTTTGCGCCCGGATGTTTCTTTGCTCCGACCCTCCACCACCCGGTCTTAATAAACATGTTAGCCCAAAAAGATCTCGAAAATGTGGATTTGGTTGCCTAACTATGATGCTTTTATATGGTTTGAGGCCAAGAAACTACCATGGTCAGGCCACTCAGGCATCATCTGCGAAAGAGACAAAGATTTGGGTTTTCTTGTTCGGCGTTTGGATTCGATAGTATGACCTTTATCAGGAGATGAATTGCCGGTAGCACAAAAGAAGCGGCATCTACATAAATCAGTTTACTTATTACAGACCCCTACTAATAAATGAATTCACATGCAGGTAATTTTGCGGCATGCTTTTGCTTTGTTGCTGCCGACTGACGCTATCTTCAGCCCAGGTATAACCTGGCTGTCATTTCGTCTGTAACCTGCAGGCTGAGCGTGAAATACCAGTTTCTGAAAAGCGACACTGCATAGATTTCTGTAAAATAGTTTGGTTTATTTGCATAATATATCATGCGTTCCGTGGGTGAATAATGTAGAGCTAACGGATTCAACTTCAGCTCGTATACAGTATTTTATTGTGCAAAGCCTACAAGCCTCATGTAATCTGTAATGCATACGTGAAGTCACTTGCTCGTTCCACTTAAGTCTCTTTCCTTGCAACAGATGCAGCCCTTCAGATAGTTTCGTAGTACAGCATCTCTGAGTGCTTTGTTTTTGGTCTAACTGGATAGTCATGGAAGATTTTTATGAGACGCCTGTATTGTTGCTTGGGCTGGCTGTGCCTTCGTGACCGGTCTTTTAACGTTTTCTGATGGTTTCCTAGATACACGACACTTATATCTCTCCTGTGTTCGCTAGATACGTCTAAGTGATTGTTCCAGGAGTTTTTAATCGGGAAGCATTTCACTGTTTGTCTTTCATTTTACTTTCTTTTAACTGAAGCTCACTGGAAGTGACCGCAATCTTGAGTAGTAGAACTTCACTCTAAAAAGTAGCATTCCCTCACCGATACCCACGTATCAACATAGTTCACATAACATAGTGTATCTGATATGACTTCCAGGAAGAACTGGGAGCAGCTAATTCTGATTTGTACAGATACATTCTTAAGATTCATATGCAAAGAGATTTCCGTGAAAGCGAACTTGAGTCTAGTCCTAGGCGACCACCATTTACTCCAAATATTTCCATGCACCTGGAGGGTAGATTTAAAGATTTGTTGACAACACTGTTCACCTCTCCGGTAAATTATACAACAAGATACTCTAAATTTTACTTTTTTACTCAATCCATAAATTTAGGAACTCTGCAATGTCTTGTGGGTTTTATTAGTCGGTCATGGTAATCTAGTCAACAAGAGACAACATGAATTACCGTTTCACCTTACTGTATTACACTTTCTGAATGTAAAGAAAAGAATTTTTAACGGCACGTTCACTGCAGTTTCGTTTTTGTTAGCCATCGCACCAAACTTGTATGCTTACCTGCGATCAAGAGAAGGAAACCTTTCCCACCAGTTGAATAATAAGGAAAAAAATTTATTTTATTATATTTTAAAAGTTAGTCCCCATACCATCTCCGCATCATCTATGTGTACCATATATACACATTTCTCGGCCCACTAACTAGCATGCAAACAACCTTAGCATGAAGCAGATCTTTATTCTTTTGACCGCACTCAGGGCTTAGTTCAATGTCATGGATATTCTGCTAAAGCCAGATGGTATAACCACGTTTTACCAACTACTTAAGTAATTCAAAAGTGTCATGCTGTACAGCTGTGTTAGATCATTTTTATTATCATTGTTATCGTTATTGCTATTTTAGACTGTACCAAGTGGGAAGCCAAGTCGGCGCACTATAACGCAGCTTCACATGCTTAAATGGGTCGATTATTCGGCACCCAACGTAGACGATTTCGGATCGCTTCTGTATGCGTACTGGACAGAACGGAGATGTTGCGCCGGAACAGAAGCACCGGTTTTAATCCATTGCAGGTGAGTAGACTGAATGCATTGCCGTAACGATTACCATCCAATAGCATTTAAAATCAGTGGTTGTTAGACCTCGCGTTTACCGTTCGTGTTCAGTCATAATGTGGATAGCAAACTCTGATCATTCTAGCTGGAAAAATAAGCTGTCTACCCTGAACAAACATTTCTGCAGCAACCTTCCCAGATTTACCCGTGTTGCAGCACTGTGCCTGACTAATGGCAGTACTTACGGACCATTAGTGAAACGGTTTTGTTTGCTTCTTCCTAGATGACTCTAAAATGTCCACCTGGATAGTATATTGACTGCTGGTGGGATATTCGCTAAATACTGCCAAATTGGTCAGGTGTACTTACCTTTTGATGAAACGGCAGTATCAAAAAGGCACCTTTCCGGTCCTACATTATTACTCACCGCCAATAATAATATGTGATGTGCGGTGTGTGTGATAAAACATCCCGTTTTCTGTCAGGCCGCAAACCTGATACTTTGGAGTGCTCCGTCAACTTCAAGCAAGTTCAATCACCAAAATTACAATAGTGACAGGATTTGATTGAATGGCTCGGGGTAGAATAGCAAAAACAGAAGTAATCTTTTTCTACTTCAGCTGGTGGAAAATATTCAGATATTGTTTAGCTGAAGATGTTGCACGACGCCTCATATTCCAACTGATATTCTAGCTAGCGCCGGATATTCTCCTGAGGAACTTAGTACTAATAAGTTTTCTCAAAGTACTTTGACAGCCATCGCCCGGTTTTCCCGCTCTTGGGGCTTACTAGATGGGCACAGTCCGGGAGCCCTCTTCAAATTTATGTTGCACGTGGACCCAAATTCAACAGAATCAAGTTGCGCCTCTCGTTGTAACTAAATTTATTTGCAGATGTGTATATTTTACAGATTGTGGACTATTTGAATTCAAGCAAAATACAAGCTTGACAGAGACTTGGATACTGTGCTTAGGTGATGAGCCCAAAGAAAATTGAAATCGTTTGTGGTCTATCAAACAGCAGTCTTATGAGTAGTATGTTCTAGCAAGACACCTCCTGCTACCCCTCTGTGGCTTGTTGTTCGCATTTTTTCAACTCAACCATGTGTGGATCCCAAATGGGTAACCACGACCAAGAAGTCTTGGCCAAACCGTAACAAGATTCCTGTACTCCACACGATACAAATTAGACTCCCTTCTGCCACCCTGTAAATAGCACAAAACAATAAATGTCTTACTGATGGAATCAGCGTGAGTTATCCAAAACTCAGTTCTACACAAGTCTTGGAATAAATGACATCATCCAAAAAATAATCAATAATATCATCAACTTTTCGGGTTTTAAAGTATTGTCTGGTCGGTCAAACCTTCAGCAGTCTTAAAAACAATCACAAAATTAAAGAATCGGTTCCTGTATAATTAGAATGACTTACCTCTGTTCGAATGAAATTTCTGCTCAAAGGCCAAAGTTTTGCCAACCATTGTTAAAAAGCCACTGGCCCGTGGAAATTTTTCAGCTCCAGTTCGTCCAGAAATTGTCCGGATATAATACATACTTATGAATACCTATGAGCATATTAGCTGTGAAGAATTTCTCTAGACTGTGGGCGCGAAACTAGCTCCGTGCACTGAACACGAACAAAGGATACTTCATTTATAGTCTTTAGGCTAGAACGGATTTTTAATTTTTTCACCAATGAAGATGAATTGACTCCTGTTTATTTTATCACGCAGATGACGTGTTCCTTAGTGGGGTCGTGTGATTTTGTTATCCTGTGGCTTCTATCACAGTGGTGGGAAAAAGTACCCACCTAGTTGGGAATTGTAGCTGGTGGGACCTGGGAGAAGATATGTCCAATAGCGCAGTAGCATTCAAACCACAAAGCATAGTTCAATGTAGTTTGTGAGGCGGAAATTTAACATCTGTGATGAAGAAGTCCCATTTGGACAGGTCTGTCTTGATGTTGCCGAGAAACTCAAGTGAAATTCCACTGAGTATCTCGTTCAGAATAGTCATCCATAGTATATGCTACATGAAGGTCTTAGTATGTTTCAACTGGATAGATATTCAAGCTGTCGAAGTATTTTCCTTCACATGGTACTATCCACAAAGTCAGTGAAACACCTACACTGTCTACCAACGATTTTACTCTTCTGTGGACCCCACAGATAGGCCTATTTCTCCTATTTTCATCAGTCTGACATCGTACTTGAACAAAATACTGTACCTATCTCGCGAAAAACACCAATATGTTAACTGACGGTAGCCCCAACTCAGGTGAGCAGCACGTAGGATAGATTATCCTCAAAAAAGACAACCATTATTGTCTGGAATTCTCATCAACCTCATGTGTATCATCATGTGAATTTACAAACTTCAACTCCCGAAGAATAAATTACGATAAAGATAACTTTTTAGTTATCTTTAGTAGTAGAAAACCTAGTGGAAAACCTTACATTAGACCCGCAAGGAGCTTTTCAATAAACTATGCGCCAAAATAGGCTGACAATCTTTATCAGTGCTTTAGTGTACTAAGAGCAAGGCTGGTATTTGACCTGGATTGCTTTGAGAATACCATTGCTTTAGTGTACTAAGAGCAAGGATGGTATTTGACCTGGATTGCTTTGAGAATATGGCAAGTAAAGTGCATAGTGGTATCCACTGAAACTACCAACTTGACAAGCAAGACAGATTACCCATTTTTGGCATTGCGGGAATGGGTAGAATATTCAGCGTGCTGTTTAAGAGAAGCAAACTGCTTTCCAACCAATTGGTAAGACAATGGACATGGTTTATGAATTCATATAGGAGACTGCTGCTAATAACATGATAGAGATGGGTGTTTGACATAAACACTCGATGCTGTGCACACCCCATGTGTACCACGTTTGTGTGATCTACCGTTTCCGGACGAAGTGGGTGTGAGCAGCTTTATTCAATGCGAATCGACGGTCGACCGTGTGCAGCAAAACTGTCCTATACTTCAAATGCAAGTAAGTCACTGTCATTCCAATTGGACATGAAGAATGGCTAAACGCTGTATTCAACATCAAAAGCCGAACTATTCTCTGTTGAACCTTGGGTTCGGAAAGCAGCTGGCTTGTTTTAAATTGAGTGCCAACCGATCAAAACTTACTGCCAAAACATATGTCATCGGTAAGCCTCCGAAGTTTATAACCATTGGTTGATCCTTTGACTTGAAGTTCACTCGTTCTTGGACTTACCACACAACGTGAAATTCACGACAGCACCAAAATTCTTAAATCTTCATCCAAAAACCTTGTGGAGTTATAGATTCAAACACATACAAATAATCTGAATCTCCGTGGTCGATTTGTTCCCTTTACTTTTGTTTTCCTGCGGACTAGCTAGTTGCTAGGATTTCTGATCTGAGGTACTGGTTAGGCCATAGACTGTAGGAGGCATTACCTGCCAACGTAAGTTTCAGTTTCAGTTAAGTTTACAGCTTTCCATGAGTGCGTATGTGGTTACATCTGCCTTCATGCAGCTCACTGAAAGAAGGTCGATATAGCTGATCTCTCAGTCTGGTAGCCGTGAGCACCATCCGCCAACATGCAAGTCAGTATTGGGAGAATGCTAGCTGGTTACGCAAGCAGCGTACGGAAAGAAAACACAGCAACACACCTCAAGCCGCGTGGTACCACGGCCGCATTCTTACGCCTTATTATTCGATGAGTTGACTCCACATTGCCGCCTAGTTTAATGTACTCACATCTTGTTTAGTTATTCAAATCAGAAGTCCTCTGCAGTGTGCGGCAATAACTCGTTAACAGTCTGAGGCTATAAACTTTGCGAGACGAGCGGTAATGGAATACCAATATGATGGGAACCAGTACTAGTCCAGAGAAAGCAAGGGTCACTTGGTGACCCCAATACTTCAAGAAATGAAGTGGATAACTAGACTGTAAAGGACAATATAAAGCATTGCTTAACATGACGCACAGCATGTTCTGAACGCTTTTTTCTTCATTCATTGCTCTTTCTGCTTTGTAGATATCCTAGAAAATCTACATAACTTCGCAACATAGAGTGATATGGTTTTAACATTCAGCTGTGCACTCAGCTATATTTAGCTCCACACCGCAAAGTTTCTGTGCGGAAACATGATTTAATCACACGGGAAATGATGCATTTGAGTGGAAATAATTATAAATCTCGAGGTAAACTTTTCGAAAGTTTTAGTCACATCATACCAAAGTACCGCCTTTTGTCACTAAAACAGGTATAGGATTTGCCGCCACAAAAGCCACAAAAAATCTCACTCTGCCGTCCTGCATAGTAAACTGACGGAGTCACGCAACTAGTAAGGAAAATGGGTTCTGCATTTAATAACTAACTCCTTAGTATTCCTGGTCAAAACTATCCCATGACCAAAAGAATAGACAAAATCCACGAATTAACTCCCTATACCCCATAAAACAATAAACTCATATGTGTTTTGTGGCGGGATATTTTTCCGCTGTACGTCTCAGTGTCCAGTGTCTGTTTATGCCCCCAGGGTACTTCAGGCGTCATGTGCGAACAAATCTATGCTTTACAATGCAGTGCACAAATGGTTAACTACATCTAGTTTTCGATATTCTGTGAGCGTTCCCGAACCAACAAATGGTATGAACAATGTTAGGTTAACATTAGTGGTTCACATTCTCACTTTCTGATAGGTCTTTCTATTGTGTAACTAGTCACCCGTCGCGGACAACTTTTTCGCAAATTCGCCCTTGCCGCCATCGTAGCTCAGCTTTGCCGTTTCGACCGTTGATCACGGTTGTATCTGGTATTTTTTGTTTTTCCATCAGCGCTGGCATAGGGCGAACAGGAACTTTTATATGTTTGGATCAGTTATGCCAACAAGTTCGACTCTACCTACAACCAGACTTTCAACCCTTGGGTGTCCCGGCTACCCGCCTCAAACCAAACGACTGGGAAGAACCGGTCTATGAGAACCTCAACGATAGTAACACCATTTGTTCGACCGCAAAGGAGGCTGAAAACCGAGCAATCGATGGAAGCGCCTTTCCCTCATCTAAGGCTGAAACCCCTGATGACGCAAGCAGTGCATGTCGTATGCTCACCAAGACTAGTGAAACAAAAAGTGTATCCCGGAGAAAGATATTTGGTTTGGGAAGACGGAAGACACAATGTATCGATGTGTACAAAACTGTTTTGTGGCTTCGTTTCCATCGATGTCATATGGTGCAATCAGAGGTTTGTCAATTTACTGCCAGAAATGATAAATTGAACTTTCTATTGTAGGAACAGTACATATTCATCCACCGATATCTGGCTTACTTTATACAGAAAATGAGTGACTACGGTAAGCATATGTTGTTTCCTATAATTCCCCAAACTGATAACTTAAATACACCTGTAGGTGGGGGGATGTAAGCCTTGATCAGCGTAACCCACGACTTTGGTGGCGTTACCAATCCAATAGCAGTAAATAATTCGGTGGAAATGACAATCCGGTCCTCTTGAATACACGTATATTGATAGTATTACTAGTACCCTCATTAGTATTGGTAACAAGGCATGAGTAGACTTTGCACAATAACGAACAATTGCCGTTTTTTTACCTTCACAGTCTATAAACGAAATTCAGGAATTCCTAAGAGTTCGTCTTACGTGCAACTATGACGTCCTAAAAAAACACTTGTTACGTGCCTAGTGCCCATAATTTAAAAGTCAGAAGTTTGCTCTTATTCAGACTTTTATCCCAAAACGTTTCAATTACTTGATGTGCCTAAAAAACAGTTGCAGCACGCTAACCAACCAAATAAAGCCTAGGTGTTTGGTTGTCTCGAGACTGCGTAGAACACCAATTGGATCTCGAATGGATAAACTTGGCCGAGATATACGGATGGGTAGAAAAGTTAGTCCGAACAGGATCCTAGAAGCATAATGTACATAGAAAAATAAAACCCAGTAATTTTCAGACTCCACGGCAAAATGTCCAGCGAATGTGCGCTGCCTACTTAAAAAATCACAACTGTGTGCAAAAAATGAAAGTTATCTATTTTAAATGGCAACAAAAAGTGTCTCGAGCTTGGCCACGTTGATTTCTGCAGTCAGCATTGATGAAGATTCGTAGTAGGCTTTGAAGAAGACCGTGCGTTTTGAATGTAACAAGGAGGTGGTGTGTAATCACTGTAAGAAGGTGAATGAATGTGAACATTAAGTATAATATTTGAGTAAAATAGGGGATGCTGAATGAAGGCCGCAGTCACAGTACAGTGTAACAGTAACTTTTATCATTTTTTCTCTTCTCCAGAGCCCATTTATGCAAACATCTGAAAAGGAACCCCAATCAACTTTTCACGACGTGGATGACTAGATTTCTTCATCGTCTCACAAGAAGATTAATCTGTGTTCTAACGTCAGATGTCATCCAAAATCTCACATACGTATAATGAAAACATCTAGTCTGATTTCGGTTTGCTGCTGCACATTTTGAGAAGGAAAATTTCCGCGGAACCTCCCTTTTGGTACCAAACGATGATAAAAATGAATCACTAAATGAATCGGTGAAATTTCATAACTACATTCTTGCTAGCTTCCCCACATGCAGTTTTGTGACCACAACTCGGTGCGCCACGTTGGCAGACTGATCTGTCTCCATAATAGCAATCTTGTTTTCTTTGCTTCAATACTTGCTCACATTTACAAGGTAACCGTGGAAAATTCAATATTGCATATGCCCACCTCCTACTCTACTACAAGTCTAGTTTATCCAGAAAGTTGAGCTTTTGCAGTGCACGCTACGCAATCCAGCCAAAATCCCTCGAGCAATCAATACTCAAAGTACAAATGACTCCAGGCTGTTTCATAACCCGTGCCATGTATTTTTGCATATTTTTATGATTATTGCCGTTGTCATAGAATTTTTAAAATTCACGCCTTTTGTACCCCTCTGCTTTAATTGGCAAAACCGTGCACGAAGCCGATCAATATGGTGTCACGGCTTTTCGTAATCCCACCACATAGAGAAAGTTTCAAAGCGTCCACTCCAACACATTTTGACACGACAAAACTAAGCTTTTCACTGAACATTCCAGGCTTCACCGACGACCCTTTTTATAGTGAGGTACCGAAATATTCATAGACTAACCTAGTGACCTAAACAGTCATAAAAGTTTATGAGTGCAGGCGAAATTACGACATGATGAATGCTGATATTGTGTCCAGTTATCGTGAATGTCTTCGATGTAGCGACAGGTTGTATAAATAAAAAAAACCATTCCTAGGAGCTTTCTCTTCCTCTAGTATTTTTAAATTGTGCTACATACTGGAGGACATCTTTTGAACCACCTAAATGCAGTGGTAATGCACTTCAGAGTAGCCTTCGTTGTACAGGAATAATTCTAGTTTGTACCCCAACTACTCTTTTATGGCTGATGAAAAAGACGGTGAAAATGCGAACATCACCATTTGTTGCGTACGTTCAGCCAAAAGCTTTAGAAAATGTGCCTGCGTAGTGGCTGGAAATTTTAGCTTCCTCGTAATTTTAACTATTCTTAGGAAACACTGTCTTTGTTGAAACACAGCACTGCTTCACATTGGATAGATTTTTGGCATACAGTGGGTTCATTCGTTTTTATTCAGGCTGTGTACTAAGTATTTGGCATTCATTTACGAGCATTTTCACCAGATCAAATATTCGTCATTTTCGGAAACATTTGTCGTTCTCCCAGAGCAACTGAGGGTTATCGAGGGACCATATATGCTATTTTCCACAACACTTAGTGAAGACGGTATATTTTTGTTGTAGATACTGAGGCAAACTTACCAGTGTTGTAAGAAAACAGTTATATCCTGATACCTAAACGCAAATAAGAGGCAGATGCCATCCGTTATTCACAAGTCTTTTTCCTGATTGGAAACTGGTTGGTTTTCTTTGTGCGTTTGTACATATTTTACAGCAAACTGTCCCATTGAAAAACAAGTTGTCGCATTCTAGCCAGACTACCTACCCAAATTTAGCCAGTTCCTGCATCCTGGAGTTGTGCTGGATGAAGGTTGAAACGGATTTCGGAATAACCATACCGGTGACGTCCTAAACCCATACGACGCTCAGATGCGCCTTAAAGCTGCGACCCAACAATCATTAGCGTACTGATGATGATGATGAAGATGATGATGATGATGATGATGATGATGATGATGATGATGGTGATGATGATGATGATGATGATGATGATGATGATGATGATGATGATGATGATGATGATGATGATGATGATGATGATGATGATGATGATGATGTGGTTCTACCTGGCAGTCGTAGCTGGGTGAAACATCCATTGTTTTCTGAATTGAAAGCCGCTCAGATGCGCTTTAAAGCTGCGACCCAACAATCATTAGCGTACTGATGATGATGATGAAGATGATGATGATGATGATGATGATGATGATGATGGTGATGATGGTGATGATGATGATGATGATGATGATGATGGTGATGATGATGATGATGATGATGATGATGATGCTGATGATGATGATGATGATGATGATGATGCTGATGATGATGATGATGATGATGATGATGGTGATGATGATGATGATGATGATGATGATGGTGATGATGATGATGATGATGATGATGATGGTGATGATGGTGATGATGATGATGATGATGATGATGATGCTGATGATGATGATGATGATGATGATGATGATGATGTGGTTCTACCTGGCAGTCGTAGCTGGGTGAAACATCCATTGTTTTCTGAATTGAAAGCCAATTTAAACAATCTCGGCCTTGGTGGCCACGATACCTTTTTAAACCTTAAATGACCTATTTGAAACTTTTCCTGAGGAATCTAACATCTCTCAAAGGCGGTAAAAGAAACCAGACGTTTCTGCTCAAATTTCTTTTACAGTCATCCAGATGTTCGACCACATAATGAGTAACTGTTGGCTGGAAAGTCCTCTAACCCTCTATTGGACAGTGCATTTTTTGCTAATAAAAATATCCGTGTTGCGCTGTGACCAGATCGTATAGTGGTAGAAGAACTTTGGCTAGTCCTACTTAGTTGCATAATATTATCTTACGGCAGTCTCTTCTCCCAACAGCTGACCAACAAAGCAGACCACTGTGTCACGTGATTCAACCATAACTACACCTGCATCAAGTCTTCAGTGTTTTGGCAAATGTATGCTCAGTGAGGTAAACACGTAGTTCAACCAGTCTCAAATCCTTGTAGGAGCGGAGTACTTCCTGGCAGTGGGTAAATCTTGCCGAATGAATTGGCCTGCCTGCTGAGATGTTTCTTCTACCTAGCACGCACAATTCTGTCACCAATCTTAACAGACACAGAGGATGCGGTCAAACACCCGGAAGACACCATAGTTATTTAAAGATCTAATGCGGTGAAGCAACTGCAAGTCACTAGAGCATATAAATCCATCCTGAGCGGTCATTGTGGATGCGGGTAGGTGTAACAGCCGTGGGGTGTTTAACCGATGCTCCCTCCACCAACAAAACAGCTTGCCCGAAGTGCTGGTCAATACCAATAGCTATAAGGTATGTGTGGAACGCATAAAGTTTAAGCTGTTGAAACGGGAAACTAGGTTATTTAAAACTAGATGGCAGCTTGCAGTTGTTGCTATTTTATCGCACATAGATTAATAAAACAATCAGCAAAGTCAAAAGGCCATCAAGCAATATTAACTGCATCATAAGGAAAACGCAATATTTGCTCTGAGTGGACTGACATATCACGTTTCCGGCTATCCTGCGACCCTAATTTTCAGAGGCTAAAAAACAGGATGGAAAAATCCGGTACCACACCTCAAGCTTGAAAAGTGCGCTTAATATGCCAGAATACCCTGCCAAAGAAAATTATGAGGTCATCTCATAAATAAGGAGCTTCCGTTACCGGCTTCCTCATCTCGTGCTCGCTGACATGAATTTGTTACTTTGAGGGATCATCACGCACGTTCCGTTGGATTTCTCATCGTTGCGATGTGCAAATCCCTTTCTTTCCTTGTTTTAAATACGCTTTGGTGCAGATGTACATCCATCTACACGAACCGATCCTCTTCAGAGTTCAAACCGTGAGTTTCCTAGCTTTTTCCGTTAACTGGGCACGTAGATTAGCAAACAAATTCTATCGCAATAATAATTGGCCTTATTTGCTTGGCTGCACTCATCTCAATCTCTCATAATACCCGAAATGTGGTATATGATGTCTGCCATTTTGGTCTGTTTATATGTAAGTTCTGGTGGCGTGCAACTTTGCTTAGTGGGCATAGGCGCATGAGCCTTTTTTCTCGGTTCATTCACAGAAATTTCCGTGGACTGCTACTTTGGTAAATTTCTATCCCACTTTTCTCAGACAGCGTACCTACTAGAGAAGGTTCTGGACTTGCGCAGTAGCTTGTCGTTATTCGCAGGGAAAGATCGAACGTCAAAAACCCAGTTTAAAGGAACCCGAACCATTAAGCTTCCCACACATCCTATGCTTGAATTAATAAAAACGTCTTTAACCTCACCCCTGTTCACTGTCTCAAAAAATATATAAAATCCTCATAACTAAACATGTCTCAATGATTTGACCGTGTATCGCATGCAGATGGGTATTATCTGAATAAATGATTATTGAATGACCATTTATTTCACCAATGCATGTAGACGTTTGGGTAATTAAGCATTTTAAGTTATCCAAAGTGTAAAGGGCAAACGGATTAAAGAACGGTGCTTTGACAAAATTTCAATGGTTTCTTGATATGCAACGGAGAAAAATTACCTATAAGAAATGGTGATGCAGGTCATTTCGACTTAAATTCATTTATGACGAACCACTCCACGGTTCGATCCAATTGTTCAAGTTGCTGAGACTGAAAGTCGATTTGGAGGGTGGGTCCATCGCACTGAATTTATTCAATAATGTAAATAGGCTCCAGAACTCGAGAGTAGACACTTCCAGGTGTTCACTCTTAATTCCGGCTATCCAAGTTTTGTATAAGGTGTTCCGAGGCATGAACCTCCAAAAGTCCAGAAACCGACGGAGTAATTCCATGTGACCCCAGTGATTATCACTGTCTATCAGGCTCGCAACCGAGTAAGAACCTAGCCCATACCATCCAAACCGGACGCACATTCTGCAGAGCCTATTGGGTAAAGAAAGACGAGATTTTGACAAGTGATTCCTCTCATCTTCACCGGTGATCCATGTGCCAACGTGGAATGAGGCAAACGTTTCTACTTCATTTCTCAATACACTAGCAGCAGGTAGCAGCCTCTTGGTCCGTCGCTGGTCATTTGCCTACTTACTGCCCAACCGCCGTAAACTAATGTAAGATTGCTGACTGCGAGGTAGCAGTTTAGACCCGGGTAGCAGAAGAGGTTTTCACGTGTTTGATAAGTAAAAGGAAAGAACAAAAATCAAAAGCGCGTTGCTGCGATTAGCATTTTTCATTAGTGTGAGCTTTCGCTGTCTAAACTAGTGATAATTACACTTGTAGCGTGTGAATTACAAAACGCTGACTGTCTCGTCTGAGGTTTTCAGGAATACTTTTCTAGTGGGACGACCCATAAAGTTTGAAAAACGATCAGCTACTCATCGCATTTGGGTTTTTTAGGACTGTTACTGTTCTAGTTGTAACGAAATCAATTTAACTGTCAGAAGAATGCGCTCAAGAGTTTTCTGGAGGAAGGATGTTCCTTTGGGGGGCTCTACACTGCCCAACGTGACCCATCGAGTCCTCTGAGACTGCCCCCGCTGCGCTTGAAATGACAGCATATGCAGGAGTCGCTGTGTTGGCCTAAAGGTGCAACTCCATCTGTACAGCTAGCCGGTGACACCGGTCGCCCCATAGCAGTTTTAACATGGACACAAAGTGCCTGTTGTCTAAATGGTTGAAATCTTTTTTACTTTGACCGTGTATTTCCAAGGGTTTTGGCAGATCCTACACACAAGTTCTCAAAGAATTCTCCAAGCACTCCTTCTACATATTGCTTGTATTCCTCACAGCTTAAGCGCGTGTCTTAATCAACCGCAGTGATTTGGTCACTGAGGCGAACGTTAGCACATTAGCTCCAACAAATCCAGTGCAAACCAGGGGAGTGTTTGCAAGTGAATCCCTACTTATTTGCTTGCTTTTAGCTTCTTCATTCATATCAGTGAGGATTTCTCCCTTTTTGTCCTCTCTTATCAAAACCTGACTCTCTTTTTCTCCGAACTTGTCGCAGAAAAACAGTCCTGCCAAGCGCATTTTTTCGGATTTTTTCTGTTGACTCAGAAGGATGCGCTGCAAGCCCATAGCCTTAATGTGGGAACAAGCGGGATCTACGGATTCATCGTCTACATATCATTTAGATCACGTTCATGTAATCCACACAAGCACTTATCGATTTTCCACACGTATTTCATTTTAAGACTTGAGCGGAATCCCACAAAGATCACCGGCGGATTTAATGCTATTTCTGATATTTAATAATTAGCTTTTGGTGGGTCTTCCCCGACCGTAGAGCGCCAAATTACGAGAAATTGCAAGAAATTAACAGTGTCAGGATAATTTTATAAAATAAGTTTTCATTCAGGAGATCGTCCGTAGTACCAGCCGAGAGTCTCCCCCTTCAACTTCGCTTCTATCTGCAAAGACTGCGCAGGTATTATTCTCAAGTAAACTTGCCCCAAATACCAAGGAGTTTGTATTTCACCCGATTTCCCAGCTTTCATGATGGTACTTTAACCACCAACGATGTGGATAAGACAGACCAACACCTCTATAGAAGTCTTGCTCATCCAAGTGGGCCCAGCGCCGTTGTGGTTTATTTCATGTTCGTTTGTGTGATGAACATGATTGACACTCTATTCATTGCTCTATTCATTATTCTCTTGTTTTAATATTCCATATGCTGTACATATACGCCAATTCGAATACATACGTGCTACTTGTTGCGCTGCACTGAATTCTGGATTTCTAGTTCGTCTGGTTATACTGATATACGTGCGGAACTTAACTCTCACACTTTGGCGTCGCGATTGGAACAATTCATCATGCCTGCCGAAATGGAACCATTAGATGTTAATTCAACTGCGCGAGACGTAGAAGATTATTTGGAACGGTTCGACATATGGTGTCTCACAAAATCTGATATGGATGACAAGAAACTCACGGCATATTTCCTACATTTCGTTGGCAAGGAGGCGTATACGTTGATCAAGAATTCAGTATATCCTGAATCTCCAATCGATATTTCCTACAATGAATTGAAGAAAAAAGTTCTCCAACACTTCAAACCGATTAACTTCGTAGCAGCCGAAAGAGCTAGGTTCAATATGTTGACCCGCTCCCATTCTCAGTCGGTTCGTGATTTCGTATTGCAGCTGCAGACACAGGCAGCCAAATGTGACTACGGCGCCCAATTGGAAGACCAACTGCGTGATAGGCTCATTGCTGGCATTCAACTGCCCGAATTACAGCAGAAGCTGCTGCTCTGTCCGGATCAGAAATTTCAAACTATTCGGAAAATGTGTGAGCAGTTTGAAGATGTCAAGCATGTAACGAAGACTGAGGAAGCAGTGTTGTTAAATTATTCTAAAAGAAATGATTCAAGGATGCAGACGCACAACAAATTCAAACCTCGAACAAATTCTCGTGCCCCAAATCCATCAATACGCCACTTCACAAATCGTAACTCTAATTCGATGGTTCAAAAATTTGGGAAATGTGAATCTTGTGGACGAAACCATTCCAGATATTCATGCCCTCACAGGCAAGCCAAGTGTTTTATCTGTGGTAAAACGGGACACATTCAACTTGTCTGTAAGTCCAAAAAAGTGTGTCACTTAACTTCTGACCCAAATACCGAAGTGAAAGCATTATCTGAAGACATTTCTACCTTATCTCTATCGATTTTGTCCCAGAATTCGTCACATGTTTTTAAAACTTTGATATCCGCTTCTGGTCAAAAGCATGACTTCATTGTTGACACTGGTAGTGTTGAGTCCATTATTCCACAATCGGATCTAACTGTATTCTACCCCAGTGCCGTGATAGTGCCTACAGATGTTAACATTCGTGGTATCACTGGACATTCCGTACCTCTAGTTGGTAGTTGCACGATTCCTGTGAGATTGCCCCAAGGTACCTCTATCGATTGTAATTTTTTGGTTTCAACCTCGGGACCATCGATTATCGGACTCAAAGTTCTGCGCTCACTGCGAACTAGTATCACCTTACTGACTTCTGTGAATGTGAATGAACTCAAACAACTGATTCTTAAATGTTCTAAGGCTACAGGTGGCATGCAAATACCCAAGGTGAGACTCGAAGTTACAGGAGATCCTATATTTCTTAAGAGACGAATTATTCCATTTGGCTTACGCGAGCCTGTTCGTCAAGCATTAAATTCAATGTGTGCGAAAGGAATACTGACTCCTGTTGAATCATCGAATTGGGCAACTCCGATAGTTACCCCACTAAAGGCTGATGGTATTACTCCGAGAATTTGTGGTGACTACCGGCTAACGCTAAATACGCGGTTACTACAACGTACGTGCACCACGGAAGAGCCCGAAGATGTACTATATCGTTTATCAGGTTCCAGTGTGTTTTCAAAAATCGATCTAAAAGATGCCTACCTTCAAATACCACTGGACGAAGCCTCTAGTAACCTTACCGTGATTAACACACCTTTTGGGTTATTCCGATACAATTTCCTTCCTTTTGGTCTGAACGTTTCACCAGCTGTTTTTCAACAAGTTATGAATACTATTGCAAAAGATTTGGAGGGTGTTGAGACGTACCAAGATGACGTCATAGTGCACGCTGCTGACAAAGCTACGCATGATATGCGTCTGTTGTCTTTACTGAAGCGATTTTCTGAGTTCAATGTAGCTATTCACCCTGACAAATGCACTTTTGGTGTCCCATCATTTTCATGCCTTGGTTACATTGTGGATGGCAGCGGTTTTAAACCCGATACAAACCGCCTATCTCCTTTAGTAAATGCGCCATCACCAACCAATCTACAAGAACTGCGTTCAGTTCTAGGAGCACTTCAGTACTACTCTCGTTTTATTCCCAATTTTGCTAAACATGCAAGTTGCCTGTTTGATGTTATATCTGCCAATCAATTTTGTTGGTCCTCCAACCATGAAAAGACGTTGCGTGTACTGCTTGGTTATCTTCAGAGTTCAGCTGTTTTGAAACCATTTTCCGCCAAACATCATTCGACGATCATTACTGATGCTTCTCCCACTGGAATAGGAGCAATCCTTGAACAGTGTGGTAGACCAGTGATCTGCATTTCCCGTCGGCTTTCAAAAGCCGAACGTGGATATTCTCAGACTCAACGAGAAGCACTTGCTGTATATTGGGCTGTCAAACGGCTCCATAAGTACCTTTTTGGATCAAACTTCACCATTGCTACTGATCACGAGGCTTTAAAGTTCTTGTATCATCCAACAAAATCTCTAGCGAAGTCATCTGCCGCTATGGTGCAACGGTGGATTATTGCACTCAGTTCGTACACCTACACGATTGTTCACCGTAGTGCAAAAATGATTCCCCATGCCGATTTCTTGTCAAGAATTCCATCAAGCGACTCTGATTCAAACAATTCAGATTGTTTATTGATTCAACCATTACCAGTCAAGCGGGATGCGCTTGTTGCTGATACTAAAAGATATTTTGCTCCCATTTTTTCTGCACTACGACGTGGCTGGACGCAGCAAGAACGACGCCGATTTCCTGCTTTTTACTGTCGGCGCGAAAGCTTGTCCGTTACTCCGGATGGTTTGTTGTGTTTTGAGGATAGAGTTGTCATTCCACCGACTCAACGAGCGGCTGTTCTTGCAGATCTGCACTCTGGTCATTTGGGTGTTGACAAAATGAAATCCCTTGCACGTTTGTCATGCTGGTGGCCAGAACTGGATGCTGATATCAAGCATACTGCTAAGAATTGTGTTAAATGTGTACATAAGATTCATAACAAGTCTTCACAGTGGTATCCGTGGCCAGTCACTTGTGAAGCATTCCAACGAGTTCATGCCGACTACTGTGGTCCTTTTCTCGGTAAATACTATGCTTTAATTGTTATTGACGCGTATTCACGTTGGCCCGAAGTTTTTCTAACTATGTCTCCAAGTGCCGAATTCACACAGCAAGCATTGAGGAAAGTGTTCAGCCATGAAGGTGTACCAACTGTTTTGGTCACTGACAACGGCACGCACTTCACTGCAAAATTCCTCGAGGAATGGTTAAAAGGTCTTGGATGTCGACATCTCTTTACTGCTCCACGACATCCCCAGTCGAATGGTCTTGCTGAGAATTTTGTCCGAACACTGAAATCTGCCATTATTTCATTCTCTCCTACTACTTTTGTGGAATTGGACCGTGGGATTGATAATTTTCTAATGCAATACAGGAATGCCGTTCATTCTGTTACTGGGAAGAGTCCCGCACTTCTATTTAAATCTCGTTCGTTGCGTACAAGCCTTGAGTGTGCCAAAACGGCTGATGTTACATTTTTCAAGGGTAATGATTTACGACCTGCTACAGGAATAGTACTTTCATCAACTGGCAAACGGATGGTCACAATTCTTGATTTGGATGATCTCTCTTGCCACCGGAGACACATTGACCAGGTTGAGTTCAATACCAAAGGTCAGTCTGTTAACGGCACTCCTGCTGTTTCAAATACTAATGAGTCCTTTGTAGATGATCTTATAGTATCCGAACAAAACGTATCTGAAGAACATACAACCTGTGAAGAGTCTGAAGTTTCCATTCCGAGAAGATCCGAAAGATTGCGATCAAGACCACCACTGGACTATAAACATCCACACGCTCATTCAAGGTGTGGCGGATGTGATGAACATGATTGACACTCTATTTATTGCTCTATTCATTATTCTCTTGTTTTACTATTCCATATGCTGTACATATACGCCAATTCGAATACATACGTGTTACTTGTTGCGCTGCACTGAATTCTGGATTTCTAGTTCGTCTGGTTATACTGATATACGTGCGGAACTTAACTCTCACAGTTTGCAACCTGGCAGAATGCCGCAGCCTTTTATTTCCTGGCTGAAAAACGACGTAAATATGCCAAAATCTACAAACCTTTAAGCCACAAAATGTGTTCCCGGTGTACGGCGAACAAATGCTGCATTTATATCCGTTTCTTCTCGTAAACTTGAGCGTGGCTTACAGGTTCCTACAATTAATATTTCTTCATCCTGTAACAGCCTTGTTGACAACCATGTCAAACTCGTTCAGCAAGTGTGTGCCAGTCCAGCAAGGAAAACCTTAAGCGCTCTTCAGTCATGGTACGAAATCCTCGCCAAAGTGAAAAGCTCCCCTACCTCAGTGCCGTTGAAAGCAATGTGGCCCACCTTATCGAAAACCATGTTATTAGTTCCTTTCCTACAAGGTGCAAATCGCATCGCACCAGGAACAATCCGTTTTTGTTTGGTCACACAAGCTTGGAAAGAACACAGTCCGCCAAACCCAACTTCACCTGATGAGGCTCAGGTAACTTTAATTCCAATTACACAATCCAAATCTTCTGTGACAGACAGCAACCCATTGAAACGAGATTACAAGCCTCAGACCCCTTCTTCTGCGCAGATTTAATGCGATTGATGAACCTACTGAAGTACTGACCACTACATCTATGGAACTGACCACTAAAACCCACGTCACTGCTGAACAGGAGGGCAGTCGACAAACTGTTTAGCCATTTTTGCGATCTGTCCATCGTTTTTGCAGCGTTAACCCGTGGGTAGTGAAAAGCCTAATCTTGCAAAACCGCCTGGGACGTTTAAACCACTTCAACCTTTTTGCTAATCGGGTGTTCCAATCGTCGTTCAGAAATGTCAAAAACAGTTCCTAGTGTTTGAACTGCAGTTTGAGCAGTCCCCATTTGATTGACCGAATTCACCCCACACAAGGGCTTTCCGCTAGCATCTGTTCTGCTGGCAAGACATAATAGTCCATTCCGTTTTTTACTCATAGACCTTACTGGTACTGACCCGGCATCTTTTGAATTGGAATACGTCGCTGAAGATAAGCTCGGAAAACGCAGCCGGACAATCGCCCTCGTGGTCTCTGAAACCTGCTACTTTAAGATTTTGTACGTGACATTATTGCACCAAATATATGGATACCCTGTCAAACTTCACTGAACTTCAAACTGCGCGCGTTTGCTCTGGCCTCACAGACGAAAGCTAAGCTCTAGCTGCGCAAAACGTCGTCAAAATTGCTTCTCCACGGTTCGTTAGCAACCAAGAAATCGCAAAAATAGTCTTCTTGCATGAGCGTTCGACCCCCAAAATACTCTCTCCAAACCAGCAGTCATGGTGAAAAATACTAAGCCGTCGCTTTCCTGCTCCTCCACCCGCAAAATAGACGCGGCTGATCTGGCCGCAGGTGCACAAGAAGCCTTCGCGGATGGCTCTAGATGGCATCAACAAACCCTGTTTGGTTAGCTGTTCTGTGTCATTAGTAAGTTGGTTTTACCTCATCAGTGTGCCCAAAGACATCTGGACACGATGCCACACCCGTATCCTAATAAAATGTGTTTGTGCTTCTGTCCCACCTGGCCTCAGACTATCAGTCTCTTGAATACAGAGGGTGGAAAACGGCAAGATGGCTTGTTGTGTCTTCCCCTCCGTTGCGACGTTGGCAACCGTCTTCGAATTCTAACGGTCTGATCTGGCTTCAGTCGGATGTGTTCCCTAAGAGACTAGAGAACCCGAATAATTGCCGAAATACCCTCTGTTACATACAAAATTGGTTTTAGCCATAAGCGCACCTGGAACCCAGCTGAATCTCTTTGTCTTGGACGTCCACCACATTTATATCGCGCCAGTTTAGGCACGGCTCCATGTGCGTCGGATAACCCCTATGCATTGTGTGACTACTCCTGACATCAGTCAAGCCTTTACTCTGGCTTTTGCATTGTGATCATGCTCGACGGTATACCACCTACCATCTGGGAATAAACATCATAAATATTGTTTAATTTATTATTTTAATTTAAACTACTCGGCCTCTTGAACTTCTCCTGCTACAAAATTGTGAAAACACCTATCAATAAATGTGTGCGTAACTTTCGGACATTGCATGAACTACTGTCCACTGTGGCTAGCTTCTTGCTGTTTACTCGGCTCTTCGCCGATCTCACAAAAGACATAACCAAGAATAAAAGAAATATCTGGCTCTTTCAGATTTTCTAATGCTCTTGTGACCTTACCACCAGTTCTTGTGGTAAATCAGCGAGCAAGCTCCGATATTGCAGGCCACTCCACTCACCGGTTCAGCAGCTTTGACTCCAGCCGCTCTTAGAGAATACGTCCCTTGATGCTTTTTGGAATTTCATATGAGTCAACCACTGACTACATTCTACATTAGTACACCAGTTCCTACATCAGGCTCCATAACCCCCTTGTTCTTTGTGGTTTAGGGCCATTTAGTTTGCAGTGCAATCTGGTCATCGGACTATTCTCGACCGATGACGTTGACGACTTCGAGTAATCCCAGGATACTCGTCTCCTAACTCCGGAAATATCCGTTTGTACGGTTTTCTCAAAACTTGCTCCAAAGTCAAGTAACCTCAGCTTTCTAGACTTTACCACATTTCTGACGCAATAGAGTATGATATTCTTCTCTCCTAGAGGGTTGCCACTTCAGAGTCCTCCCGTGTTTGGCGAAATCACCATCAGAATAGCTCATCTCCTGTCGGATACCTTTTCTCTACCCTGTGCAACACTTCCTCTGCAATGTTTAATCCCATAACGATATGCACAATCCGGCTTAGGTGTGCTAAAAATCTATGCAGTAATGCAAAGAGGAAGGTCTCCACAAAATTGCGGTTCTTAACCCGGTACACACAAAAAAGTCAGTCGACCGTGTGGGAGCCTTACTCACACCAGAAAATATTTCCTAACACAATCGCGCTTTCAGTTTTCATCCATAGGAAAACCTACCATATTCGGTTAGGATTGGGGGCCAATCCTGACTCAGAGCGTTCTGATTCTTCATAAGAAGTCACTCTAGGTTTCACCAACACTGACATGTTTTCCAGTTTGCGCAAACGTGCATTCATGCATGTACACGTAACCTTGTGCACTTGGTTTATTAGTTTTGCACACTATGCTCCGTATCTTGCGTTTGGCATCTCAGTTTGTAAGGGTTAACAATTTTGCCGTATGTTATCTGCTCAAAAGCATGGTTCCATTCAACTCTATTTCAACCTGGCCTCTTACCCGCGAAGTAAATCGAATTGAGTTCATCTGTTTTTTGTGTCTCACGAGGAGTCGGCAGCGTAACGCCTTGCTAACACGCAACTAGGACCAGAGCTCCGGACATACGTCAGTATCGCAATTGTAGTTGCAGATTTCGCCCACATCTAATCATACGCCAGGAAAGAGCTAACTGTTCGTTTTAAGCCCTCTAGACCCAGAGCCCAGCCTACTCACAACTAATCAAACCTCAAGAAACGTGGCGACATGCTGACGAAAGCCTTGCTCAAACAGTGTAAAAAACGTTTGATGTAGTATTACACAATTTTCTGCTGCTAAGACTGGTCCAGTTTAGTCTGTATTCCGGTGACATAAACAGGTAAAATTGGGGTCACACTGTATAGAATGTCATTGTGGTTTCTCGGAAGAACAAACACCCTTCTCTTGTAAACAGTAATTTTATATATTATTAGAAACTTTGCGGTAAACCGAATGAATGCAATGGAGCAAATATCCCAACGCTATCTTATTTTGTAGTCAGTCTCCCTCTGAATGACCACTTATCTCAGTTTATTTTGATACGTGGAGAAGCATCACTGGTGCTGCAATGATTCTGCTGAACCTAGTGCAAGGCACTGTACTTTGCCAATGGATTAAGGTTTTCTACCGGTTTTAATAGTATCCTCCACAAGGTGCTCAAACATTTGTAGGCGACCAGTGACCTACGCTATCGTCAGAGCCCTCCAGTCGATGCTATTGAGAGTGTTTTTCCTTTTCTCTGTACTGTTGCTTCGGTAGAGTTTTGTTCCTTTAGCAGTTTCTAAATCCACTGTATGTGTTGTCCCTGGAAAGCATTTTGTAGGCCTCACCTCTTCAATTTTGGCTCTTGAAACGTTGAGGAATGACTCGATCCAATGCAATGATTACAACAAATGCTGCGTGGAACAAATGGAAGGTCAGCAACTTGTCAACATAAAAAAATTGATGCCAAAGGGCATGTTTGATATTTCCCCATTTCCAAGAACAAAGTTCAGAAGAGATGCTTTCTACTGGAATTACCTTCACACACCGGCACAATTAAGAACAAAGACGAAACGTAAATTTTTACGAGCATGGTACAACACTGGAGACCCAGTCAACCAAAATAGTAAAATTATCTACTAGGGATAAGAAAACACCATAAGTACGCAGCTCAGAACTGTAAAAGAGACCTTATGAGAATCCTATAAATAAAGCAGGTCAGTCCGATCGAAGAAACGGGGAGGCCATCATGACCGGAATACGCACCCAACCCATTGCGCCGTCAATTATTCAGCAAACCTCTGAACGTAAAATATTGCTGCGCACCGGATAAGGTGTGCGCTATCAGTTTAAAAAATCTACCAGCCTAAACAGCTGCGACAATCTCCTTGGAGTTGTCTGGCGGGACGCGTTAGAAAACTTTTGCTACATGGGCCGCAAACGGCTGTTCAATCTTTAGTTTGCGTGGACAAAAACGACGTAATTATTCTCCACGTGCTCTTTCAAAATATTTTTACATCCAATACAAGACAAAATACGTGAAGCAAACAACTTCTCCAGAAAATTGCACACCCATCATGCCGAGCCGTGGCATCCACTGAAAATAATAATTCCGCGCCTAGAGTAAGCAATGAGCACACTTAAATAAACTTAAGAAAAACTGCGAGTGTGCCGGGTGATGTTGGGGCTTCGAATAAACTTCATCGAATGATAAAAATTTATGAAAATGCTTTTTTTCCTTCCAACTGTGATTTTAAAAAATTTCTGGTGTGTCTGGAGATCGGCTCTAGCCAATTCTGGGCACCGCTGAAGGTTTAGATTACCCCGCCCACAGGTTCACAGTTCTATTTACTATGCTCGTCCGGCTCTATGCATTAGCTTCACCCCTCCTTTCCGAAACAAACTTCCTTTAGTAGTGATACCGGTGGGCCCATGCACTTTCGAACTACACCATGCTTCCAAGGCACAAATTTCTATCTGAACAGTCGTTCTCCTGCCTTGGCGTTATTACTCGAGTTATTTCAGGGCATCAGGACGACTGTTCAAACGAGAGTGACGTTAACATGAACAACGCATATCCCGCAAACCCCACAACAGAAATTTCTGTGCATCCGTTGTGCGAAGTCCCCACACCATCATCCGGGCTTACATTTTCCGTGACCCTCAGCCTTAACTCAACTGTAGTATACCCCTCGAAAAACATCCATTTGGACCGCTTTGAATTAGAGGCTTGACAGTCCTTGAGCCTTCCCAGTTTATTTCGTAGTGGGTTAGTCCCCCCTTGGCCCACTTTATGCCCGAGCATTATCACTGAACTTTGAGTGATCTGTGTCTTGGCATCTTTCATCCACAAGCCAGCTCCTAGAGTGTGCCTCAATATAGTCTTTAGGTGAACGGCTTTTTTATGGATTCGGTTACCACACACGACGATATTACCCACGTACACATAAGCATTCTGTAATCTCTTTGTTGAAAAAGGCATAAAGAGCCGGGATGCGAATGAGGTCCCCGCGAATTGAACGTCAACCGTCTAAATTGATATTGGGTGATCCCAACCGTGAGCGCTGTTTTCTGCCGGTCCTCTGGCTTGGTAGCTAGCTGTCAGTAGCCAGGACGTAAGACAGAAACCGTGAATTATCGGAGGGAATCGAAAATCTTTGCAACCGGAGTGACAGCTAGAATCCAACACGTGGTCAGTTTATGTAAACTTCAAAAATCCTTGCAAAATCGATAGCTACCGTTCTCATTTATCACAGTTCTCATCAGCAACACAATCAAGGAGCTGTACGCCCCGTTGCTTCTCCCACTTGTGGCATTTTCTATGGTATTTTGAACCCTCTTGCATAAATGGAGCCACAACAGACAAATACCGTATGATCAAAAGTGCTTGGAAGTTAGGGGCATTTCGTGTTTCGTCCACGGGCAGAAGCCAGATGAATCTTCATCCCCTGTGAACAGTTCCGAGTACTGCTCGACCACGGGCTGTACGGAGGGCACATCACAAGACGGGAAATTTCGGACACGCAGTTCCCTTATGGGAGCTGTTGGGCGACCTTCAAGCTGGACTGGGCTGTGCATTTTCATCAGCTTGTCGCACATTGTATCCACCGTGGATTCTGCGCTTTGGAGAATAGCTTCCCCCAAAATTGTCAACTTTATATCTGGTCTGATCAGGAACTCGTGTTGCATGGACCTGTCTTCAAGACATAGTTAATGCATTGAAAGTCCATTCATTTTCAGTCGGTGTTAATCCACTGCTTCCATGGCTAGTGTGCGGCTTGCATTTAGATTCGTTCTCCCTCTGTCACAGTGATACTCCTCCTCCTTTAAGGATGGGGCACATCAATTACGGTCTGTGGTTTAGCCCGTCTCATCGCACAATTCTCAACCTTCCCAGAAAAAGAACAGTACTCGAAAGCTTTTTTATTGACGCGTGTCTGGGTACGGCGATACTGATTATTCTAGTTGCCAGGCCTACCATAACTGTAGCACCGGCTAGTATAAGCGTGCCTCTACTCTCCTCTCCTAATGGCGACACCAGTTTTTAATCCGATGTAGCCGGTAAATTCTCCACTTGGGAATCCTCCATCTTCTCCTGCGACTGCAACCTTGCCAGTGACGCTTGGCCTATTTCCTGTGCCAGATTCAACAGCTCCTTCAAGCTCAGTTGGTCAGTCGCTCTCTATAACCGCAACTGGGCACCATGAACCAGATGCGCACCTTCGATAAACTGGTCAGACAGCAACTCCCGGCGGAACACTCCTTCAAGTCTTTAGAAGGCACTGTTGCAGACTGATTGAGAACACGGTCAAACCACGTTTCGATCCCAACCCGCCGCCTTGAACCGACTCATGACATCCTGGCGGTCGGACGGTGTGAGCTCCGCCGCAAGATCTCCCATCACGGTGGCCCATTCCAGCATCTCAGGGCCGCTTTCGTCCGGCCTCTATGGAGGGCCTTTAGCCGTCAGCCTAACCCGGTCGGTCTCCAGTCTAGCAACCTTTTCAACGTTCTCAACTTCCCCCAGGAAGTTCAGCGAATTCTTGTCCTTAAAACGTTGTGGCTTCAGGGCATTCACTCTTATCTTGGCGACGACACCAAAAGCCCTTCGCGGCGAAGTGATTTGTAAGCAAACGCAAACTAAGCAGCCAAGAGTCATCAAACACAAAAGCAAGCATAGCATCTACAGAGTTTCCGATACGTGAACATTTTCAAGCTTCTTTTCGAACTTTCCCGGACGTTCATTGACTACTGAACAATAGCACACGAACAATGCAAAACGGTTCCATAATTTCTGTAATAACCTT